>OY856412.1:557456793-557876793 GCA_963693085.1 Alisma plantago-aquatica
GGAGGGAACCAAAAGAGGGATAAACTTAATTGGTGATTATAAATTGTCCACTGACTATCGTGTTAAATTTATCTGCTATTCTGTTAAAATCGTCAGAGGATAATTGCATGGGTAGTAGCCTATAGCAAAGAAATCAAAACCAGAAGGAGAGGAAGAAAAAGAAAACGGCAGGGCATGATGACAGACTTATGGGAAGGAAGGGTAAAGGTTGATTATCATTCAGGTCAATGGGCATGTGAAGGTGAACAGTTCTGGGGTGTGGGTAGAAAAACTCAACATAAAGTGTGGGCACTAAGACGGAGTCATCCTGATGCACCACTAGAGGGGACAGAGGAACAGAACAAATGATACGAGTATACAGAAGCTTGATTGAGGGGCTGCTGATCCTAGACATGGGTTATAAAGAAGATTACTGATTCTGAAGATGTCAACCTAGTCAGGTTCTCCCAGATAGTGGGAAGCAGTTCCTAAGTACTTCCTAGCTATGTATAATTGTTATCTTAACATCTGACATGGATGAATGGATAACGCGTAGGTGGTACTATATATCTGTAAGATACTGTTCGGATAAGTCCATCCAGCATAGTATGAGTAGGTTCAACATCACTGGTGTTCATGAAGATAGCAAAATTAACGGCAAATACAAATGCTTACTTAATTGCTACTTTGCAGGGGGGGGGGGGGGGCGGCGGGCGGTTTCCAGGAAGTATTCTGTATAGGAAATGAACAAGTAGCACAAACCAATTAACTAACATGAGAGGCAACTGCCTAACTCAATATACTTTCGAGAACGGGATGGATCAATTGATGGATTCTTCTCATTGTGTAAAGCGATCAAACCGACCCATCACATCACTAATGGATTCGTCTCCCTGTTCTGGAAGCTACAAATCGCAGGGCATACAACGAGAGAAACAAATACTGTACCTTGAAGGCGGGCTCTTCTCCTCGGACAATCTTACAGAACACGCAGCAGCTCTCTTTGGCCGTGCCCTCTCCGCCTGAAGTGCAGGCACCGGAAGCACAGATAGCTGAGGCGATTTCGGGGCAGGAGGTACGGGGCCCCTCGGACGGCGCATGCCATGGCCGAAGTAGCCGGCGGGGGGTGGCGTGGCTCAGGTGGGAGCAGATTACAGCCAGGCGGTCCATCTCTAAACCGGGAGATCCATAGCCACCACAGGATGGAGCCGGCTCATCAAACTTACACGAGAAAAAAAAAAGTACATATCTCGTGGATGATACAGATGATGACAAGGCTACGGGAAAGGACAATGCAGACAAAATTGTACAGTGACGAATTGACAAGGCAGCGGCAGTCTGTAACGGGAGGTCAGGTGCGAACAACGGTGGTTTTGCTCTGTGGCACTTAATGGGTACGGGCTAGCTAATGAGCTAATGCCGTTGGACATAATACCATTTAATCCCAACCCGCGAGGGGATGAGGAGTTAATTCATAGATTCATGCTAACGAGTGTCCCTTCCCCGCGCTATTGCGCACACATTTTTCAGGAGGGGGGCCTTCAAAGTGGAGAAAGAAACAAAAAAAGAAAAGTTATGAAGAGAGAGAAAAAAAACTAGAAAAATGAAGTTAAAAAAGAGAAGAGGGAAGTAGAAAACATGAGGAAGTGCTAGAAAACTAGAAAAATGAAGTTAAAAAAAAGAGAACATGGAAGTAGAAAACATGAGGAAGTGCTAGAAAATTAGAAAAATGAAGTTAAAAAAGAGAAGAGGGAAGTAGAAAACATGAGGTAGTGCTAGAAAATTAGAAAAATGAAGTAAAAAAAGAGAAGAGGGAAGTAGAAAACATGAGGAAGTGCTAGAAAATGAGAGAATACAAAAATTGATTCCAATCACTTTTTAATTGTTAGATTGAGTCCTTATTTACCTACTTGGGCTTCCATATTCTCTATACACCTTGTCAAAAACAACTTGTAACTCCATTATTTTCAGACTCAACAACCGCTCTTCATCATGGAAGGAAAATATCTTCAATCTTGTACTCTCTTACTGCTTGCTTTCTCAGTTGTGTTCCACTACTCTCAAATATCCTTATGTCCATTGACCGTATGAGAAGGGACTTCCCTTGGAAACGTATGGGGAGAAAAATTCAAATGGCACAATGGGACGATATATGTACACCAAAAATCTGTGGAGGTTGGGGCATCATCAACATAAAAATACATACCGAATGTTTGATCCACGAAACCAGCAAGACACTATGTTCACATCAAAACTGCATTTGGAATGAACTAGTAATAGACATGTAGTATCACAAGAAAAACCCATGGTGGAAATAAAAAAATGAAGGAGCAACTCTCTATGAAAATACATCAACCACAACTTATTCATCATGCAAAATAGCAACTAAATTGCACCTTATTATACCAATGACATGAGATTCTGGACTGACCCCTGGTATCGTGGGCTTTCCATTCAATAATGGACCCTTCATGTCGACATTCCACACATCCAATAACACATTACAACTGGACATGCTTTACTTATGATAGGGAGAAGTTGTTCAAACCTCCTCAAAAGAACTCTCAATATCATATTTCTACCAGAAACACTATCCAACATCCTTTAGCATCTCGAATCAAACACCAACAACCATATCACATGGAAATGAGGTAACAAGTACTCACCCAAACAAGTTTACCTCTTCTACACATCCTAAGGTCATATTTTCCCATATACCATCTGGAGAGTGACATGCTCACTCAAACTTAAAATTATTATCTGGCTTATCTAGTATGATAAAATCCACACAGGTCATAATATGAAAAAAAGAAGATTTCAGGCCCCATCCATTTGATATCTTTGCACTCAGAATGAAGAAATATATGACATATTTTTATCCGTTGTCCCATACCAACATATAATAGATAATACCTCTTCACAAATGCCAAATTGCTAGCAGACATTTTATACTCTCAACTTATGTTCTTCTGGTAAAGCCAAAATATCCTAATATTTATCAACACAAAGCTCCCTTAACCTCCTTGATATGGACTATACAGTCTAAAAGAAATAACAAAAATTCAATAATGGTATACATGAAATTTCAAGACATGTCAAAACATCCATGACATATCACATGTTTTCACTTTGCATAAGTACAAAGATTAGAGGCTTGTTTAAGGACCACAAGAATCATTCATCTCATCTTGGAGTGAACACTGCCTCACAGAAAGCCTACTCCATTAAAGAGATCATAGATGAGACCGATGATTTCTGAGGACATCTTTTAATGTTGAGGCATATTTTTAGGGCGCCTCCCCTTGATTTGCTATTGTTCTTCCTTTATCTTAGTTTTTTATGTTCATTTGTTTCCTTGATACACTACATCTTCAACACTTCTGGTGCTATGAATTCTATGTTTTTTTCTTTTTTCACATCTATGTACTCTTACTAGCATGCGGTAGTATACTAATCGCTTTTTGTATTTATGACAATGGACTTTACATAAATAAAGAGAGGATACAAAAAGGAGGAGGAAGTAAAATCAAAAGAGGCAAAAGAAAAATAGAACAAAGTATTTTATAGTAAAGTTTGCTCATATTTTGTACTACTCTTTATATTTACTTGCATTATATGCATATGTTATAGTAACTTTTGGTGTAGTATAGCGACCTTTTGAGTATATTTGTACTGGAGATACGGGGATAAAAAAAGAGGGAGGTAAATAAGAGAGGAGGGAAGTAGAAAAATGAAAAGAGGAAAGTTGAAAAATAAAGGAGGTAGTAGAAAAAGAAGGGACTGAAGTTACAAAAGGGAGGTAAGAAGAGATGAGGGAGGTGGAAAAAAGAGGATGAAAGTAGAAAAAGGAAGATGTAAGTAGAAAAGAAAGAACAAAATAAAATAATAGAGGTGGGAAGTACTTTTGGGTATTGTTTATATATCCATGTTATTATTATGGATATATTTTGGCACTTTATAGGCTTTTTGGTATATTAATGTAATTTTTAGTACTGTATTCGTATTTTTTGGTGCAAAATTTTGAGTAATATTTGATGAGTGTCAATCTTAGAACTCAGGATGGTACCAAAAGTTACTTGAATTTTGGTATTGTCTATATCAATTAGTATTGTATAAAATTGAGTATTTTAGAATACATATTAGCTTATTTGTGAAATATAAATTGATATTATCCAATATAATTTCATAAAAAAGAGGTGGGAAGCCTTTTTTATATTGTTTGGGTTTAGGGTCAATACAAAAAATACTTCCCTCCTCTCTTCTTCTAACTCCCTTGTTTATTTTTTCTAGTTCCCCTTATTTTTGACTTCCCTCCTTTTCTCTTCTATGCTTTCCTCCTCTCTTTTTTCTACCTTCTTTTTTATTTTTATACTTCCTTCCACTTTGTTCTACTTTCTTCCTTTTTTATATTAGTAAATATAAAAAATATTGTCAAGTACATATTAGGTTTGTTATAAAATGTTGATATTATTGTATATACAAATTAGCATTATCTAGTACAATATGATAAAATAGAGGAGGTAGGCATTTTTAGTATTGTTTGTATAGTTTTGTCTTGTTTGGATATTAACATGTATTGTTTGTGTTCTTTTGGTAATATTTTTTGGTAGTATTATGTAATAGTACAAAAAATATTGATATGATACCAAAATACATTTATATAATATCAAATAATACTTCCTCCTTTATTTTTTTCTACTTTCCCTTTTTTTATGATAAGGATTCATTCTTACATGAGGTAAAGATGGTAAAGATAGATATATCAAGGAAAGAATTCATTCATGCATGCAATTTGTATGGAGATAATATTTTTGCATGTACAATAATTTTGGGCAGACAATTGGGCTGAGTCCCAAAAGAGTGTCTGGACAAATGGAGCTATCTAATATTGTAAGAAGAGTTTCATTTATTCATTTTCCACTTCATCTTTCAAAGATTGTAACTTACTATGCAAAGTTCCATTAAGTGTTTCAAAGTCGTAGAAAGAGTTGGTTTGAGTATTGAATGTTGTTTATGTTGGCCTTTATTTTCTATTACTTTGTACTTTTCCTTTCTTTATTTATATTATTAGCATCACATCATTAGATATATATATATATATGTGTGTGTGTGTGTGTGGAGAAAATATATTGCAAGTGTGGACTATGTACAAAGCGTCTTAATTCCTCAAATCCCCGACTGATGCTTCCATTATTATTGCTCCCAGTTTTGTGACATCTCATCTTCACGATTCTCGCTTCTCACTTTCCCATTTTATCTTACGAACTTCTTATAGTTTCCACCCACGTATGGACGATCCTTCTAGTTTGTTCTATGTTGGTTGTCTTTTTTTTCATTCGTAGCACACATACACAATTCTGGCTCCCTCTTTTTGTTGCCTTCCAAGTATACACGTAGAGGATTAATCCCCAAACCAAGAGTATTCCCTTAACTTATACTTCAGTCGCTAACCACACGAATGACCTCAAATGTATGTTTGTTATGACAATTGTTGTGCATTTAGCCTATGGGAGCCCTTTGAATAACTCCTTAAGGTGATCAACTTTTAAGGAATAATTGTATGGGTTGAAAGTTTATCAGATTATTCACATACCTGGAAATCCCATATGAATCATTCCTACTTGTGGAAAAAGAGAAGTTATGAACGTCCTGTGTTGAGTATTCGATTGATTGTTAAATGAAAAATTGTCTAAATCATGTAGATGGACTAGAAAATAATATTTGATCATAATGATTTTTTGTATGAAAGTGAAGATAGGAATAATCTCTCCATCCATATGGTTGTATGAAGAAAACACAACTAACTATATAGCTATCAAAAGTATATGATGCTCTTACCATTGAAGGGCTCTCATTGTATCTTGTCTATATATAGACACACAGTAACATACCAAAATCTTCTATCCTGGATATAGAAACCCTAATTCAATAGATGGGATGTTTTATTCTAAGTTATTTGGAAATTACTAAAGAAAGGATAACATATTACTTAATGCACCTCATCATACATGAGTTGACCTTAAATGAACATATAATGAGTAACTCAATTGCAAACCCTAACTCCACTTTCCCATGACTCTTAACCATTCTTGGATTAGTGGAACATGAAGTGATGATAAGTTTTAATCTATAACTGTTACAACCCCAAATTTTGGGTTCTTTTGGTGAGAAATGTAATTTCTCTTATTAAATATATTTGAACAAATAATGAAATGATTTGTTTTGAATAAAAGGATTTCGTTTACAATAGCCTTATTGGTTGTTTTGTGGGATTTATTGGCTATTGGGCCCAATAACAAGGAAAAGACAAAGGAAACTCCATTATTAAATGAGTAAATAAGAAATGGAGAAAAAAAAGATGTAGAAACCTCTAGAAGGCAAGGAAATATTATCCAAAGGTGGATTTCGTGCCTCTTGGGTTCCTTGGGTTCCCAGGGAGTCCAAAGTTGCAAAGATAATGCAATAAGAAAAGAAAAGATCAATGAAATATTTCTTTATTAAGAAGGAAATTGGAGACAATGATAAAATATGGAAAATAAGTGGAAAGATGTATGATTGAGTCATCTTTGGTGGATTTTTGTATCCATAAGATTTCTAATATTAGAAGGAATTCCAATAAGGAAAATAAAAAGAGAGATAAAGAGAAATCCTAAGATAGCATCCAAGCTAATCTTGAGAATGTTTTGGATAAAACAATGACACTTGGATGTTATGCCTTAATTTCAGGATATTGTTGATTGCTTGTTTGATTGTTCTTGAATATTATTGCTTGGACATCAAGTTGCTTTGGATCATGTATGTGGTTGAATAAACTGACACTATTGTGTGATTTCATACTATACCACTTCAAAATACATCATTTAGTATTATCAATTATATTGTTTTTATGATAGAAACTATCTTTTTAGGTATTAACCAAAGGTAAAAATTTTGGACTCTCCAATTGGACTATCTTGAAATAGTATATGCTAAAATTTAGACATGTATTTTCAGTTAGGGTTGAGCAAATATTGGTTCAGACTACAAAATCAGACTATATCGGTTCTAGACTATTACAAGTTTGATCAAATCTTCTTTCACAAAAATTTAGAAGTTCATTCGTTGGTCCAGTCAAGTTCGGTGTAAGACTAATTAAACCTACTGATGAACAATCTATGTAGAAGATCCATTTATATTTATTATTATATTAAGTCAACAGAAATAAATAATTCACATATTTAAACAATTCTAGAGTAAACATTTTATATTGATGGGATATTAATATTATAAGTAGTCAAGATGATCTTAATTGTATTAGTAAATAATTTAAATAACACATGTATTGATTGATTGAGGTCCAACTGAACTAGTCAGGTAAGTCTGATTGTGGCCCACACAGGCCATTTTCAGTCCTATCATTCATTAAAATGCCCCATTATGGTCCTACTTTGAAATAGGTTTCTTGGTGGTCCATTACTTTCCATTCATCTGGTGCTCATTCTAGTTTGGTATTGGATCTATGCAGACCCCTAACTATTGTCATATAACATGTCTCAAAGTAATACATGGATTTTACCATCCTAAATGTGATACCTAGATATAATTCTAGCCAAACTTATATATATTATAATAATATAAATGATTGAAGCATTTTCTACTAGAGAGTGACATAGTTGGTCAATCAGAATGTTCCTTAATAAAAGTACATGAGTTTGATTCTTGGGATATGGGCTGCCCCAAACCAGATAACATATGCACAAAATGTTGAAGATATGCCACCATATGTCAGGCTTACATATGAGAACTAGCATGATGGTCAAGGACTTGTGAGTTTACCTTGATGGGTTGTGTCCACGAGGGGGCCTAATCAGGAAGAGTTCCCCCTGTTAAGTAAAAATATATTTTCATTAAAAAACCATTAAATTTATAATATCATATTTAATCATGTAAATATTTTTAGATATACATCATACTAGAGAACAAAGTAGAAGAAAACCAACTCCCTCATGTTTCCTTCACCAAATAACATATTAAAGAATATGGTGAAGAAAACCACGCATATGATGTTTTCGTCAATATGGTTGTCAGTAAAGTGGTTGCTGGGAGTAGTTGGAATTTTTAAAAGGAGAATGGTTCACATAAGTGGGGTGGCCTTTGGGAATAAGAAATTGTAGTGGACATGATGAGGTATTTATTACCCAATGCTTATAGTGGATCAAAACTTATTGAGAGACAAATTGGACATTGGGAATGGAATCTTACAACTATTTATGGATGAAACTTGCAATAATTCAACTATAATTTATTTGAGAAGTCACCACTGAACACCAATTTTAAAAAATAATACACCACATAATTGACCAGTGTTTCTATATGTAGAATGTGTGTGTTAATACCACTTCTTGGTCACCATGAATGGTCTATATCACAAATAGTTACAGAAACCTTTAAGAAAATTAAAGTAATCTCAAACATTACATGCCTTGCAAGCTCTATTCATCCCAACAGTTTACAAATACATCGTCTTCGAAAATGGATACAACAAATCATAAAATCTATCATTAGAAATTGTCATGTAGCTATTATTAATGAGATGAAACATAATTCAAGAAAGAATCAATAAAATTAATAAAAAACATAGGAATGCACAAATTTTTCTCATTGAGTTCATTTTAAACTTGAACTCATGATTTTTCCAACCCACCACTGCAACATTGTTATACATAATGAATCAAATGACCAATCCAACCATAACATATTCTAATCAACTAAATAGCCACATCAAAATGAACAATTGCTTCATATGGGAGTTGTGGATGTACTCATACAACACCTAATGATACATTGACCAACAACCAAACAACGTTAATAAATTTTACATAAGAGTTGGAAAAGAAGACAATTGTTAGAAGGGAAAGTCAATGAAGTTTAGACAGATGATGTAAATGTGAGAAAAGTGGAAAAATCATACCTTTGGATGTTTAATAGATTAGTAATTACTGATTCAACAAGGTAAAGCATGAATGGAAATTGAAGGGTGATAAGGAGCTCGGTTCACCAAAAAAAAAAGAAAAAAAAAAAGAAATTGAAGGGTGATGAAACACATCACTAAATCATGAACTATAAATGCCCTCTCTCCCACCACATCTGAACTAGTGCTTGACGAACACAAATTCCATTAACACAATGGTATATTGGTCAAAGACAATAATTGTGAGAAGATAAACCCAATAGGGTATTATAAAAGATCAACCTACCTCATGTTGTAGCTCGTGTACTGCCCGTGATGGTAGGATTGAATGTTAATTTGTTGTTGGTGGTGGATGTGACTGCAAAATTTCTTAATCTTAAATCTGATGCCATCATTTCCTCATTATCACACCCATTTTTGTGGCCAACATCATTGACAACATCACCTGATGGTATCTCTAAGGTGACCATACATGTCAATTAGGAATCTACCAAGACAAAGGTTAAAGAAAGGCAAGCTAAAAGGGCTCCCATGGAAACGATCAAGCACAAATCACAAGGAAGAGGATTGGTATTTATTTCATAGGTGTAGTGGTATTGATTCGAAGATGATTTAAGCCAAATCTTTGAATATCAGAGCATTAAACTGGACTTGATTCGTATAGCTTGCCCTGAGTTGGTTTGGGTTTTGATATAATAGAAACCTGAATGTTTCATGTTATCCCTAATCATCTCAAACATGCCATGAAACAAATATAAACCAAAATAGTGTCGACACAGACAAAATACCCATCCTTGGTCCAGTCCAAATTTGATGCCAAACACATGTTGAGTCATGATGCCAATGTAGAAAACGATACATGATTTGTCAGCATACATCTGGGTGTCTACATAGTAACGGGTCCTAAGGCCTCATGTTACCTCGAAGACCATAGTGGGAGTATTACCATATTTCCTGGCTTCCTAGAAAAAGAGATTAGTTTTTTGCAGGATTAATGGTTCTCAAAGAATGTGGTGAAGGAAATTATGCAGGTTATTGTACCTTCCGCGGATGAACATGATGATTTTTGGGTATGAAATCACTTTCACGATAGACAGTTCTCTACCAAATTGGCATATGAAATCATAAGGAAACCCAATGACATAGTAGCTCTAGGTTACTAGAGATTAAATTGGGAGGCTAAAATTTCTAGAAGACTACAACTATTTGTGTGGATTGTGGCACATAGAGTGTCACTCATAAATGCATGAAGGAAGACCAGGCACTTAATTGATGATTATATATACAGGCGCTGCTTAAGTGAGGAAGAAACCATGCTTCATGCCTTTAAGTAGAGACTATAAACTTGTTACACCTATTTGGGAGAAAATCTCAACGGTTTTGAATTTAGAAAATTTTGGGGATTCAAGGACGCAAGACCATGGCTAGAAACCTACATGAAAATCTCCATTGTGGTACTAAAAAAAGTTCCTTATAGCCTGAAATTACATCTAGAGGTGATGAAACTTGTATGTCTTGGAAAAATTGTGATGACCTTCGAGTATCAAGTGCAATACAAAGAGTTGCATATCGATGACATTGTGAGGATGTCAAATTATATGGGTGAGAAACAATGCATGCACTACTAGAAAATTTCCTTAATGTGACGGGTGGAAGAAATTTGTGGTGACGGGCATGCTCATCATATTCCACATGTGAGAGTGTTTCCACTCTCTTATAAGCACCTGAAAATTTACAACCCACCTAATGGTTGAAGAGGCGGGCTCCTAAAAAACACCGCTTTATTGCAAAACTGATCTGGCGGTAATTTGTTCTCTCTTCCCAATCCAATGATGTATATTTTATAAAACCATGTGGAATCCCCAGTCCAGTATGAGACCCCACATCCGCACTAACTCACCACCATATCTAAGTCTACTTCCTCCTTCACCTCTACATCCTCTGCTGGACCTGATTTTCTGATGGCAACACCAACAACTGAATCTGTCTAGCAAATGGACGTCGTTGTTGGACATCTCGCTACCTCACCCTCTTCTCCCGGCTTCACCTCTTCCTCTTCACACCATTTTTCCCTTCCCTAATTCCCTAATCGCATTGTATACACCAGTAGTCGTATTCATCATGTGATCAAGGTGTTGAAGCTGACGATTTTGGTTCGAGCCTTACAAGCCAGTCCTTCTCTAGAATACACTGTTGATTCACATCTAAGGCAGAGGGTAGACCTTTTTTCCTTCCAACAGAGCATCATCTAGGGCTTGATAGCCTACTTCAAGAAATCTATATAGGAATAGTCAAAAAGGAGATCAAAGACATCTTCATCATGTATGTTTGCACGCTCCTCCTTTGCGATCCACACTACTTCAAGCCCAGAAGTTTTCTACCCATAGTGTCAGTGCTATATTTTATAAATCTTACCATGAAAATAGTGGAGGCCCTACCATTATTTACTTTTGAAATCATATCCCTTGGTTAATCTTTCTGAGGCAAATCAATGATTCGAGCTACAATGTTTTTGATTAATTAATGCCTTATTTTGATATACAAAGTTTTTTGTAGATTTGGTTTCATCAATTATCAAAAAATTTATTGTGTTCTCAGTGCATACATCATATTGGTATATGGTATCTAAATTAACATAGCATTTTTGTTCACTAGGATTATATGATTGACTAGTACATATATTGATACTCATTTATGTTATCATATATGATCTTGTGGTTGAAACATTTTCCAATTGATTAATAATGTCCTCCTAAATGTACCCAAACCTTTCAAGACAAGACAATGCACATTATCGCACTTTGCCTCATAATGCAACACACACTGAACTACCTAATTTCTTGTCATTCCTTTTTAAACAATATATTGATTTCTTATAATTATATATCATTTTCTTCTTTGAGTTTATTAGGAAAGTACTTGTAGTTTAATTTTAGAAAAGACCATATAATTTAGTTATTTATACCTTTGCATCCCCATGGGCTATTGTCAACATGAAAGGAGTTCGAGCAATTCTATTAAGGTAACTCTTAATGTGGAAGCTACATAGGATAGAGAATATCTCAACAACCCCGTCACTTGCAAGACTAAGTCAATTAAAATGTACAACACCAGATCTGCCAGAATTGTGACTTGTAGTATGATCCATTTTGAGTGTGTCAATGAAAAATGACTCGATTGTTTTTCTACAATAGAAGCAACTCCACATCCACTAAATCTCATGCAAATATCTCCACTAGTATAAGATAAATTATACATTTTATAATTATGTATTGATTTTGATTATAGTAAACATAGAGTAGAGCATTGATCTCACAACTGTATACCTTATGTTGCCAACTATTTCCCTTGGTTCATGCATCTTCTCTAATTAGATAAAATGCCTCCTATACCCCTCACAACCCATACCCCTCTACATTGAACATGACCAACTTTGTGGGCTCTGATCTCCAAAACACAAGATAAACATAGCGGAAGCGATTCGATTAACAGCGGAATACGAAAATCATGAGAAATTAAACTTTTCGAAAATGAGATCTTAAAAACCTGAAACTCCTTTTATAAAAGTAAGATGAACTGTTTACATCTCTGATAAATCACTTCTCGAGTGATTATATACGTCATGATACAAAATCTCAAGATTTCAAAATTCTCAGATCAACAAACTCCTAGGACCTGAGTGTACAGAGACGACATAAGACTATTCTGACTACAAGACTAGACCGCACAATGTTTCCACCTGAAGTCACTGTTGCTCCTGAATTTGTTGTTGTTGCTGCTATCCACCTGCGGATCGGTTCCTTCGACCTCGACGTCCACCTAAAGGTAGAAATCTACGGGGTGAGACAATTTTAAATAATTGTCCCAGCGAGAGTTATAACTCTCCGCCAGAAACTTTGTTAAAAGAAATTAAAGGAATATCATGAGCAGGTAATTTAGGTTACTCACAGCAGGCTTGATAATAAATACTCATCTTTATTTAAGGAATATGAAGAACACGTATACTAATGCTTGAACAGGATATTAAAAACAAGCAATGTAATATCAATCAATGTTCCTCATAGTTCAACCTAAGCAGTTATGCTACGCGGTTGATTATGTTTTACAAACATCATTATGCCCTACGGAGATGAGGTATACCGCTCATGCTCCAACCGATCACTAGTAAGTCGCATCGGTATCATACTAGGTCATCGAAAGAGTCGGATTCTCATGACCTTCAACTACCTCAGTCAGAATGAGGATAAACATGCAGGACATCTAGTGTCCCTGCTAATATAGCTTACCAGGGTATTATGGTACTTCGCTATTAGAGTCACAGTGGCATTCTGCACTCTCTTCGCCATCGAAAGATTTCATGTTTATCTCTCATCGATGCGGTATAAAAGATTCCCTTGGAAGAATAGTGTTACATCATCCCGGTATAAACATATAGTGAAGGGTTGATGGATTAAGATACATCAACATCAACTCCTACACTAGGATGTAAGGATATACACATCCATATTCCCCCACATACTCTAAAGTATGTGATCCAGGAGTTCCCTTAGGAAACCTATTTCACCATCATTTAAACTCTGACAATGATGGATCTATGATCAGGGCTCTACATGATATGATTAAACTTGGTTATTAGGTACATTTCAGTATCCTTTTAGCATCATACATGTTTTCAAACATTAATCATTAGCATAGCAGCTATGAAGGAAGAATACTAAATGTAACAAGACTAACTCTCATCAATTATCATTTCTCAATATTCTCATCACAAGTCATCTCTTAAAGCATGACCTTGATGGTATTCATGGCTCTCACAGCCTATCAATCTCATAAGATGCTATTAACAAGGCATCGGGATATATCACTATTCATAAAGCTAACAACATGCTTTCAATGAATATAGTATCATCATCCATACCTGGATATGATCATCCTCATAAAGGAACCTGCATGGTTAAATCAACTGATAAGAGTAAATAACTCATTTAAAGAAGTTGTATCTCCCTACTCATACAAGAGCTAGGTTTCCCTGGTTTTCATCAATTAGGGTTTACTATTCACATTACATGTCATCACCCTAGAATTAGGGTTTACTATTCACCTCATGGTGAAATGATCTCATAACATCCTCATGTATGAGAAACATCATCATTAAAGACCTCAGATAAGATTAAGATTCATCAATTATCATAATTAAGGTTTCCATGATCTCACATAAGTGGATCATACCTAAACTTGCACATTCATGTATATTGAAGGTATTTTACTTGAGTTTTCATTATAATTGGTACTTTCTCTCTCCTCTAACTAGTAGATAGTGATTACACCACTCTAGATTAGGTTGTTTTAAGTCCTCATTGATTAACACCAGTCAACTCATCACTATTATGTGATTAGGGTTTGATTAAAACAAGGTATCACTCAATTGAACCTTTCAGGGGAATTTTGGTAATTTAACCATTGACCATCATCATGGGTCAATTCTTTAGCCACTTAGTCCCTTAACATCTTAGGTTACCATTAGGGTTTAGATTAGATCATCATTGAACCATTTACACCTTCAAGTGATTAAGTAAAATCAACCTTGAAGGTCTCCAATTGGTTTAGGGTTTAACCTTCAACCTTCAACCCATTTGATTCTTAAACGACCTTGAACTTGTTTAATCTCAAATGACCTTGAATCCATTTGAACCTTAAACGAGTGTGGACCCACTTAATCTTAAACGGGTGTGGACCCATTTAAGTCCAAACGAGTGTGGACCCGTTTGAGCCTAAACGAGTGTGAACCCGTTTGAGCTTAAACGGGTGTGAACCCATTTGGACTCAAACGAGTGTGAACTCATTTGGACTCAAACGAGTGTGAACTCGTTTGGGCTTAAACGGGTGTGAACTTGTTTGGTCTAAAACGATTGTGGGTCTACTTGGGTTCAAACCGCATGAACATAAAAGGTGACACAAAGATTATGCTTGAAAAGGATTTCTTATGTTGAAGCTTTCAATTGGCCCAAGCCATGTTAACCATATACAAATTGAGTCAATTAGGATGAGCCTCAATCAACTGGACACCAAATTGACCCTCAATTGAAAGCCAATTAGGGTTAAATCTAACTCAATTAGGGTTTCCAATCGGCTAATCATCAATGTTCAACAATATGATTCAAATCAGAGTTGAACCTATAAATTGACCTCCAATTGGGCCCAAACTTGGCTCAAACGGTCTTGAGGTCGTTTGGATGACCTAAAAACGATCTTGAGACCGTTTTCCCAAAGTTTGACCAAAAACCAAAATGATTTGATAAGGGTTGAGCCCTAATTAAATTAAAAATCAGCACTTTTCATCAATTTATCAACATCTTGTAATTGGACCCTCAAACCATCAAATTTCTTTAACCCTAGACCTCCAAACGATCTTGGGGTGTCACTAAACGAGTGTGAGGTCGTTGGGATGAACCCCCAAATGGGTTGGAACCCGTTTGGGTCCTTCAACCCAAAACTCAACAAGATCTTTATTGAAATCAGCAACTTTCACCCGATTAGGGTTAGGTTATTGAAGTGTCTTCAACTCTTAATTGGTTAGGAATTAGATTACAATTCTTTGTAGGAATGAAATTCAATACATTATGAACAGGTATCCCAAACGGTCAATGCTTGGTCAACTCACTCAAATGGGTTGGAACCCGTTTGCCCAAAAGTTCAAGTTAATTAGTTTGGAAAAATCAGTACTTAATTCAATTCTATTGCCTAATTAATTGGCCTTCAACCTACGATTCCTTTGGAGTTAACCCCTCAAATTTGGTGGGTAATTAGCCTACATAATTGTGAACATAAAACCCAAACGGTCCACGCTTGGTCAACCCTATGAAATGGTTTTGGGGTCGTTTTGATCCAAACGATCTTGCATGATCATTTGAGATCAAACGGGTTGAACCCATTTGACCTTAAACGAGTTGCACCCGTTTGGACCAAAAGGGTTCAAGGTCATTTCATAAAGTGACATAGAAATCCACGCCCATCATCCTCAACCTCTGTTCAGGTCAGTTCCTCCACCGTTTTGCTTGCAAAAGAGAAAGGAAGAAGGGAGGTAGAGGAAGAACTAATCATAGAAAACAAGAACAAAGATATGCATAACAAAGCTAAGAGTTAGAGTTATAAAACCCGCCTTAAGGTCATTCCTTGAGCTCCAAGCTTCAAGTCTTTAATGGCGTCTTGAGCTCCATAGGTCGGCCAAGGTCAATTCTTCAAGAAAAAGATGGGGATGGTCGGCTAGAACAAGGAACCTAAGTAAGAAAGCTAGCAATTCAACCTTGTAATACGATTTCCTCCATGAATCCAAGCTAGAAGGTGGTGTTCGCTTACCTAGAACGGGTTGGTCGTCCCCTTGAGCTCCTGAGCTTTGCTTTGGCCGGTTGAGAAAGATAAGAAGTGAGGAAGTGAAGGAAAACGTTTACTTGGTTTGGAAAGAAAGGTGCTTATATAGTTTAGGCTGATTTACACCATAAAGACCTCTAGAACTTTGAAATTCTCATCCAAGTCCTTTCTTATTTAAGGGATCGTCCAGTCTCATCTAAAATTATGCAAAGCTCATGAAATCTCAAGATCTAGGGGTAAATAAAGCCAACTTTCAACTAGGGTACATACATGAAAGGTTTCCTTACTCAAACTTAGTGAATTTTATGTACAAAGGTCATTTTTCTTATCTGATTATTCATTGATGTGTCCCTTTCACCATTTTTACTCTAAATGATGACAAGAGTCATAAAAGATGTTCTAGATGGTGCATTTTACAAGTTGCACCCCTCAAATTGGGTAAACTGCATTTTACTCCAAATTAGGGTTTTTAAGCATAAGGATTATTCCACAAGCTGCATCTAGATGCCCAAGCTTGGGAAATCCATCATGTCTCATCATATTCACTCATATGATGTCTCATTATCAAAAGAACATCTTAATATGTGCAATTGCAAGTTAACCCCTTAACTGGGTAATTTGCACATAAGCCCCTGTATTACCAAAATAATACTACAACTTTGTTTAAAAAGGACAAAATTGAAAGTATATGTTTCTGAGGAACTTAATTACATGTCAAAAGATAATCACCAGGGTTTAATTACATATTTAAGAAAAACACCTAGGGTTAGTTTATAACCCAGGTCAGGGATGTTACAAATTATCCACCCCTTACAAGGATTTCGTCCTCGAAATCAACAAAACGTATTAGGAGAAAAGAGCAGGGTATTTCCTTCTCATCTCATCCTCTAGTTCCCAAGTGGCTTCTTCAACACCACGGTGGTTCCAGAGGACTTTCACAAGGCTTATCTCTTTCTTCTTTTGCTTTTTAGTTCTGCTATCAAGGATTGACACTGGCCCTTCCTCGTAAGATATGTCATCATTCAATTCTACCTCCATAGGTTGTAGAACTGACTCAGTGTCGGGGTGACATTTCCTCAACATAGAAATGTGAAACACAGGGTGTAACCTCTGCAACTCTGGTGGTAACTCTAGTCTATAGGCTACCTTTCCAACCCGTTCAATGATTGGATAAGGTCCCATAAATCTAGGTGCTAAATTTCCTTTCCTTCCAAAGCGAAGGACTCCTTTCCAAGGCGAGACCTTGAGGTACACTCTGTCTCCAACCTGGAACTCTAACAGTCTACGGTGCTTATCAGCATACGACTTCTGTCTATCCTGTGCAGTCTTAAGCTGTTGTTGTATAACTTTGATCTTCTCTGTAGTTTGCTGCACAAGATCAGAACCTAACAACTGATGTTCACCAGTCTCATACCAACACAAAGGGGATCTACAATGTCTACCATACAAGGCTTCATAAGGTGCCATATCAATACTATACTGATAGCTATTGTTATAGGCAAACTCTATCAAGCTTAGGTGTAGATCCCAACTTCCGGTAAACTGGAGAACACATGCTCTCAACAGGTCTTCCAAGGTCTGTATGGTTCTTTCCGACTGTCCATCAGTCTGTGGATGAAAAGCCGTACTAAACCTTAGCTTGGTGCCTATGGCTCTGTGTAGCTGCTCCCAAAAGCGACTTGTAAACTGGGGACCTCTGTCAGAAACTATGGTGACAGGAACTCCGTGCAAACGTACTATCTCTTGAACATACAACTGTGATAACCTTTCAGTAGAAAAGGTTGTTTTGACAGGTAAGAAATGCGCTGTCTTAGTCAACCTATCCACAATTACCCAAATGGAATCATGTCCTTTGTTTGTTCTAGGTAGACCAACAACAAAGTCCATGGTTACATGATCCCACTTCCACTTTGGTATGGGTAAAGGTTGCATTGTTCCTGCAGGCTTCTGGTGTTCAGCTTTAACTTGCTGACACACTGGAAACCTCAGAACAAACTCAGCTACGTCCTTCTTCATCCCAGGCCACCAATACATATCTTTCAAGTTTCGATACATCTTGGTGCTTCCTGGATGCATAACATACATTGAAGAATGAGCTTCCTCCAGGACTAACTTTCTCAGGTTATCTACATCTGGTACTATCATCCTCCCATGATAACATGCCACTTGATCATCTGATTCATGAAAACCTTCTCGCTTCTCATCACCATACTCAGATCTGATCTGCTGAACTGCAACATCAACTTGCTGTGCCTCCTTAATCTGCTCTCTTAGGGTGGGTTTGATATGCATCTTAGCCAACAACCCGTCAATCCATGACACCTTCATCTGTACATTGTCTTGCCTTAAGGAGATAAGCATATCTCTCCTAGGGCATACTAAAGAGTTTAATTGTGTCCTATCAGAGGATGATGTTGCTGATTTCCTACTCAAGGCATCTGCAACTACTTTGGCCTTTCCTGGATGGTAATCTATTGTACAATCATAGTCCTTGATTAACTCCATCCAGCGATGTTGCCTCATGTTAAGTTCATGCTGAGAAAAGATATACTTAAGGTTCTTGTGATATGTGAAAATCTGGAAGGTTTCTCCGTAAAGATAATGTCTCCAGATTTTCAAGCCATGAACCACAACAGCTAACTCTAAATCATGTGTCGGATAATTCTCCTCGTGTTTCTTAAGTTGTCGAGAAGCAAAAGAAATCACTTGTTTATCCTGCATCAACACACACCTGAGTCCATTCTTAGAGGCATCACAAAAAATTATGTATCCTTTGCCTTGCTCAGGTAGCACAAGCACAAGTGCACTTGTCAACCTCTCCTTCAGCAACTGAAAAGATTGCTAGCACTTATCACTCCAGACAAAAGGAATATCCTTCCGGGTTAACTTAGTCAAGGGTAAGGCTATAGAACTGAAGTTCTTAATGAACCTTCGGTAGTAGCCAGCTAACCCTAGGAAACTTCGAATCTCCGTCGGTGTTTTCGGTTGTTCCCACTGTAGAACATATTCTACCTTTTTAGGGTCAACATGAATACCCGAGGCAGATACCACATGACCAAGGAAAGATACTTCTGGCAACCAAAACTCACACTTGTTAAACTTAGCGTATAGCTTATGTTCTCTTAGCAAGGTTAGAGCTTGACGAAGATGTTGTTCATGCTGCTGTGCATCTCTACTATAGATCAGAATGTCATCTATGAAGACAACAACACACTGATCGAGGAAAGGTCGGAAGATTCTATTCATAAGTTCCATAAATGCAGTCGGTGCATTAGTTAGTCCGAACGACATAACTGTGAACTCATAGTGACCATACCTTGTCCTGAAGGCAGACTTGGGCATGTCACTATCCTTAATATGAAGTTGATGATATCCTGACCTCAAGTCTATCTTCGAGAAGACGGTTGCACCACGCAACTGGTCAAAAAGATCATCAATCCTCGGCAAAGGGTACTTATTCTTTATTGTTACTTTATTTAATTGTCTGTAATCGATGCACAACCGCATTGATCCATCCTTCTTTTTAACAAATAAAACCGGAGCACCCCAAGGTGAAGTACTCGGTCGGATAAAACCCTTCCCAAGCAACTCCTGAAGTTGTTTCTTGAGTTCTGCCATTTCGGAAGGCGCCATCCTATACAGTGTTTGAGCTATGGGTTTCATATCTGGGACTAAATTGATTTCAAAATCAATTTCCCGAGGCGGCGGCACACCTGGAAGTTCTTCAGGAAATACATCTTCAAATTCCCTGACTATAGGAACTTCAGCAAGGTTAGGACTCCTTATGGTGGTATCTATCACATGGGCTAAGAATGCATAACATCCTTGCCTTATCAGCTTATCAGCAACCATGGCAGACACAAGACAGGTGGGTAGAATCTTTCTCTCTCCTTGAAAGATCCATGTGTTGCTCTCATCAGCAAACACAGCCTGCTTGGATTCACAATCCAAGACAACCCTATACCTTTCCAAGGTATCCATCCCAAGGATTATATCAAATCCTTGCATATCAAGTGGTATAAGATCCACTTGAATGCGATGATCAGAAAAGAAGAGGATGCAGGAAGAGCATACCTCTTGCAAAACCACAGATCCTCTTAACGGAGTTTCAAGCAACAAGCTATCTGCCCTATGACTAACTGTCATATTGTAGTTACGAATCACTCTTCGAGTGACAAAAGAGTGCGTAGCACCCGGGTCAATCAAAACAAATACCACACAAGATTTAGACATACCTGAATATAAAAGTTCCATCTGACCTGCCACAACCCCCGGATTGACCACTGCTTCTGGTGGGTTCATAGCATAGAACCTCGCTGTCGCCTGAGGTTGAGTTGGTGCTGACGATCCAGCCCGAGATGCTTGCCCATGTCCTCTAGATGCTCCTTGAGACTGCCTTCTCTGTGATCCTTGTTGATTCTGCCTCTGAGGCTGTGTCACACTGACAGGCCTAGACCTGTAGTCCTTCATCAAGTGTCCCACCTTCCCACAGTTGTAGCAGCTTCTTTCCAGTTGTTGTGGTCTGGGTGGTCCTGTGACTGACATTGATGCTGAACTGCGAGTCTCTTGTAGTGGTAGGCTTCGTCCTCTACCTCTACTTGGGGACCACTGTGTCTGAGAACTAGATCTGGGTGGTGGAGGTGTAGATGCAGAGAATATAGGCTTCTTAAAGTCTCTAGATGAAGATCCCTGGAACTGTGGATATCTCTTTTGGGTTTTTCTTTTCTCGAATACGGATCTCTCTATCCTTCGGACTGACTCAACGAAGGTAGAGAATCTCTCCCGATTTTCTAGTGCAGACACGAGAGTAGTCATGTCGGCATTCAAACCCTTCTCAAACCTCCTAATCCTTTCTTCATCTGTGGTAGCCATATGCAGACAGAATCTCAACAACTCCATGAACTTAGCCTCATACTCACTAATGTTCATCATACCCTGTCTCAGTCTCTCAAACGGAGAGATCTTCTCGTCCAGGAAGGTCTTTGGAAAATATCTGCGAACAAATTCCCGACGAAAGTCTTCCCACGAGATCTCTATTTCAGGCCTCTTCTGCTCTTCCATGGTCCACCAGTGACCAGCACTACCTTTGAGAAGATAGACATCATGTCTAACCTTCTCACCTTCGGGGATGTTAAGGATTCTGAAAGCTTTCTCCAACTCAGTTAACCACAGATCAGCATCAACAGGGTCAGCTGTTACAAAATATTCAGTTGCTCCGACCCGACGAAGTCGCTCGAACGTTTTACCGATACCTTGACCCTCAGACTGGACAGGTGCCCTGGGTGCAGGCATGGGCATCCTGTCGGTGATATGTGTCATGGCAGTCATAAACTGCCCAAACATAGTTTGAACAGTTGGGTTTCCCATGTCAGCTGGGTCAAACCGAGGTGGCTCCACAGGTGGCTCAGGTATAGGTTGCTCTATTTCTAGGTTCCTTGCACCTTCTCGAGGTGCAGAAACACTACTTTTGGCCTCATACTCCTCCTGTGGTCCAGACATCCTTAATTATCTTCTTCTCCTGAGGAGTAGAAGACTCTATTAGATAAGAAAGAAGTACTAAGGATAGACTTGACACTCTAAGTCCTATGTCTCTGTAGACTCAGCGAACCTAGAGCTCTGATACCACTAATTGTGGGCTCTGATCTCCAAAACACAAGATAAACATAGAAGAAGCGATTCGATTAACAGCGGAATATGAAAATCACGAGAAATTAAAACTTTTCGAAAATGAGATCTTAAAAACCTGAAACTCCTTTTATAAAAGTAAGATGAACTGTTTACATCTCTGATAAAACACTTCTCGAGTGATTATATACGTCATGATACAAAATCTCAAGATTTCAAAATTCTCAGATCAACAAACTCCTAGGACCTGAGTGTACAGAGACGACATAAGACTATTCTGACTACAAGACTAGACCGCACAGTGTTTCTACCTGAAGTCACTGCTGCTCCTGAATTTGTTGCTGTTGCTGCTGTCCACCTGCGGATCAGTTCCTTCGACCTCGACGTCCACCTAAAGGTAGAAATCTACGGGGTGAGACAATTTTAAATAATTGTCCCAGTGAGAGTTATAACTCTCTGCAAGAAACTTTGTTAAAAGCAATTAAAGGAATATCATGAGAAGGTAATTTAGATTACTCACAGCAGGCTTGATAATAAATACTCATCTTTATTTAAGGAATATGAAGAACACGTATACTAATGCTTGAACATGATATTAAAAACAAGCAATGTAATATCAATCAATGTTCCTCGTAGTTCAACCTAAGCAGTTATGCTACGTGGTTGATTATGTTTTACAAACATCATTATGCCCTGCGGAGATGAGGTATACTGCTCATGCTCCAACCGATCACTAGTAAGTCACATCGGTATCATACTAGGTCATCGAAAGAGCCGAATTCTCATGACCTTCAACTACCTCAGTCAGAATGAGGATAAACATGTAGGACATCTAGTGTCCCTGCTAATATAGCTTACCAGGGTATTCTGGTACTTCGCTATTAGAGTCACAGTGGCATTCTGCACTCTCTTCACCATCAAAAGATTTTATGTTTATCTCTCATCGATGCGGTATAAAATATTCCCTTGGAAGAATAGTGTTACATCATCCCGGTATAAACATATAGTGAAGGGTTGATGGATTAAGATACATCAACATCAACTCCTACACTAGGATGTAAGGATATACACATCCATATTCCCCCACATACTCTAAAGTATGTGATCCAGGAGTTCCCTTAGGAAACCTGTTTCACCATCATTTAAACTCTGACAATGATGGATCTATGATCATGGCTCTACATGATATGATTAAACTTGGTTATTAGGTACATTTCAGTATCCTTTTAGCATCATACATGTTTTCAAACATTAATCATTAGCATAGCAGATATGAAGGAAGAATACTAAATGTAACAAGCCTAACTCTCATCACTTATCATTTCTCAATATTCTCATCACAAGTCATCTCTTAAAGCATGACCTTGATGGTATTCATGGCTCTCACAGCCTATCAATCTCATAAGATGCTATTAACAAGGCATCAAGATATATCACTATTCATAAAGCTAACAACATGCTTTCAATGAATATAGTATCATCATCCATACATGGATATGATCATCCTCATAAAGGAACATGCATGGTTAAATCAACTGATAACAGTAAATAACTCATTTAAAGAAGTTGTATCTCCCTACTCATACAAGAGCTAGGTTTCCCTGGTTTTCATCAATTAGGGTTTACTATTCACATTACATGTCATCACCCTAGAATTAGGGTTTACTATTCACCTCATGGTGAAATGATCTCATAACATCCTCATGTATGAGAAACATCATCATTAAAGACCTCAGATAAGATTAAGATTCATCAATTATCATAATTAGGGTTTCCATGATCTCACATAAGTGGATCATACCTAAACTTGCACATTCATGTATATTGAAGGTATTTTACTTGAGTTTTCATTATAATTGGTACTTTCTCTCTCCTCTAACTAGTAGATAGTGATTACACCACTCTAGATTAGGTTGGGTTAAGTCCTCATTGATTAACACCAGTCAACTCATCACTATTATGTGATTAGGGTTTGATTAAATCAAGGTATCACTCAATTGAACCTTTCAGGGGCATTTTGGTAATTTACCCATTGACCATCATCATGGGTCAATTCTTTAGCCACTTAGTCCCTTAACATCTTAGGTTACCATTAGGGTTTAGATTAGATCATCATTGAACCATTTACACCTTCAAGTGATTAAGTAAAATCAACCTTGAAGGTCTCCAATTGGTTTAGGGTTTAACCTTCAACCTTCAACCCATTTGATTCTTAAACGACCTTGAACTTGTTTAATCTCAAATGACCTTGAATCCATTTGAACCTTAAACGAGTGTGGACCCACTTAATCTTAAACGGGTGTGGACCCATTTAAGTCCAAACGAGTGTGGACCCGTTTGAGCCTAAACGAGTGTGAACCCGTTTGAGCTTAAACGGGTGTGAACCCGTTTGGACTCAAATGAGTGTGAACTCGTTTGGACTCAAATGAGTGTGAACTTATTTGGGCTTAAATGGGTGTGAACTCGTTTGGTCTAAAATGATTATGGGTCTACTTGGGTTCAAACCGCATGAACATAAAAGGTGACACAGAGATTATGCTTGAAAAGGATTTCTTATGTTGAAGCTTTCAATTGGCCCAAGCCATGTTAACCATATACAAATTGAGTCAATTAGGATGAGCCTCAATCAACTGGACACCAAATTGACCCTCAATTGAAAGCCAATTAGGGTTAAATCTAACTCAATTAGGGTTTCCAATCGGCTAATCATCAATGTTCAACAATATGATTCAAATCAGAGTTGAACCTATCAATTGACCTCCAATTGGGCCCAAACTTGGCTCAAACGGTCTTGAGGTAGTTTGGATGACCTCCAAACGATCTTGAGACCGTTTGCCCAAAGTTTGACCAAAAACCAAAATGATTTGATAAGGGTTGAGCCCTAATTAAATTAAAAATGAGCACTTTTCATCAATTTATCAACATCTTGTAATTGGACCCTCAAACCATCAAATTTCTTTAACCCTAGACCTCCAAACGTTCTTGGGGTGTCACTAAACGAGTGTGAGGTCGTTTGGATGAACCCCCAAATGGGTTGGAACCCGTTTGGGTCCTTCAACCCAAAACTCAACAAGATCTTTATTGAAATCAGCAACTTTCACCCGATTAGGGTTATGTTATTGAAGTGTCTTCAACTCTTAATTGGTTAGGAATTAGATTACAATTCTTTGTAGGAATGAAATTCAATACATTATGAACAGGTATCCCAAATGGTCAACGCTTGGTCAACTCACTCAAACGGGTTGGAACCAGTTTGCCCAAAAGTTCAAGTTAATTAGTTTGGAAAAATCAGTACTTAATTCAATTCTATTGCCTAATTAATTGGCCTTCAACCTACGATTCCTTTGGAGTTAACCCCTCAAATTTGGTGGGTAATTATCCTACATAATTGTGAATAGAAAACCCAAATGGTCCACGCTTGGTCAACCCTATGAAACGGTCTTGGGGTCGTTTTGATCCAAACGATCTTGCATGATCGTTTGAGATCAAACGGGTTGAACCCGTTTGACCTTAAACGAGTTGCACCCGTTTGGACCAAAAGGGTTCAAGGTCGTTTCATAAAGTGACATAGGAATCCACGCCCATCATCCTCAACCTCTGTTCAGGTCGGTTCCTCCACCGTTTTGCTTGCAAAAGAGAAAGGAAGAAGGGAGGCAGAGGAAGAACTAATCATAGAAAACAAGAACAAAGATATGCATAACAAAGCTAAGGGTTAGAGTTATAAAACCCACCTTAAGGTCGTTCCTTGAGCTCCAAGCTTCCAAGCTTCAAGTCTTTAATGGCGTCTTGAGCTCCACAGGTCGGCCAAGGTCAATTCTTCAAGAAAAAGATGGGGATGGTCGGCTAGAACAAGGAACCTAAGTAAGAAAGCTAGCAATTCAACCTTGTAATGCGATTTCCTCCATGAATCCAAGCTAGAAGGTGGTGTTCGCTTACCTAGAACAGGTTGGTCATCCCCTTGAGCTCCTGAGCTTTGCTTTGGCCGGTTGAGAAAGATAAGAAGTGAGGAAGTGAAGGAAAACATTTACTTGGTTTGGAAAGAAAGGTGCTTATATAGTTTAGGCTGATTTACACCATAAAGACCTCTAGCACTTTGAAATTCTCATCCAAGTCCTTTCTTATTTAAGGGATCGTCCAGTCTCATCTAAACTTATGCAAATCTCATGAAATCTCAAGATCTAGGGGTAAATAAAGCCAACTTTCAACTAGGGTACATACATGAAAGGTTTCCTTACTCAAACTTAGTGAATTTTATGTACAAAGGTCATTTTTCTTATCTGATTATTCATTGATGTGTCCCTTTCACCATTTCTAATCTAAATGATGACAAGAGTCATAAAAGATGTTCTATATGGTGTATTTTACAAGTTGCACCCCTCAAATTGGGTAAACTACATTTTACTCCAAATTAGGGTTTTTAAGCATAAGGATTATTCCACAAGCTGCATCTAGATGCCCAATCTTGGGAAATCCATCATGTCTCATCATATTCACTCATATGATGTCTCATTATCAAAAGAACATCTTAATATGTGCAATTGCAAGTTAACCCCTTAACTGGGTAATTTGCACATAAGCCCCTGCATTACCAAAATAATACTACAACTTTGTTTAAAAAGGACAAAATTGAAAGTATATGTTCATGAGGAACTTAATTACATGTCAAAAGATAATCACCAGGGTTTAATTACATATTTAAGCAAAACACCTAGGGTTAGTTTATAACCCAGGTCAGGGATGTTACAAACTTAGTCTCTCAAGACCTCACACGAGACAACTACCTTCTATGGAGCACTATAATTCTCTATCTAATAAAAAACCACGACCTAACATAATTTATTGATGGTACTATCCCATAAGTGACGTTTCACACATCCGACGACAACCACAATCATACTTGTAAAGGCTTCTAGGCAACACGATGTTTCAACTAAACGCCTTGCGACTAGGCGTGACTAAGTGTTGTCTAGGCGACCTTTAAAAAATCAATTTATGTATATGTTTTATGTATGTATCCATATGTGTCATGGTTTTTACGAATAATTCCCCACTCATATACACACATTTTATAATTATATATCTTGTTATATACATGTTTATGGTTGATCTCCCCATATATGTATTCTATTGTATAACAAAATAATTAATTACATTTCCATATATTACCATTAACAATAATGTCAAGAAAAAGAAAAGATTTATTGTAAAGAATGTAAAAGAGTTATCAACAAGTAAATATATATTTATTGTCATACATAGATACAAGTATTAAGCAACATATACTATCCTTCACAACATAGCTACTAAATACCATCTTAATTGAAGGTGTAAAATAAGAAAAATCAAAAGATGTGTATTAAAATCTTAGATCCTAGTCAAACAAAAAAGAGTATTAGATCCAATTAAAAGTGATATTTGGCACATAACTTAGGCAACAATATTGATTTTGAACATTGGTATAGCCGCATTAAACATTTCAATATGTGAATATACAACTAGACCCACAAAACTAGGTCATGTGGCATTACAAATAAGGCAGCATCACCTAAGCATAACCTTTGGATGCCTTGCCACTTAGGCGGCCGCTTATGCGTTCCTTGGCGAGCTCTTTGACAAGTATGACCACAATGTCTGGCAAAGAACAGACCAACAAGTCCATGATTGGCTTCTAACTCTATCGACCGCCTAATAGAAGTTTTCGTCTTAGAGACAGAATATGTGTGAACCCCTTTGCACACCCACACATGGCTAGGCTTTTGTGGAATGACAATGCCTCCTTAAACAATTGCAACCTCTCTAGAAGTCTTCATCCATTGACCTCCATACTCATGTCACCAAATTTAAATGCATTTGTGTAACCTTTGCACAAGAAGATAATCTTCTTGCTGATAATGAAAATTTCATCCATTTACTCAACAACCTCGGTGACTATTACCTACCTTCTACTTCCTCTATGCTAAAGTCTCATGTCCCCACTTTTGAATCCCTATCACCACCAATTCTTAGCTTTAAGACCTGACATCCATCTATTGTTACCGACGTGACCTCTCTTGCCTTTAAAACCCAACACATACATTGTAACTATTTAGGATGTGGTCACCAACAACACCCATCTTGAACCCACCAGTATCCTAATTATGAAAACTCATCTAGCTACCTGCGTCCTCCCTCAACCACACATACCACCCAGCCTAATCCCCTTTCAAATCTTGTGGACTTGGATTCTATCCCCATAACCAAGCACATAGGCATAGTTTTGGACTCCTCCCAACACCACCCACCTCTCTGGCCTGCTAGACATGTTTGAGCTTGAGCCTGAGCATGCTGACATAACCACTCTTGCCTTTACAACCCAACACGACCATTCTTGCCTTTACAACCTAACATAAACACTATCATTGTCTAGGACGTGGTCACCAACAACAACCATCTTGTACCCACCACAATCCCAATTATGTAAACTCATCTAGCTACCCACATCCTCCCTCAACCACATATCCCACCCAGTCTAATCCCCTTTTAAATCTTGTGGACATGGATTCTATCCCTATAATCAAGCACCTAGGCACCATTTTGGGCTCTACCCGCCTCTCCTACCTGCTAGATATGTTTGAGCCTGAGCCTGAGCATGTTGACATAACCACTTTTGCCTTTACAACCTAAAATAAACACTCCTGCCTTTACAACCCAACACATACACCATCATTGTATAGAATGTGGTCACCAACAACACCCATATTGTACCCACCACTATCCTAATTATGAGAACTCATCTATCTACCCATGTCCTCCCTCAACCACACATCCCATCCAGCCTAATCCCCTTTCAAATCTTATGGACATGGATTCTATCCCAGTAATCAATCACCTAGTTGTCATTTTCGACTCCTCCCAACACCACCCACATCTCATGCCAGGTAGATATGTTTGAGCCTGAGCCTGAGCATCATGACATAAACACTCTTATTGTTATAACCCAACATGAACATTCTTGCCTTTACAACCCATCATACACAACATTGTTGTCCAGGACGTGGTCACCACAAACACCCATCTTTTACCCACCACTATCCCAATTATGCAAACTCATATATCTACCCACGTCCTCCCTCAACCACACATCCCACCTAGCCTAATCCCCTTTAAAATCTTGCGGCAATGGATTCTACCCCATAATCAAGCACCTAGCCATCATTTTAGACTCCTCCCAACACCATTCACCTCTCCTTCTCGATAGATATGTTTGAGTAAGAGCATGAGCATGCTAACATAACCACTCTTGGATTAACAACACAACATGAACACTCTTGCCTTTACAACCCAACACGGACACCATCGTTATCCAAGATGTGGTCACCAACAACACCCGTCTCGTACCCACCAATATCCCAATTATGTGAACTCATCTATTCCCAATGACACTTTGGTACTACTAAACTTCCCATTCAAGATCACCCTCCTCTCACCTTCTCCTATGTATTAACTATTCCAAATGTTGCCACCAATATCTTATTCATAAACAAATTTACACACAATTCAGCATATTCTTTTGAGTTCTTCTCTAATGACATCTTCCTCAAAAGCTTTCCTCTCAACATGTGATTGCTCGATGCCGGTACAGTGGTGATCTCTAATACCTCCTTGCCTCCTTGTCAATCATGTCAACATACTTCATTACCAGTCAAGGATCCTATCCCACATGGTATGACACCATTAGTTGGGGAATCCACAACCTTCTCTATGCCACCTTCATCAACAACATGTTCTTCAAATGAGTAGATGGCACCCCACGAATTCAATTTGTGAGAGCTTCCAACTTAGTAAACAACATTGGCCCCTTTTTCTAGATATAATGTGTTGCAGCATAATTTGATGTATTACATTGTGGCCATTAGGGTCTTGCTCCCTTAGCTACATTAGTTTGATGTATTACAATGTGTCACCTTCTCTTATTTTTAAATAGTATGATTTACATAGTTATGTATAGGTCTCTTATCATGAACAACATGTGTACATAAAAACCTAACAAATGGATCCTAAGATAAAGGATTTGGATGATAGTAAATTGGATGATGGACTTAGCTTTAACTGAGTCACTGATTTCTCAGACTAATCTATGGTGTGTCGAGGTAGGTTAACGATTTAATGACTATACTTTAAGCCACGCCTCATCTTGCTACTTTTCATCCTTATCAATGATTTGACATTAAAAAAAGGCTATTCTTGCTATTTGTCATCCTTTTCCTGACATATACAAGCTTCTCTTACTTAGACTAAACCCCCTTATTTCATTGAAGTTAACAAGCATATGCACTGACTGACACTTTTTGGTATTATCCTTGATATATTTACCTTTCCTTGATTTTCATATATTATGAGATTTCTTCTGAAATAATTTGTGACATTATGTTGATGTCACTGGTTGAACAGGTCTAACCATTGGTTGGATCAGTGAACCAGAACTGCAAGCCTCATTGGTTTACTCATCGATTCGATTTTGACAACCTTGTATATAACTATGATCAATCAAGTCTTTTAATATCATTGATGCAAAGACAATGTCGATGTTTGATACCATTAAATTTTCATTGCATTTTTCAATATACCATGTCTTTTAGCCACTGGTAAATAATACTCATCTTAGAGCCGGTATCAAGAGTATACACATCTTCTATGCAAGCATAAAGTTTATTTTCAATAATCACAATAGAAACAACTTACTAGGTACCCAAAAATGTCAATGATTTTCCTTACCAAATAATAGGGATATACCTTTTGTGTACATCACCCAATATTAACTCATGTTTATTTGTGTGCTTAAAGGCCGGTGCCTCTAGTGGAAAGTGTGGTTGTGTTATTGGTCGGTCAACATACATAAGAGATCATTCCCCTGTATCCTAACCATTCTAAATGTGGATGGGGACTACCATAAGGACTCTATGAGACCATAGAGGTTTGAAATAAGGGAGTTAGGTAAATCAAGCTTTAATGTAATTCACTGTTGGCACAAAATACCACAATAGACAGTGTTATAAAATGCCAATTCTAGAAGAGACTGAACCTTGGACCTCCTAGCTCACATCATGGTCTGATCACCATTCATATCGTTTCATCTTGACCAAAGCAGTGCAATGAAGAAACATCCCCAATCGGAGGACAAAGTGGCTCTAAGGTGTATGGTTGTAATGAAGGATGAACTTTTTGTTGGTATCTATGCCCAGAGAGCCAATCATATGATGATTGGATTGGCATATGTTTTGATTGATTTGATAAATATCAAATGAAAGCTTCCAATTTATTCTAGCTCCATCAATTATGAGATATATGATGGAGCAGAATGAATGTCTAAAGAATGACAATACTCAATGACGTATGTCTTCAGGTTGAGGACCTGAACAATGAGATCATACGGATGCTAAGAGTATGTACATTCTTGTTATGTCCCTAGTCAAATTTCATTGTGGAAGATTGATAGACAAAAATGACACATCAAAACTAGAGTGTGTGTTGGTTGATGACAGTGTCTCGTTAGTTATGATATATGATATCAAACCAAGCACACAAATACATGTTGGAGAACAGTGTATCAGACAAACCCACCATAAGAGTGACACATGGAACCATGACATGGTAGTCAGAGTCATCTCTCATAGTGATGGTGGTGATTGTGATTCTTATACCTAAAATCACTGCACTCATCGAATGTGATTGGGTACAGTTTGACATCATCAAACACAGTCATGAAACATGGGTTGTTATAACGTTGATGATTGGGTGGCTTTGACGGATGAGATAGACTGTCAGTGATAGATATGGGATTTTTCCCTCCTAAGGGAGTATGATGTACATGCCGCTTGATAAGAGAGACTAAGAAAAGCATGCACATGCACATGTGAATAAATATATGATATTGATGTCACACATATCTCAGACAGTCTGCTCTAGTTCAAGAAACATGAATGAACCTTGAAAGGATGACAACTCCATGCCTTGAGTTCATTCAGGATATCAGAGACAAAGGAATTATACATTCACTGGAACACCAATCACAGACTGTAGGATTGAAAGTTGTTCTCCAACTTTCCTTTTGACTTGGGTAGCACTGATGAGCGACTAGGTACCACTCTTTGCTTGTGATATCATAAGCTAGTTATGGACATTCACTGCCAATGTGAAATGGGACCTATAGGGTCACACACAAAGGATTAACCTAGAAGAGGAGTTTATCCATGAATGATGCTTGGATTGATTACTAAAGTGTTTAGGTACTCAATCAAACATTCAATCAATAGACATGACTCAAAATCATCTAGTTCAAGTGTTGAACCAACCGATTAGAGTGTCAGGTTCATTGAGAACTGAATTGACTATGTTCTGCACAATCTGGACCACCAACTGACCAGTTCACTGGGTGAACCAATCATCTCATGGTCAGTGAGATGACCGATTCACTCTGGTGAACCGATAAGTTCACTTGGACCAAATGAGTAGTGTTGGATTTTTTCCAATTTGTGAGAAAAGTTTTTCGTTTCACTTGTTCAATTCGATTGGGACAAGAATTAATATTTGCATTAATTAGAAACAAATAAGGAAAGTCAATTGTGGGTAGGTCTAGGAAGTGAAAGGACTAGTTTGCTGGGTGAATTGATCAGCTCACACTCCTAACTGACCAGTCACTAGTGAACCAATCAGTTCACCTTACCAAACAACCAATTCAGTTATGAAACGACCAGTTCGCTTGCCGCAGTGCAAATTATTCATGGAAATTCTGAACCCTTCTACTCCCCCAAAGGCTAGGAACCCTGACCCTTCCCTCTACCATAAATAGAGGGGTACAAGGTGCTTCTCTAGAGACACAACTCGGAACATCAGCTGCTCTGCAAAGTTGTTGTCCTCTCTGGTTGTGGTAACCGAGAGAGCCCAAGCAAGTTCTACCCATCCAGGGAGGAACAACGAGGGAAAGACAACTGAAGAAAAGCAACTGGTGATGGAAGAGTGTGTTGGTTACTAGTACGCCGACAGAAGGGGACAACTCCTTCTAGTCTGTCCTTCAGGACAACTAGAGTTCCTGGTAGTCCGTGTGGACTATCTATAGAGGCGGGAGATTTCTGCCACTCAGGAGGAAGACAGTCATCCGTAGTCTGGGTCAAGACCAGGAGCTGCACAAACTTCATTAAAGGCAGGTGGTTGAAGACTACACTAACTGTGAGGTATAGTCATTGAGAAAGCCTCAGGACCAGGTATAACTCGCCAAAACCATCCTTCCCATTACATATATATTGATGTGATCTGTTGGTTATGGGTTTATGGTCAAGTAAAAATTTTTGTTTCCACTTCCTACTCCGACCACGTAAAACCCAATAGTGGTATCACAACCACGTCAATACTCTATGTTTTGGGATAATTGATATGATCGGATTTTGGTTTTAGCATCTTTTATTTATTACATACGATGTGGATATTTAAATGAATAATGTGAATATCTGATTAATCCCACATGATCCCAAACTAATATATACATATATGATATGGTATATATGCAATCGATATGTGTCACCCTACAACATTTTTGATGGTGGATGTGTAGCATGGTTATGGCCTATAAACCATATGTACATGTGTGTGGTTGGTTATGGTTGTTTGCATCTCGGTCTGCACACCGTGCCCTCTTCTTCTATTCTGAATGGAACTCGAGATAACTCGAGATTATCTTCTAACTTTGCTCCCCTTGAATGTAACTCAAAGTTTCACAAAGATTATGTAAATAGGATTAGCTTTATTTCTTGTTATGACGAAGACTGAAGATGACCGCTTGATGGACCGAGATGACTGACTGAGGAGCAATTGGTGGATCGATGAGAAGCCCAGATGACCGGACAAGCCGACCATCTGGAGGAGCCAGGTGACCGGATAGAGGAGACCAACCGACCGACCAAGAGGAAAGTCGACCAGTTCAAAGGTTGAACCAGTCAACCTGGATGGGCAAGCACATATCTTCATCAATAATAGGTTGCATGTGATGTAGAACTTACATGACCGTAGTTCCTTGTGGCTCCAAGGAACTACAATAGGATGGCCATAATCATTGCTTTATCGTTATTGCATGTTTTCATTTGTGGGATATAGCATGTATATGATACATACTATATATGCAGTGATTGGATACATATATACATATATAAGCATATTAAAATTCCCTCAACAAACATATTAAGTTGAAGATGCCTTCCAAAAGCAGCACACATGAAAATCTTGATTGACTAAGTGTGGTCATGCCTTCACGTGGTACACTGTCTATCTCGTGGAAGTGTGATGGTGAATATGTGGGTCAGCCTTTGTAGGGTGCATATTCATTGTGTTGGCTTTTGGGTTGGACTTAACAAGGTGATCTTGATAGGGTCAAGCACCTTGAGGCATAAAGATGAACATGGCAAGGAGTTGCGCATGACATCTATCAAGAGTTGCATATGATGCAATTCGTAAAAGTTGCCTACCTGAAAGAATCTAGTTGTGGGTGACATCCCTAGTTGGTCCATGACTTAGAGGAAATCAAGATCTTGCTCACTAGAAGTTTGTATGCTGCAATCTTCTGAATTTATGGTGAGGGCTATCAGTTTGATCAAAATAGTGGGAGCGATAATTAATTAAAGACCTAATAAATATCATCAATTTTCAAATCAAATCAAACCAAAAGTGTTTTGGACTAAAATTTCAAATTTCCTTTTTGTAGAATAAATGGCTATAAAAAATAATCACTTTTCATTGTGATCGATCCTTAAAAAGGACAAGCTAAATGGGAACAACTTCCACTACTAGTTTAGGATGTTGAGAATTATTCTCACTCAAGAGAGAAAGCTCTATGTCCTAGATACACCAGAGACAGATGAACCTGCTCCCACCACACCAAAGGCTGAAGCGGATGCTTACAAGAAGCATATTGAGGATGTCATTGATGTGAAGTGCTTGATGTTGTGCTTAATGAACTATGAGTTGCAGAGAAAACATGAGAACATGGACGTCATTGAGATGGTTCAACATCTCAAGAACATGTATCAAGACCAAGCACGACAAGAGAGATATGATGTTTCCAAGGCATTGTTTAAGTGCATCATGAAAGAAGGAGATCTAGTAGGCCCTCACACACTCAAGATGATTGGGTATGTAGAGAACCTAACTCGAATGGGATTCCATTTGAGCCAAGAGTTGGCTACTGATGTGATACTGTAATCATTTCCAGAATCCTATAGTCAGTTTGTGATGAACTATAATATGAACAACTTTGACAAGTCACTGATAGAGTTGTTGGGCATGTTGAGGATAGCCGAGGCACAAATGGAGAAAGACAAACCCACATATGTGATGATGATCAACAGAAAGAAGGGAAAATCTAAGGGAAAGGGCAAGGGAAAAGCAAAGAAAGGTTCTGATGCTAGCCAGCAACCCAAGTCATCTTCAACTCTCAAACCCAAGGGAGGGGTGAGCAAGGGAGGCAAATGTCACCATTGTCATGAGCCAGGACATTGGAAGAGAAATTTCCCTCTCTACATAGATGAAAAGAAGGAGGGGATGGAAGTCTCCACCTCAGATGTCATGAAATAAACTTAAAATTCTTCTTTATCTTAGGTATATGATACCAATATATAGATCTGACATATATGATGTGCAGGATCTGAAAAGAAGTGATGGCATTTATGAAAGGACCAAGAAGGAACACTCATCAACATTGGAGCAAGTGTTGCTGCCATAGATAGAAGTACTTTTTAGTTTATTTCATCCCAAAGGGCATGTAATAGATTTATGGAATGCTATTTCATTTTTCTAATAAATAGAAACATTTTATTTCTGCATCTTGTAATGACAAGGATTTCTATCAATAAAATTCATATTTCAATTTCAAAGATATGATCTTTTATGGAAATTCCTTATTTATCTTGTACTACTTGGTATGCATGAGATAAAATAAATGATACCTAAAAGTTATTGATGACTCAAACTATAAATTAGCATTATCATCTAAACAAATGAATGAGAAATTCATCTCTAGGTTCCATGTTGATGGATAAACTAGACTCTCTTGGTTAATGAACCATTAAGAGATATGAATGTCTTGTTTATTGGGCATGATGACAAGTCAATCTTCACTAGATGTAGTGGGAGAATGACTGTTCTATTAGGTATAATACATATTGATGTATATATAATTTTTGTGTTATGGGATGGATCAAAGACTCGTCCTATAAGAACTCATGTTTCTCGAGCCTCTAGTGAGTTATAGGATCTTGGGTCGGGTGAATTAGAGAGAGTAGATAGACTTGGCATTCCTTCAATACCTATTGGAGTAAATGCTAATACTTCAAATATGGTATTTAATGAAATACCAATATGAATATCTTGAAATGTTCAAGAATATCATAAATGAAGAACAAACTTGGTAAAAGTATTAACTCTTTTATATGATCAACGAATGAGATACTTAAACCAAATGTTTGAGGACCTTGTGAGTAACTATGATAGTGTATCATAGAGAACTCATGATTAAGGCATAATGATGTCAAAATCAAAGAAGGAATCATACTCTAAATAGTAAGAGTATGATCATCAAACAAATAACTAATCTTCTAGAATTATTCTAAAAAACATGTTTTACAATAAATAAAGGTACAAAAGGAGATTGAAAATCACAAGTGTTGTGGAAACTCAAATTCCTTATGTAACAGATACTCCTCATATATCTAATAGAAAACACATTGATCTTGATAGATAATGACATCCTACAAACTCAAAGGTGATTAATTGGTCATATGATGATGAGCCAATAATCTATCTAGATGATGTTGAGGAACCAGATTTTGAGTTATGGCTTGAAATCATAAGATCCAAAATGACTTCCATGTGAACCAAATAAGGTATGACCTTAATGGTAGAACTTATAGGGATAAAACCCATAAGTGAAATTGGGTCTTAAGAGTTAAGACTAACATGGATGCCATTTGAAGAGTTGATTGCTTGAGATAAATTCAAGTGAGTTCAAGGTGTTGAACCTGATGATTTTATTTAACCAATAACATTGGCTATAGGCCATAAAGGATCATGCTTGCTATTGGAACTTGAAGACTATGAAATTTGGCATATGGATATTCAAACCACATTCTTAGTAGGAATAACATGAGGCTATGTACGTGATACAACCTGAAGGGTTTTATAATTATATTAATGCAAATGTAGTCTATAAGTTTAAAGAGTTTAATCAATATGATTGATTAAATACAATCACCTCAGAACTGGAGTCTTTACTTTGATTATATAGTCAAAAGGTTTGACTGATATATCGAAATAAAGAAGGGATATGTGATTACAAAGATTTAATGGGAGCATATTCATATTCCACATGATGATGAGGAATGAAACATTCTAAGAATAGAAACTGGTGTGGAAATACCTTCTTCCAGGGAATAAAGATAAATGTCCTATGTGATAGGAATGGAGACCTATAGAGATAGTTATCGAAAGTCTCTAGATCTGATAAAGAGAGAGCATACATTGGCTGTCTATATTGAAGGGTTCAGTACGCCGAGATTCAGTGGGAGAAGACTTATCCATGTTACATCGAGTTAGTCTCTCATATGCCTAGTATCTCAAATTCTTATGAAGAATAGGAACAAATAGATAGATGCATTGTGCATTGACAATTAGATCTATCATGTATGGTGTAACATCCCTGACCTGGGTTATAACCTAACCCTAGAAGTTTTGCCTAAATATGTAATTAAACACTTGTAATTATCCTTTAGCAGGTAATAACAGCTCCTAAGGAACATATGTTTCCATTCCTGTCCCCTAGGAACAATGTTGTAGTATTGTTTTGCAATACAGGGACCTATGTGCAATTATCCAGTTAAGAGGTTTAACTTGTAGAGTTCACAGGTTAAGATGTACCCTTGATGATGAAACATCATAAGAGTGAATCTGATGAGGCATGATGGATTTTTTTCAAGCTTGGGCATTCAGATGCAGCTTGTGGAATGATCCTGGTGCTTAAAAACCCTAATTTGGAGTAAAGTGCAATTTACCCAAATTATGGGTGAAACTTGTAAAGTAAACCTTCTAGAGAATCTTATATGACTCTTGGCATCTTTTAGAGTAGAAATGATGAAAGAGATGCATCAATAAATAATCAGATAAGAAAAGTAATCTTTGTGCATAAAATTCACCATGTATGTGTATGAAGACCTTCATATGTGTACCCTAGTTGAAAGTTTATCTTTTCTACCCTTAAATCTTGAGCTTTGATGAACTTGGTTTAATTTTATATGGCTTGGACGTGCCTAAGAAGCAAGGAGGGACTTAGATGAAAATCCCATGCTTTAGAGGTCCTTATGGTGTAAAATGGCCTAAAGTATATAAGCCCTTTTCCTTGTAAACCAAGAAAACGATCCTTCATTTCTCTTCACTTATCTTATTTCTCAAAACGTCTAAGGCAAGCTCTGGAGCTCAGGGAGGCGACCAAGTAATTCTAAGGTGAGAAGAACCATCTTCAAGCTCGGATTCTTGGGTGAATTCATCATGCAAGCTTGGTTTTGTGGATAACTCACTTAGTTTTCTTGTTCTAACCATCCATTCCTACCTTTCTTTGGAGGAATCACACTTGACCAAGTTGTGGAGTTCAAGACGCCATTAGAGTCTTGAAGCTTGGAAGCTTGGAGCTCCAAGAATATCATTTAAGGCAGGTTTTATAACTCTAACTCTTAGCTTTGTTATGTATATCTTTGTTCTTGTTTTCTATCATTAGTTCTTCTTCTACCTCCCTTCTTCCTTGCTCTTTTGCAAGCAAAACAGTGGAGGAACCGACCTGAACAGAGTTTGAGGATGATGGGCGTGGTTTCCTATGTCAATTTATGAAATGACCTTGAACCCTTTTGGTCCAAACGGGTGCAACTCGTTTAAGGTCAAACGGGTTCAACCCGTTTGATCTCAAACGATCATGCAAGATCGTTTGGATCAAAACGACCCCAAGACCATTTCATAGGGTTGACCAAACCTGAACCGTTTGGGTTTTCTGTTCAAAATTATGTAGGCTAATGACCCACCAAATTTGAGGGGTTAACTCCAAAGGAATCGTAGGTTGAAGGCCAATCAATTAGGCAATAAAATTGAATTAAGTACTGATTTTTCCAAACTAATTAATTTGAACTTTTGGGCAAACGGGTTCCAACCCGTTTGAGTGAGTTGACCAAGCATTGACCGTTTGGGATACCTGTTCATAATGTATCGAATTTCATTCCTACAAAGAATTGTAACCTAATTCCTAACCAATTAAGAGTTGAAGACACTTCAATAATCTAACCCTAATCGGGTGAAAGTTGCTGATTTCAATAAAGATCTTGTTGAGTTTTGGGTTGAAGGACCCAAACGGGTTCCAACCCGTTTGGGGGTTCATCCAAACGACCTCACACTCGTTTAGTGACACCCCAAGATCTTTTGGAGGTCTAGGGTTAAAGAAATTTGATGGTTTGAGGGTCGAATTACAAGATGTTGATAAATTGATAAAAAGTGTTGATTTTTAATTTATTTAGGGCTCAACCCTTATCAAATCAGTTTGGTTTTTGGTCAAACTTTGGGCAAACGGTCTCAAGATCGTTTGGAGGTCATCCAAACAACCTCAAGACCGTTTGAGACAAGTTTGGTCTCAATTGGAGGTCAATTGATAGGTTCAACTCTGATTTGAATCATATTGTTGAACATTGATGTTTAGCCGATTGGAAACCCTAATTGAGTTAGATTTAACCCTAATTGGTTTTCAATTGAGGGTCATATTGGTGTCCAGTTGATTGAGGCTCATCCTAATTGACTCAATTTGTATATGGTTAACATGTCTTGGGCCAATTGAAAGCTTCAACATAAGAAATCCTTTTCAAGCATAATCTTTGTGTCACCTTTTATGTTCACGCGGTTTGAACCCAAGTAGACCCACACTCGTTTTAGACCAAACGAGTTCACACCCGTTTAAGCCCAAATGAGTCCACACTCATTTGAGTCCAAATGAGTTCACACTCGTTTGAGTCCAAACGGGTTCACACCCGTTTAAGCTCAAACAGGTTCACACTCGTTTAGGCTCAAACGGGTCCACACTCGTTTGGACTTAAATGGGTCCACACCCGTTTAAGATTAAGTGGGTCCACACTCATTTAAGGTTCAAATGGATTCAAGGTCATTTGAGATTAAACAAGTTCAAGGCCGTTTAAGAATCAAAGGGGTTGAAGGTTGAAGGTTAAACCGTAAACCAATTGGAGACCTTCAAGGTTGATTATACTTAATCATTTGAAGGTGTAAATGGTTCAATGATGATCTAATCTAAACCCTAATGGTAACCTAAGATGTTAAGGGGCTAAGTGGCTAATGAATTGACCCATGATGATGGTCAATGGGTAAATTACCAAAATGCCCCTGAAAGGTTCAATTGAGTGATACCTTGTTTTAATCAAACCCTAATCACATAATAGTGATGAGTTGACTGGTGTTAATCAATGAGGACTTAACCCAACCTAATCTAGAGTGGTGTAATCACTGTCTACTAGTTATAGGAGAGAGAAAGTACCAATTATAATGAAAACTCAAGTAAAATACCTTCAATATACATGAATGTGCAAGTTTAGGTATGATCCACTTATGTGAGATCATGGAAGCCCTAATTATGATAATTGATGAATCTTAATCTTATATGAGGTCTTTAATGATGATGTTTCTCATGCATGGTGATGTAATGAGATTAATTCACCATGAGGTGAATAGTAAACCCTAATTCAAGGGTGATGACATGCAATGTGAATAGTAAACCCTAATTCAAGGGTGATGACATGCAATGTGAATAGTAAACCCTGATTCTAGGGTGAGGGCATGTAATGTATGCCTTAAAACATTATTTGATGAAAACCAGGGAAACCTAGCTCTTGTAAGAGTAGGAAGATACAACTTCTTTAAATGAGTTATTTATTGTTATTAGTTGAATTGACCATGCAGGTTCCTATATGAGGATGATCATATCCAGGTATGGATGATGATGCTATATTCATTTGAAAGCATGTTGTTAGCTTTATGAATAGAGATATATCCTGGTGCCTTGTTAGTGGCATATTATGAGATTGATGGGCTGTGAGAGCCATGAGTACCATCAAGGTCATGCTTAACAGATGACTTGTGATGAGAGAATTGAGAAATGGTAATTGATGTAAGTTAGACTTGTTACATTTAGTATCCTTCTTTCTTAGCTGCTATGCTAATGTTTAATGTTCAAGAACATGTATGTTATCTGAAAGGTGATAACTTATGAGTTTGATAGGTTGAATGATTCATGAGTAATATGCGCTGATGATCATCAAAGGTCATATTATTTAGATGACCAGATAAAATATGATGTTCTTGGTAATAAATGTTATAATTAGTCCAGGGGTTTGGACTCTCACTTTCCGGATTCTTAGTGATAAGATGTTTAGGGATTGATATCCCTATGTTAAATTATGAAATGTGATCCTAATATAGAGTGTTACTATGTGAAGTTCTATTACAAGATAATCCTATGAAAGGCTTAACTACAGACTTATGGGTGATGAATGTAAATAACCCTTGTGTCACTTGAGTATGGTTAAGTACGATTTCATGTGTACTAATCATACAGTTATGTTGTGGATTTGGAATCCTAACACCTTGTAGGAAAGGGTATGGCTACAGACCATGATATCCCTTATTATAATGCCAGGTGATGGATATATGATCTAAGCCTGAAGAGAGCTAGTGTGGTGATGATGGGTTTATAATAAATATATGTTATACATGTCCTTTTATTTCTAAAAGAAAAGTGATATGTGGGTTTATCTTAGAGATGCTTTTCTTCTAGTAGGAGGAATAGATTACAATCTGTGAAACATTGTTCTAACTATTCCTAAAATATATATGACTTCTTTGTGTACTGTTATTCTCTTATTCTGTAATAATCATGTTTTTGGCGAAGAGTTATAACTCCCGTTGGGACAATTATTTAAAATTGTCTCACCCCATAGATTTCAACTTTTTAGGTGGTTACCAAGGGCGAAGGGACCAATCTCCAGGTGACCAGTATCAGCAGCAGCAGCACCCGGAGCAGTAGTAAATCTCAGGTGGAGATTCAGACTGCTGAGTTATATAGATAGATAGTCAGTCCTATGCGTCCTCTGTACTCTCAGGTCCTTGGAGTCTTGGTCTGAGTTTTGAATCGTCTCTTGAGATTTTGTAGCATGCTGTGTATAATTACTCAAGAAGTAATTAACAGAGATGTAAACAGTTTATCTTGAGTCTATGAAAGGAGTTTTATGGTTTCAATGTCTTATCTCAAAAAGTTTTAATTTCCGCTGATTTTTGGTATTCCGCTGCTAAATGAATCGCTTCCGCTAAGTTTAATTCAAGGCTTATGTGTTCATATCGGTTTTTGGAGATCAGAGCCCACAATTAGTGGTATCAGAGCTCTAGGTTCGCTGAGTCTACAGAGACATAGGACATAGGATGTCGAGTCTATCCTTACTGTTTCTTCCTTATCTAATAGAACCTTCTGCTCCCCAGGAGGAGAAGATATATAAGGATGTCTGAGCCACATGAAGAGTACGTGGAGGAAAGTAGCATTGCTGCACCACAGGGAGGTGCAAGGCACCCAGAAATGGAGCAACCCTTACCTGAGCAACCCAGGGAGCCACCCCAGTTTGACCCAGCTGAGATAGAAAACCCAGCTGTCCATGCCTTATTTGATAAGTTTCTGACAGCCATAACACACATAGCAGATAGGGTGCCACCATCTGCACCTAGGGTACCAGCCCATCAGGAAGGTTATGGAGCTGGCAAGACTTTCGAGAGACTTCGCCGGGTGGGAGCCATAGACTATGCTGGTACATCAGACCCAACAGATGCTGATCTATGGTTGACAGTGCTGGAAAAGGCTTTCAGGATCCTTGATATTCCTGAAGCTGAAAAGGTAAGACATGCGGTATACCTCCTAAAAGGGAGTGCTAGTAATTGGTGGATGATAGAGGAGGATAAGAGACCAGGCGAAGAGATAGGATGGGAGGTTTTCCGACGAGAATTCGTCAATAGATACTTCCCTAAGACGTATCTAGATGAGAAGATCTCTCAATTTGAGAAGATCACACAAGGACATATGAACGTTAGCGAGTATGAAGCTAAGTTCATGAAGTTACTATGATTCTGTCCACAGATGGCAGTTAATGATGAAGAAAGAATTCGACGTTTTGAAAAGGGTTTGAACTCTAAACTAGCCACTCTGGTGTCTGCTCTAGAGAATAGAGAAAGGTTTTCCACCTTTGTGGAGTCAGTAAGAAGGATAGAGAGGTCAGAAACCATGAAACAACAGACAAGTAGTAAGAAGATGTACACCCAGCCTCATGAACAAGGGCCTGAAAGTTTTAAGAAACCAAGATTTTCTACACCATCAGCTTGGTCAGGATTTCCTACCCAGATACAATGGGTGTCAAGTGGAAGTAGGGATCATAGTAGTATTCCAAGAGGACCCTCCGACATAGCATCAGCATCGGTAACTGGATCGTATAGACATTTTGCACCCAGGATCTGTTACCTATGTAGACAGCCGGGACATCTGGCAAGGGATTGTCCAGACAAGAATACAATAATGACTCAGCCCTAAGGACAGAGTCTACAAGGCTCACAAGGGAGGCTCTATAATAATAGAGGACGTGGACAAACGTCCCATACAGGTCAGACGAAATAAGTTTTGTTTTAATATTACATATCAGGATTCTATGTGTTAAAAATATGTAATTTTGCTGCTTCTGAATTCCTTGACTAAGTCCTCGAAGAACACAAGGGAGATAAGAACTTGTATCCTACTCAGTATTCTTTAAAACAATTTATAATCTCCCTTAATTGTGTATGAAAAGGATGAAATATAGATGTGATACCTGAAGAATAATCTAGTATGGTAAATTCTGTGTGTATAATGATATGAAGAACGAGGAATATGTTGATAAGTAAAATACATACTACCTAATCTCAATACTTATATACCCTGGCCAGGTATATAGTTATTGTAGATAAGGCAAGTATGAAACTCCTAGATTGTTATCTTTTGATTACTCTGACCAGGTAATTATTCTATAACAATCTAGAGAGTATAAGGAAAAAATTAAATGAGAAAAGCTAAGTGAATACTTAGTGAATATGCTCAGTGAATATACTCAGTGAATACTTAGTGAATATGCTTAGTGAATATACTCAGTGAATACTTAGTGAATATGCTCAGTGAATATACTCAGTGAATACTTAGTGAATATGCTCAGTGAATATACTCAGTGAATACTTAGTGAATATGCTCAATGAATATACTCAGTGAATATACTCAGTGAATACTTAGTGAATATGCTCAGTGAATATACTCAGTGAATACTTAGTGAATATGCTCAGTGAATATACTCAGTGAATACTTAGTGAATATGCTTAGTGAATATACTCAGTGAATACTTAGTGAATATGCTTAGTGAATATACTCAGTGAATACTTAGTGAATATGCTCAGTGAATATACTCAGTGAATACTTAGTGAATATGCTCAGTGAATATACTCAGTGAATACTTAGTGAATATACTCGGTGAATACTTAGTGAATATGCTCAGTGAATATACTCAGTGAATACTTAGTGAATATGCTCAGTGAATATACTCAGTAAATACTTAGTGAATATGCTCAGTGAATATACTCAGTGAATACTTAGTGAATATGCTCAGTGAATATACTCAGTGAATACTTAGTGAATATGCTCAGTGAATATACTCAGTGAATACTTAGTGAATATGCTCAGTGAATATACTCAGTGAATACTTAGTGAATATGCTTAGTGAATATACTCAGTGAATATGCTCAGTGAACATACTCAGTGAATACTTAGTGAATATACTCAGTGAACATACTCAGTGAATGCTTAGTGAATATACTCAGTGAATTTCCTCAGTGAATACTTAGTGAACAAACTTAGTGAATATGCTCAGTGAACATACTCAGTGAATACTTAGTGAATATACTCAGTGAACAAACTCAGTGAATGCTTAGTGAATATACTCAGTGAATTTCCTCAGTGAATACTTAGTGAACAAACTTAGTGAATATACTCAGTGAATTTCCTCAGTGAATACTTAGTGAAATAACTTAGTGAATATACTCAGTGAATTTCCTCAGTAACTACTTAGTAAGCCTTTCTCAATGAACTCCTTTAGTGAAGCCCTTGAGACAATATACAAAGTCAATTATCTGTGTTAAGATATGTATATTCCTCTGTTGGTAAGAATTCTTGAGTGATATGATAAGAATGTTCTTTTATGCTTTTTCCTTTCAAAAGTATGGACACATTATGTTAGGGGTTTATGCTTTACACAAGCATAAACAGTGATAAGGGATAATTAATGAAAGGAACTTTGTGTGAATTACAGACCCATAATATCATCATAATGACTAATCTGTTCTTCCTTCCCCTGAGATTTCGAGGACGAAATCCTTGTTAGGGGTTTATAATTTGTAACATCCCTGACCTGGGTTATAACCTAACCCTAGAAGTTTTGCCTAAATATGTAATTAAACACTTGTAATTATCCTTTAGCAGGTAATAAAAGCTCCTAAGGAACATATGTTTCCATTCCTGTCCCCTAGGAACAATGTTGTAGTATTGTTTTGCAATACAGGGACCTATGTGCAATTATCCAGTTAAGAGGTTTAACTTGCAGAGTTCACAGGTTAAGATGTACCCTTGATGATGAAACATCATAAGAGTGAATCTGATGAGGCATGATGGATTTTTTTCAAGCTTGGGCATTCAGATGCATCTTGTGGAATGATCATGGTGCTTAAAAACCCTAATTTGGAGTAAAGTGCAATTTACCCAAATTATGGGTGAAACTTGTAAAGTACACCTTCTAGAGCATATTATATGACTCTTGGCATCTTTTAGAGTAGAAATGATGAAAGAGATGCATCAATAAATAATCAGATAAGAAAAGTAATCTTTGTGCATAAAATTCACCATGTATGTGTATGAAGACCTTCATATGTGTACCCTAGTTGAAAGTTGATCTTTTCTACCCTTAAATCTTGAGCTTTGATGAACTTGGTTTAAGTTTAGATGGATTGGACGTTCCTAAGAAGCAAGGAGGGACTTAGATGAAAATCCCATGCTTTAGAGGTCCTTATGGTGTAAAATGGCCTAAAGTATATAAGCCCTTTTCCTTGTAAACCAAGAAAATGATCCTTCATTTCTCTTCACTTCTCTTCTTTCTCAAAACGTCTAAGGCAAGCTCTGGAGCTCAGGGAGGCGACCAAGTAATTCTAAGGTAAGAAGAACCATCTTCAAGCTCGGATTCTTGGGTGAATTCATCATGCAAGCTTGGTTTTGTGGATAACTCACTTAGTTTTCTTGTTCTAGCCATCCATTCCTACCTTTCTTTGGAGGAATCACACTTGACCAAGTTGTGGAGTTCAAGACGCCATTAGAGGCTTGAAGCTTGGAAGCTTGGAGCTCCAAGAACATCGTTTAAGGCAGGTTTTATAACTCTAACTCTTAGCTTTGTTATGTATATCTTTGTTCTTGTTTTCTATGATTAGTTCTTCTTCTACCCCCCTTCTTCCTTGCTCTTTTGCAAGCAAAACGGTGGAGGAACCGACCTGAACAGAGGTTGAGGATGATGGGCGTGGTTTCCTATGTCACTTTATGAAACGACCTTGAACCCTTTTGGTCCAAACGGGGGCAACTCGTTTAAGGTCAAACGGGTTCAACCCGTTTGATCTCAAACGATCATGCAAGATTGTTTGGATCAAAATGACCCCAAGACCGTTTCATAGGGTTGACCAAGCATGGACCGTTTGGGTTTTCTGTTCACAATTATGTAGGCTAATGACCCACCAAATTTGAGGGGTTAACTCCAAATGAATCGTAGGTTGAAGGCCAATCAATTAGGCAATAGAATTGAATTAAGTACTGATTTTTCCAAACTAATTAATTTGAACTTTTGGGCAAACGGGTTCCAACCCGTTTGAGTGAGTTGACCAAGCATTGACCGTTTGGGATACCTGTTCATAATGTATTGAATTTCATTCCTACAAAGAATTGTAACCTAATTCCTAACCAATTAAGAGTTGAAGACACTTCAATAACCTAACCCTAATCGGGTGAAAGTTGCTGATTTCAATAAAGATCTTGTTGAGTTTTGGGATGAAGGACCCAAACGGGTTCCAACCCGTTTGGGGGTTCATCCAAACGACCTCACACTCGTTTAGTGACACCCCAAATATCGTTTGGAGGTCTAGGGTTAAATAAATTTGATGGTTTGAGGGTCCAATTACAAGATGTTGATAAATTGATAAAAAGTGCTGATTTTTAATTTATTTAGGGCTCAACCCTTATCAAATGAGTTTGGTTTTTGGTCAAACTTTGGGAAAACGGTCTCAAGATCGTTTGGAGGTCATCCAAACGACCTCAAGACCGTTTGAGCCAAGTTTGGGCTCAATTGGAGGTCAATTGATAGGTTCAACTCTGATTTGAATCATATTGTTGAACATTGATGTTTAGCCGATTGGAAACCCTAATTGAGTTAGATTTAACCCTAATTGGTTTTCAATTGAGGGTCATTTTGGTGTCCAGTTGATTGAGGCTCATCCTAATTGACTCAATTTGTATATGGTTAACATGGCTTGGGCCAATTGAAAGCTTCAACATAAGAAATCCTTTTCAAGCATAATCTTTGTGTCACCTTTTATGTTCATGCGGTTTGAACCCAAGTAGACCCACACTCGTTTTAGACCAAACGAGTTCACACCCGTTTAAGCCCAAACGAGTCCACACTCGTTTGATTCCAAATGAGTTCACACTCGTTTGAGTCCAAACGGGTTCACACCCGTTTAAGCTCAAACGGGTTCACACTCGTTTAGGTTCAAACGGGTCCACACTCGTTTGGACTTAAATGGGTCCACACCCGTTTAAGATTAAGTGGGTCCACACTCGTTTAAGGTTCAAATGGATTCAAGGTCATTTGAGATTAAACAAGTTCAAGGCCGTTTAAGAATCAAAGGGGTTGAAGGTTGAAGGTTAAACCCTAAACCAATTGGAGACCTTCAAGGTTGATTATACTTAATCATTTGAAGGTGTAAATGGTTCAATGATGATCTAATCTAAACCCTAATGGTAACCTAAGATGTTAAGGGGCTAAGTGGATAATGAATTGACCCATGATGATGGTCAATGGGTAAATTACCAAAATGCCCCTGAAAGGTTCAATTGAGTGATACCTTGTTTTAATCAAACCCTAATCACATAATAGTGATGAGTTGACTGGTGTTAATCAATGAGGACTTAACCCAACCTAATCTAGAGTGGTGTAATCACTGTCTACTAGTTAGAGGAGAGAGAAAGTACCAATTATAATGAAAACTCAAGTAAAATACCTTCAATATACATGAATGTGCAAGTTTAGGTATGATCCACTTATGTGAGATCATGGAAACCCTAATTATGATAATTGATGAATCTTAATCTTATCTGAGGTCTTTAATGATGATGTTTCTCATGCATGGTGATGTAATGAGATTAATTCACCATGAGGTGAATAGTAAACCCTAATTCAAGGGTGATGACATGCAATGTGAATAGTAAACCCTAATTCAAGGGTGATGACATGCAATGTGAATAGTAAACCCTGATTCTAGGGTGAGGGCATGTAATGTATGCCTTAAAACATTATTTGATGAAAACCAGGGAAACCTAGCTCTTGTAAGAGTAGGGAGATACAACTTCTTTAAATGAGTTATTTATTGTTATTAGTTGAATTGACCATGCAGGTTCCTATATGAGGATGATCATATCCAGGTATGGATGATGATGCTATATTCATTTGAAAGCATGTTGTTAGCTTTATGAATAGCGATATATCCGGGTGCCTTGTTAGTGGCATCTTATGAGATTGATGGGCTGTGAGAGCCATGAGTACCATCAATGTCATGCTTAACAGATGACTTGTGATGAGAGAATTGAGAAATGGTAATTGATGTAAGTTAGACTTGTTACATTTAGTATCCTTCTTTCTTAGCTGCTATGCTAATGTTTAATGTTCAAGAACATGTATGTTATCTGAGAAGTGATAACTTATGAGTTTGATAGGTTGAATGAGTCATGAGTAATATGTGCTGATGATCATCAAAGGTCATATTATTTAGATGACCAGATAAAATATGATGTTCTTGGTAATAAATGTTATAATTAGTCCAGGGGTTTGGACTCTCACTTTCTGGATTCTTAGTGATAAGATGTTTAGGGATTGATATCCCTATGTTAAATTATGAAATGTGATCCTAATATAGAGTGTTACTATGTGAAGTTCTATTACAAGATAATCCTATGAAAGGCTTAACTGCAGACTTATGGGTGATGAATGTAAATAACCCTTGTGTCACTTGAGTATGGTTAAGTACGATTTCATGTGTACTAATCATACAGTTATGTTGTGGATTTGGAATCCTAACACCTTGTAGGAAAGGGTATGGCTACAGACCATGATATCCCTTATTATAATGCCAGGTGATGGATATATGATCTAAGCCTGAAGAGAGCTAGTGTGGTGATGATGGGTTTATAATAAATAGATGTTATACATGTCCTTTTATTTCTAAAAGAAAAGTGATATGTGGGTTTATCTTAGAGATTCTTTGCTTCTAGTAGGAGGAATAAATTACAATCTGTGAAACATTGTTCTAACTATTCCTAAAATATATATGACTTCTTTGTGTACTGTTATTCTCTTATTCTGTAATAATCATGTTTTTGGCGAAGAGTTATAACTCCCGCTGGGACAATTATTTAAAATTGTCTCACCCCGTAGATTTCAACTTTTTAGGTGGTCGCCAAGAGCGAAGGGACCAATCTCCAGGTGACCAGTATCAGCAGCAGCAACACCCGGAGCAGCAGTAAATCTCAGGTGGAGATTCAGACTGCTGAGTTATATAGATAGATAGTCAGTCCTATGCGTCCTCTATACTCTCAGGTCCTTGGAGTCTTGGTCTGAGTTTTGAATCGTCTCTTGAGATTTTTTAGCATGCTGTGTATAATTACTCAAGAAGTAATTAACAGAGATGTAAAAAGTTTATCTTGAGTCTATGAAAGGAGTTTTATGGTTTCAATGTCTTATCTCAAAAAGTTTTAATTTCCGCTGATTTTTGGTATTCCGCTGCTAAATGAATCGCTTCCGCTAAGTTTAATTCAAAGCTTATGTGTTCATCTCGGTTTTTGGAGATCAGAGCCCACATATGGAATCACCCATTATCTTGTATGTATCGGACATGATAAGAAAATGTATACACATTCATCATCTCGTATGTATTGGACATGACAATATGATATGCTCATCTAGTTATCTCGTATGTTATGGACTTGACAAGTGGATGTCTGTCTACTTCCAGTGAGAGTCACTAGAATACCATAAAGAAATTATTTAAGTACTTGTGAAGTATTAAAGGATTAGTTCTATGGTAATAAAAGGAAAAGTTGAGTGTAAATTAGTTACACTAACGCAATCTCCCAAAATGACAGAAAAATTGATCGCAAAATGCAAAATATAAAAGTTATATTCAATTGTAAAGTGAACAAGAGTTGTTAAATGGAAATGTTCTGAGTAAAATTAAAAGGCCATTTAATTCTAAAAGGAATGTCGAGTATCCTTGTGTTATGAACACCAGAGGATACTATATGGATCTAGAACTTCATACATATGAACTTATAGATATTCCAACCATTGATGACAAAGTAGAAATACTAAGTCAAACTATGGAGCTAATTGTTAGGTAAGGAATATCAGATAGCATATTATGACAACTCCATCTCATATGAAATTTCATACACTGAGGAGATGTGAAACATGCAATATACCAACTAAAGGAATATGTTGCTAACTCACTAGATTAGCACTAGTGCAGTAGAAAGATGTAGGACATGTTTAGAGATCACTAAGAATATGATTCAAAGGTGATTGGCTCTAAGTGTAAGTGGGATTCTGTTGGTATGTATGCCTAGAGAGCCAATCATATGATGATTGGATTGGCATATGTTTTGATTGATTTGATAAAAATCAAAGGCAAGCTTCCAATTTATTCTAGCTCAATCAATTATGAGATATATGATGGAGCAGAATGAGTGTCTAAAGAATGATAATACTCAATGATGTATGTCTTCAAATTGAGGACCTAAATAATGAGATCATATAGATGCTAAGAATATGTACATTCTTTCTATGTCCCTAGTCAGATGCCATTGTGGAAGGTTGATAGACAACAATGACACATCAAGACTAGAGTGTGTGTTGGTTGATGATAGTGTCTCATTAGTCATGATATATGATATCAAACCAAGCACACAGATACATGTTGGAGAATAGTGTATCAGACAGACCCACCATGAGAGTGACACATGGAACCATAACATGGTAGTCAGAGTCATCTCTCATTGTGATGGTGGTTGTAAGAGAGTGAAATCACCCCTTTACTAAAAATTTGAAGAATTGACATCCATTCCAAACCCTCTCAGAGGTATGATGGAATGGTCATAAATTTTCCAAATTTATTAAACATTGGTATACAAAATACCATTAGAAAGAAGAGGAATAAAAAAATAACTAACTATATTCAATTTCATAAAAGGTTCACAAAAATACATCAAATTCTCCCATTAGGGTTTACATCAAGACACACAATCAGGATCTAGATAGAGGGTAGTCTAGACTACTATAATCTTGTCTCCAAGCAACATCTCCATCAATTGAGTCCAAGCCAAATGATAAGATCTTCCTTGTCTTGTCCATCACCTTGCTCAACACCTGTGTGGTTGGGAAGGCACCCAGCAAAAAGGGAAAGGGAAGAAAAGTATGTGTCACAAAACTAGTCTAGGATATCAAGATAAGCAAAGAAAATAAGAACATACTAGGGTTCATCATAAGATGAAGACAACAAGAGTATGAGGCTATATTCAAAAGAAACCCGCCATTAACAATTATATAAAAAAGGATTTGCATGTAAGATGATTATGCCTACCTAATTAAGTAGGGTTGAGGTACCTACCAGACCTCTAACCTTAGGTGAGGGGAGAATAATACATTTCCAGTCACCTACAATATTATGGAGAGAATAAGACATTCCCTAGGGCGATTATTTACATGCCCTCTATGGGTGGTTGTACATAAGTACCGCTACTTTAAAGTAAATAGAACATAAATCCACATGCTAGAAAAGTAGTCATGGCAAGAGTAGTCATAATATTCAATAAGCATGGCAGTGGGGTATAAGACCCAAACAATAAGAAATTATAATTTAATTTGAGGCATGAACAACATTAGGATTCAAGAATAGAATATTTAGGGTTCATTTAAGCCTCATTAGGGAAATATAGGGTTTGGCTACAATTATCCCAACATAGGGTGTAAGGAATGCACATACATAAATGGGGATTGCACATACATAGCACATACCTCTCTTACTGATATCAATTACTAACTTTCGCCACTTTAATTGAGTTCAAGTTCCACTTTGCCTATTTTCAATGTATTAACATGTATTATAGTACATAGTGCACATTAATATATAGAAACCCTAATTTTAGACCTTTTTAGAAACTCAGATTTAGACTCTTAAAACATCTCCAATAAACTTATTAAGTTCTCCTGATCAAGAAAACATATTTTTATGTTAATTTTGGAGTTATGATGATTAAGATGTAATTTTTATAGATTTTATGCATTAAATTCATTTTACAAAAATCACCCGTCGTCAAACCATGAAATCAGACCTTGAAAATATTTTTATTAAATAGATATTAATTTTTCAATTCCAAAACATATTTATTTGTCAAATTTAGATAAGCGGTTTAGAAGATATGAATTTTTCAATACTGACCAATAGGAATTGGCCACATCATCAAACCGATCGAGATAATTGAAGAGAGAGGGAGAGGGAGAAAACACCATTTGACCTAATATCAGGTTTGAAGTTGAATAGGTAACCAAACTAGAGCTTCTAGAGAAGTTAAAACAACAAGAAACCAAAACCCTAGAAGAACATGGTAAAAAGAGATGGAAATCATCGATTTTAAACATAGAAGCATGAGTTTTAAGCATGTACTAAGCAATATATGAGAAGGGGGTTATCAAAAATTGCCTCTAGGAAGGTAATAAGGTACAAACAGAAAGGATCCCAAGATTAGAAGGTCTGGTTGCTCCAAGCCAAGCTCCTTTCTTGAGCAAAGATCACCTTCTCCACTTTGGAGGTGCAAACCTTAGCAAAAGTGCATGGAGATGAGATGTTTTAGGGTTCTAGGTGGAGTTTTACCATGGAAGGTCATGGTTCCGACCTGGAAGAAGGCGGGAGGATACTAACAGCATGAAAATAGGGAATGAAGGGAGGAAACTTACTAGTTTTGGTCGAAATTACCAAGGAGGAGCTTTAGAAACCCTAATAGAGCAATTTGGAAGCCCTAGGGGCCTTCTTCACCAAGGTAGGCTCCCTCTATTACCTTGGGACAGAAACTTCATGGACAAATACATAAGGAACTATTATATAAGCTAAAGGAAAGAAAAGGAGAGCAAGAGTTTTCGAATTGTGAGTTGGGAAGGGGTATACATGGCTATATAAAGAAAGAGGTGAAGCATGAGGTGTCTAAGGGACTTTCCATGTGTCTTTAACCTAGGGCTTGATGGCCATGCAAGAGGAAAACTCATGGACTCTTTTTGGATATAAAAATTCGGTCCTAAGAGCCCATAGATCCTTCTATACCATCCCCACCATTATTCAAGAAAGAAATAACCTCATTGGTTGATAGCTTTTAAAGATAAGCACCTTTATAAAGAGGGTAATCCCTATAATGCCCTTGGAAAGAAATACCATCAAACCAAGGTGAAACTAGGTTCTACAATGGTTTAAAATCTAGTTAATGGTAAGGGAATATATAAGTATTAAAATTCAGTTGATAATTTGCAAAGAAAACCTCCCAATTGGGTAAATTGCATAAAAGTCCAGAATGTGCATATAATTGCATAACCTGCACAAACAACATCCAAATTGGACCAAACTTCATACACAAGTTATCTTTGATGTGTAGAATATGAATTTACCATTATTTACATATTTTGAAGTTATATAATCACATTATTCATTACTTATGCTTTTTACTCATTTTCTCTCTCCTAAACTTATCCTAATATTTCAAGGTGGTCCAAATTAGATGAAATTTGACATGTAGGCTAATTTTGATATGTAGATTTCGAATTTGAAGTTTGTTTCTTATTTTGAGACTTTTTTATGAGATATGTCATATGACCCATTAACGGCCCATTATCTAAATTGTTCATCCAATTAAGTTTCTTATCTTCATATTACCACTAAAATTAATGAGTTATGTGGCATATTTTATGTTTTCAAATCACATCAAAATTAGATTAAGGTTTATAACATTTAATTATGTTAATTAAGCTTGTTTAATACATTAATCAAGGTTTAGGGCCTTGCACTTCTAGCACAAATTAATATACCATTGTTCTACTAAAGTGGTGATTTTACATTTTAGATCCTTAAATAAGATTTCACAGAGGTATTTGTGCATAAACCCTTCCATTGGTATAATTAGTGAATAAATGTTCACTAAACCACTATAAATTCCACCAATTAAACATAAACGACATAAAAGATAGAAATGAAAGGGAAAGATGGGAAAGAGGGTCAAAAGACAAAATTTCAAAATTCGGTATGTTACAGTGGTGATTGTGATTCTTAGACCTGAAATCACTGCACTCGTCAAATGTGATTGGGTACACTTTGACATCATCAAACGCAGTCCTGAAACATGGGTTGTTATAATGGTGATGATTGGGTGGATTTGACGCATGAGATAGACTATGAGTGATAGATATGGGATTTGTCCCTCCTAAGGGAGTATGATGTCCAGGCCACTTGATAAGCGAGACTGAGAAAAGCATGCACATGCACATGTGAATCAATATATGATATTTATGTCACACATATCTCAGATAGTCTGCTCTGGTTCAAGAAATATGAATGAATGTTGAAAGGATGACAACTTCATGCCTTGAGTTCATTCAGGATATCAGAGACAAAGAAATTATACATTCACTAGAACACCAATCACTGACTGTAGGATTGAAAGTTGTTCTCCAACTTTCCTTTTCAATTGGGTAGCACTAATGTGCGACTAGGTACCGCTCTTTTCTTGTGATATCATAAGCTAGTTATGGACATTCATTGCCAACGTGAAATGGGACCTATAGGGTCACACATAAAGGATTAACATGGAAGAGGAGTTTATCCATGAATGATGTTTGGATTGATTACTAAAGTGTTTAGGTCCTCAATCAAACATTCAATCAATAGACTTGACTCAGAATCACTGTAACAACCCCAATTTTTGGGTTCATTTGGTGAGAAATGTGATTTCTCATAATAAAGATAATTGAACAAATAATGATGTCTTTGATTGAATGCATGAATTTTGTTTACAATAGCCTTGATGTTTGTGTTGTGGGCTTTATTGGCTATTGAGCCCAATAACAAGGAAATTCAATTAATTAATGAATAACTGAGAATTTGAGAAAAGAAAGACGTGGAAACCTCTAGAAGGCAAATCCAAAGAGGGATTTCGTGACTCTTGGGTTCCTTGGGTTCCAAGGAGTCCAAAGTTGCATAAAGAGTGCAATAAGAAAAGAAAAGATCAATTAAGTATTTCTTTATTAAGAAAGAAATTGAAAATATTGATGAAATGTGGAAAATAAGTGAAAAGAGGCATAATTGAGTTATCCTTGATGGAATTTCGTATCCCAATGATTCCTAATGTTAAAAGGAATACCAATGAGGAAAATAAAAGAAAAATAAAGATAAATCCTCAAAAAGAGATATTTTAATAAGAAATAAATATGATAATGTGAAATAATGCATATTGATGAATTTAAGGATAATGAGTATCCCTTAAAAAGAAATTTCGAATTATTAGAGTTTCTTGGGATCCAAGGAGTCCCAATGAAGAGGAAAGAAAGAGAAAATACCAAAATTGCAAAATAAGGATAATGGGAATACATAATTAATGGAATTATGTGGTTTTATTAAGAAGGTGTATTTTCCTACTTGAAGAGAATATAATTTCGAGGCCAATGAATTAAAAGACAAGATTAAAGAGGATAAGGGAGAGGAATTTCGAATTGCTAAATATCCATGCAACAAGGAATATCAAGGAAATAGGAGATAATGAAGAGAGAGAGAGATGGTTGCTTCACAACCAAGGAAAGTGTGTTTCCTTTTGAGTTTGGGACTTGAGTCCTCTTGAGGCACGCCTTAGGGCTTCATACTCTCCCCTATATAAGGGATACGAGCTTGGACCGAATCCAGAAGAACCCACACGTAGTCCTCCACTCTTCTTTCTCATTTGCATTCTTAAACCCTAGCCCAGGGTAGCAGCATGAGCATGGAGGTAGAAGGAGCCAAGGCAAGGTCAACATGGTGGCTTGATGTGCCACGTTGCCAAAGAGCAACTTGGTCATCGAAGCTAGGCCTTGGAGCGCACATATCGGCAGCCGCAAGGCTGCAGGGGCGACTGCAATAGGCAGGGCTGACGAGGGAGAAACCAGCCATCTTGGTCGTGGTTTGAGGGACGGCTGCGTGCGCCCAAGCAAGGCGGAGGCAAAGAGCATGTTCCCAGTGGAGTTCGAGCCCAGACCTGGGCGGGAGAGCCGCGCCAAGGCCTGCCCTAGGCGGCCGCTGCTGTTGCTGAACCAAGGAGGAAGATGACGACCGTTGGACGGTTTTTCCCTTCATGGGCTGAAGCAACAGATGACTTAACCAAGGGCATGGATGTCTTTTCGAAATGTTTTCCAAATTCGCGAGATCGATGCATGGGTAAAGTGACGTGGTGCAATCCCATTGGCTTGAAGTAAGTCAATTTTGTTAAATTCATATCTCCTCAACCGTAGCTCGGATAGATGCACATTATACATGAAAGTTGCTCAGAAAATCAAGGGGAGTCCATTAAAAATATAATTGAAGCTTGATTCCTCTTGCAATTCGAAAAGTAATGGAAAATGTCAACTTTAATGTATTAATGTTTAAAGAACCCTATTTTGATATGAATAATATATTTATAAGGGTTTAATGGATGATTAGAGTTGGTATTAACCTGTTAATGATGAAAGGGCACATTAGGAACAAAAAGGATGAACTTTTCATGTAATTAGTTTAATTTCGAGTTTAATATGCATGAATAATGCTTTAATGGGCCTTGAAACCCTAATGTTGGCAATTCGACTCTTAATAGCTTTAATTATTCAAAGTGATGAATAAAGATGAGACATAATGATCCTAGGCTATTTCGAGCATTAAAGTTCCTAAATTGTGGATAAATAACCTTAATATAGAAATTAGGGTTTTTGAATGAATCAAGATGGAATTAATGACAAATAGAGTTCGCATGTGAATTCAATCATATTGAACTATGAATTGATGATAAATGAGCATAATGATCTTGTTATATATTAAAAGGATGGAAATTGTAGCTTTAATGTTAAAGAGACTTAATGGACTTATTTAATGGTTAATTATGCCTTAAATCCGAAACTGAGGATTAGATGTTGAGATAATTAGGGTTGGTGATCAATTGTGTTAAATTAGGGTTTAAAATAGTAAAAGATGAAGGGAAACCCTAAAAGTGAACTAGAAACCCTAGGAAGCGAGCTAGATTTAATAGATCTTAATGACATGAGTAATAAAAGGAAATTGTATAATTGTTTCAGGATCTTATTGAATTCTTGCTTGCCTATTGGTTGATTGAATTATTTCGGTCTCACATCAACTTGACAGGTATGTGGTTACGCCTATGAATATCTCGAATTAGTTTCTCAAGAATTTTCGAGGTTTTATTGATGACTTGAATTAAACTGTTGGTTGCATTTACTTCATGCAAATTATAATGTGAATATGACTATCACATAAGAGATGTGCCTACTAGCTCAGATCCTAGTCCCCTCTGTAGCCTAATGGATTGACCTAGTACATGGCTACCCATGGGGTATGCCCATCAGGTCATTGAATGACTTAATACATGGCTACCAATGGGGTAGGACCATCAAGTCATCATGAGTCAGGGATTGGGCTACCTTTGGGTAGGGCCATGCGACTCCATAACCCTAGTAATTGGCTACCTGTATGGTAGGACCATGGGGGTAAGGATCTACCTATGAGGGAGGTAGTATCCATGTCCACTACAGGGACGGTACAGAGATAGGGGATAGGCAAGGATTGAGTAGTATTGCTTAAAACGTAATCTTGGATGTTAAATGATATTTGGTTGACTACATTGTTAACATAGTTGCACAATTATTGTTTCCCCCACATACCAGTTTCTTGCTGACCGACGTTTTGTTTGTCGGCGTGTTAGGTACAAATGAAAAGAACAAACAATAAAGTGGCATATGTGGAACTAAATGAGAAATAACGTACACAGGAGGATTAGTTAGATTAGTATCTTCATGGATAGAAGTTTAGAAATCCCAGCTTTTAAAAGGTAAGTAAAGTTTTTATTTTATACCAGTTTTCAGTTTAGTAGTAGAATTTCATAATTATTATTGATTATTTGTCAAACCTTTGATCCGGGTTATTAGATAACGGCTCTGATATCTTGGTCTCCCTTAATTGAGGGTTATCGGGAGACGGGGTCGTTACAATCACCAAGTTCAAGTGTTGGACCAACTGATTAGAGTGTCATATTGATTGAGAATTGAATTGATTGTGTTCTACACAATCTGGACCACCAACCGACTGGTTCACTAGGTGAACCGATCAGCTCATGGTTAGTGAGATGACCGATTCACTCTGGTGAACCGAACAGTTCACTTGGGCCAAACGAGCAATGTTGGATTTTTTTCGATTTGTGAGAAAAGTTTTTCATTTCACTTGTTCAATTTGATTAGGACAAAAAATAATATTTGTGTTAATTGGAAACGAATAAGGAAAGTCAATTGGGGGTAGGTCTGGGAAGTGAAATGATTGGTTCACTTGGTGAACCGATCAGATCACACTCCCAACTGACTGGTTCACTAGTGAACCGATCGGCTCACCTTGCCAAACAATCATTTTAGTTATGAAATGATCGGTTCGCCTGTCGCAGTGCAAATTGTTCATGAAAATTCCGGACCCTTCTACTCCCGCACAGACTGGGAACCCTGACCCTACCCTCTACTATAAATAGAGGGGTACATGGGGTTTCTCTAGAGACACAACTCAGAATATTAGTTGCTCTGAAAAGTTGTTGTCCTCTCTAGTTGTGGTAACTAAGAGAGCCCAAGCAAGTTCTACCCGTCCAGGGAGGAACAGCGAGGGAAAGACAAATGTAGAAAAGCAACTGGTGGTGGGAGAGAGTGTCAGTGACTAGTACACCAATAGAAGGGGACAACTCCTTCTAGTCCATCCTTCAGGACAACTAGAGTTTATGGTGGTCCGTGTGGACTATCTATAGAGGCGGGAGACTTCTGTCGCTCAGGAGGATGACAGTCAACCGCAGTCTGGATCAAGACTAGGAGATGCACAGACACCATTAAAGACAGGTGGTTGAAGACCCACTTGCTACAAGGTATATTCATTGAGAAAGCCTCAGGACTAGGCATAACTCGCTAAAACCATCCTTCCCATTACATATATATTGATGTGATCTGCTAGTTATGGGTTTATGGTCAAGTAAAAAAAAATCCACTGCCTACTTTGACCACGTAAAACCCAACACTTTTCAATTTGTAATGATGGATGCACTTTAACTATTAGTTTTTGGGAGGGTGTTGTCTATTTTTCAATCTGATAACTTTGTACCTAGCAAGTCACACCATCCTTACTATGCTAGTTGGCTCTTGTAAATGAATTCATTTTTATTGGCATATCACTAAAAATAGAAGTAATATATGAATGATTGGAAGCATAATAGAAGTAATATATGAATGATTGGAAACATACATTGTGCCCAATACCTCGACATACAACCCATTCTCTCTATCAAACATGAAGGAGGTAACATATGGTGGTAGAGTTGCCTACAACTGAACATAAATGAAAATAAATCTAATCTAAGCTACTCAATACCACTAAGCTTTGGGAGTTATTTGTTGTGGGTTTTCTTTTATTTAACCTTATTCAGTACATTCGTAGGGATGTTGAGAACCCAGTTGCAATGAATGATTTATCTAATACCAATGTTTTCTTCTTTTGAATCATGGTTTATCATTGATCTTTATGCGTAAATCATATAGGTACCTGAATGATCTTTATATGAACAATTTCACCAAGAAGCCCAACAACAAAGTCTCCTATGACCACAGATGCATGTCCAACAATGATCCTCAAAGCTACTTCAGAGATGGTCAACTCAGGCTAAATACAATTAACTTTGGGCCACAACAACTATAACCAATGTGATGATTTCCCTTCTATTTGACTTATACATGTAACATTGCTAGATCGTTAATCGCTTTAGTTTCATGGCGATTCCCAGATGTTTTATCGGTTGCCTGAAAATAACTGCTTGGATGACTTTTATTTCATGCAGCTATAAAGTGACTATGATTATCACCATAAATATATGTACATAACTTGCTCAGTTCCTGGTCCTCCTCTGTGGCTTTGCTAATGATGAAAAGGGTAACCTGGTACAGGGCCTACTTGTTAAGTAGGACATCAGGTTATCATGAGTTAGAAATTGGGCTACCCACGTGTAGTGTCATGAGACTCTTTAGCATACCATGAGTTAAGGAGTGGGGTACCTATGGGTAGTGCCATGTGACTCAACCCTAGAAATGGATTCACCAATTAGGTAGGATCATGAGGGGTTTAATGGGGATCTACCATAAGGAAGGTAGCATCCAGGTCCACTGTAGGGACATCGTAGAGGCTAGGGTATGGATGGATTGAGTAGTTATGTTTAAAATGTAAAGTTGTTTGTTAACTCATAATTGACTACAATATGTTGTTACAGTTAATTGCACGATTATTGTTTCCCCCACACACCGACATATTGATTTATGCTGACCGACATTTTGTTTGTCGGAGTTTTAGGTACAAATTGAAAAGGACAAACAATAAAGTGGCATATTGTGAAATTAAGAAATAAAGTGCAAGGAGGATTAGTTAGAATAGAGTCCGAGGTGGATAGAAGGTAGATATCCAAGTTTTTGAAAAAGGTATGCAAAGTTTTATTTTATTCCAGCTTTTAGTATAACCATGGTAGAATTTAATAATTATTACTGATTATTTGTCGAACCTATGATCCGGGAAATTGGGATAACGACTCCGGCCCCTAGGTCTCCCTTAATTGGGGGTTACCGGGAGGCAGGGTTGTTACATTTGGTATCAGAGCCCTGGTTCCTCATTTAACCTTTAGTAATTATTAAATTTTTCAAACTCTGTAGAACCTAAGGGAGTTATTAGAGGATTTTTCAAAAGACAGAGGTGTCTAGAAAAGGACCACGTCTGGGGGCTGGCAATATTTTCCTCCGCACCGCTAGTCGGAATACGAGGACTCCCAGATTTGTGTGACTTCCTGACCAATGTCTTAGGATCTGACTCAAAATAAGATACATTTAGGACTCTCTCATCTTGTTCATCCCTTCTCAACTCAAATGATGTTAAGGATTTTAAGGATTAGGGTTTTCTCCCTTTTCCTCACCCTCTTGAGGTATGGGTAAAGTTGGTAAGGTTAAAGGAATCCTCCAACAAATTAATGAAAAGCATGTAAATAAGATGTCATGGACATAAGCTTAATAGTTTAAGCGTAAAACAAAGAATAGATACATGCTTAGGTCGTATGACATATGTTGTCATGTCCTCAGGAGAGACCTGAGGCTAGACCTTCTTGTCAGGAGGATGAGTAGAGCGAGTTAGTCTTGGAGGTAGAGACCTCCATTATGAGTAGAGACCTGGCGCATCCTCTGAGGATGATGCTAACCCTAACCCTAACCCTAAGTGAAGGTTAGTGAGAGATGCCACGATGAGTTAGATCTCATGATAGACCAGGTGTGTGGGTGGACATGCTTTTGAATGCCCATGACGATATGAGCCATGCGAGGTTGGTTGACCTAGTACCTGTGGCGACCCAACCATGGGAAGGGTCATGCATGTTAGAGTGAAGGATAGATCCTTCAATGATGAGGTTAGTGAAGAACCTATAGAAACCCTATGGGATTATAGGAGCATGGCTTAGTATGCACCCAGAGTACATCAATAGTGCAGGCTGTAGGTTGAAACCCTAGCCAAGAGAGTATGATGGATGGCTTATGAGATAAGCATAAAGGGCTATGGATAATCTTGAGCAAACATAAGTTTGAACATAGGATTCATCCATGTAGGGGTATGCTTGTGAGCTTGATCCACCTTCATGAAGAGAGAACCCCTAGTAGTAAGGTTTTTTGTAGAGTTATCTCTAGAGAGAGAGAGCATGACCCAAGCAAGAAGGTTGGAAGCTGATACTCCGAGATATGAGGAACAATGGGGAGTTGAGGAGGATGCAACCTAAGTGGATGATAGCGGTTGCCTCATGCATGATTCCTGGAGGCTGATGATATCTTGGTTGCCTTTAGAGATACCAAACCCTAGAGGAAGGATGAGACTGCTGGTACCTATGTGCCTATGGTATAGATGGTTACCTTCTGAGATAGGAAGAAGAGTTCCTTAGACCATGAAGAGGTTTAGTAACAAGTTGTGAAGCCTTACACCTAGTTGGTTGTCCTTGAGGAGGACTCCACTGTGAAGTGTTGTTTAGGAGGAATGATAATAGGACATACACCTTATACCTTGTACATGCTTGGTTCATGGTTCAAAGGTTGAGCATGCAGTGGGACATCTAAAAAGTGAACCTAGGGTTCCTAGGCCTAAGAGGGAAAGAGGTGTACCTGATGCTCATGATGAGATTTGAGTTTCTATAGATTCGAGCATGACACTCCTCATGTTTCGAGGAAAGGGAAACCCCTTAAGTCTAAGGTATGTTTGATGAACCTCTCACAGCTAAGTTGGTGATATGGGAAGGTGTGTTCTTGGTCCAATGTTGAGGAATGAGAACAAGTATGACCTAGCATGGTTGAGTAGGTGGCCTGCTTGTGCCTTTATAGCTTGCTGGGTTAAGCATGCTCATGTTGATGTAAACCCTAGACATAAGGACGTTTGTGACCTTTGAAGTTTCCTCCCATCCTGGGAGAGGGACCCTTTTGTAGGGTGTATACTAGTTTTGTTGGTTTTGAGGTAACCTAAAGAGGTCTAATAGAATCTTGAGAAGCTAAGTAAAGGGTACATGGTAAGAGAATGAACCTGTGGACCCATAGATAACCATGTCTAAGTGCATGTGGATGTGTTACCATGGAGATAAATAGTATGAGGCCTGACCAAGGTAGGCATGTCGCCATGACCCTTATGAAAGGATGAAAGTCAGCCCTTGAATGCAGAGAGAGATGATGGAGATGTGGGTAAGGTTCTAAGTTGGACATGTACTATGTTAGAATCCTAAGTCTATCCTAGGGTCAGGTAGGGATAAGACCGATGGAAGTAGGAGTTGCCTAATTCCCTAGTTGCATATGACCATAGGGTCGGGAGGTAACAACTATCATTGTCTAAGGGCCATGGGTTAGGCGATTGATCACCTTCATGAACTCATGGGATCCAAAGGGCAGATGAGGAGGGCATTGTCTAGATGCATAAGGGAAGAGGGATGACCCCAAAAGTGTCGGCACCCTACAGACCTAAAGGAGATGACCAAGGATTGTGTGTGGACCCAAGTATATTCGAGATCAGTTTTCCCATGGAAGTAACTTTGATATCGAGATGATCGTCATGTGGACACATATGTTGCAAATTTAAACTTAGATTTGAAGGTGTGCTGGCAAGATGGGACGTACCATCTCTACTCTTGGAATGGGAAGAACTTTGTATTTGGACTGCAGCCAAATGCTTATTTCCTCTTGTTATGGGAGTGAGAGATAGGACAATACGCATGCCATACATCGAGGATAAAGATGATGTGAGTTGGAACATTGCCATGAGGTATGAGGACAGAGATGATAACATACCCTTGTGGAGTGAACGATGCAAGGATGGTTTACAAACACTAAGAGAACTAAGGTATTTGAGGATGTTTTTATCATGAGCTATGTGATATACAAGGTTGAGTTCGATAACCAAGAAGATGATCTCTAAGTTTTCTTGTTCAAGAATAGACCTAAAGTCTGAGATGAGATGATAAGTGGAATACATGGAGGTGTATGTCTTCAACATTACCGTACACATATGGATGTGAGGTGGTAATGGATGCTCTGGTTGAGATGCAGCTGCCTAGTTTAGCTAGAGGCTAGAAGAGGTTGTTAGTTTAGCCCTAAGTTTGAAAAAGGAGATATGTTTGGCTAACACTCAGGTGTAATGAAATCGTTGATCGAGTTAGTGGTTGTTTGGTTAGCCAACCTAGGCCTTGATGCAATACAAGGATGGTTGTAGAGCCTCAGATGCACTTCTCTGGAAAAGAAGGTGATGAAACCCTGATTAGAGTGGTTTAGGGTTTCTGAGGAATCAATCTTGAGAAATCATGACATACAAGAGATCATGATTTTAAGATCACCATACACCGTGGTACTACAAAGATAGTAAGTGACAGTAGTACTTTGGATGCTTAAGATGAGGTTGCACGTGGCTTATCGCCATGCATGTCACGAGGTGAAGGACGAACACCAATAACCCACTGAGTTGGTATAGAGGATGAAGAGTTCTTGAGAAGGAATGGGAGTTCATAACTATGGATGTTGTGGTAAGTCTCCCCTAGACCAAGGAAGGACAAGATGCAATATGGGTTATGGTAGATCGCCTTACCTAGATGACATGAGAAAGAAAGAATACTGTCAAGGGATAGATCCGGTTGAACTACATATGAGAGAGAGATGGTTCAACTGCACCGTAATGTGAGTTCAAAACCTAAAGATTCAATTCCATGAAGTGGAAGTAGATACATGAAGAACTCGATGTTAGTATAGTTTATCACCCCTAACTAATGGTTAGTATGATCCAGACAAGAATGTCTGATGAGAGCATGTGTGCTCATTCAGGGTGATACATGGGGGGAAGTTCTTTCCCTATGAGAGATGTGATGATAACCACCATAGCCAGTATCAGGATGTAAAGAAGCTCTGTAAAGGAGGTTGTGTCAGTCACCACTTCATTAAGATAATGTTGGTGAAGGGACCTCGCGAAGGTCAGAAAAAGACCACAATGTGTGTAGATGAAGTCACTTTGATCAAGCGATGGCTAAGAGAGCTCAGGGGCGACATGAGTCGTAGGCTGATGCAAAGTAGACTGACATGCAGTTCACTGTGGGAGAATACGTGATATAAAAATCCGACCCCTCTGAGCTATAGCTGAGACAGATGAGTCCCCGATACATGGGTCCATTTGAGGTGGATTGGTGGAGATGTTTGTGTATATTCTTACCCCTCAAGAAAATGTGATGTGTGATGAGTTCCATGTGTCCAATTTAGAGCACTCTGTGAGCTACTCGAGCCATGTGCTGAGCAATGAACCTAGTGAGCCCCAAGGGAGGCTGAAATTCCTGAGTCACCTGTGAGGATTTTAGATGCCAAGGTGAAAGAACTCAGAGAAAAGAATATGTGATGATAAAGGTTCTTGGGAGCGCCATGGATAGGGTAAAGTCACTTAGGGGCCAATGATGGACATGGAAAAGTCTTATCCTAAATTGTTTGTTTGCTTGATGGAATTTTGAGGACAAAATTCTTATAAGAGGGGAAGGATATTACAACCCCAATTTTTTGGTTCTTTTGGTGAGAAATGTAATTTCTCCTATTAAAGATATTTGAACAAATAATGATATGATTTGTTTTGAATAAAAAGATTTCGTTTACAATAGCCTTGTTGGTTGTTTTGTGGGCTTTATTGGCTATTGGGCCCAATAACAAGGAAAATACAAAGGAAACTCCATTATTGAATGAGTAAATAAGAAATGGAGAAAAGAAAGATGTAGAAACCTCTAGAAGGCAAGGGAATATTATCCAAAGGTGGATTATGTGGCTCTTGGGTTCCCAGGGAGTCCAAAGTTGCAAAGATAATGCAACAAGAAAAGAAAAGATCAATTAAATATTTCTTAATTAAGAAGGAAATTGGAGACAATGATAAAATATGGAAAATAAGTGGAAAGAGGTATGATTGAGTCATCTTTGGTGGATTTTCATATCCATAAGGTTTCTAATGTTAGAAGGAATTCAAATAAGGAAAATAAAAAGAGAGATAAAGAGAAATCCTAAGGTAGCATCCAAGCCAATCTTGAGAATGTTTTGGATAAAACAATGACACTTGGATGTTATGCCTTAATTTCAGGATATTGTTGATTGCTTGTTTGATTGTTCTTGAATATTATTGCTTGGACATCAAGTTGCTATGGATCAGGTATGTGGTTACGCTTATGGTTAATCACTTTAGTTTCACGGCGATTCCCATATGTTTTATCGGTTGCCTAAAAATAACTGCTTGGATGATTTTTATTTCATGCAACTATAAAGTGACTATGATTATCACCATAAATATGTGTACATAACTGGCTCAGATCCTGGTCCTCCTATGTGGCTTTTCTAATGATGAAAAGGGTAACCTGGTACCGGGCCTACTTGTTAAGTAGGACATCAGGTTATCATGAGTTAGAAATTGGGCTACCCACGTGTAGTGCCATGAGACTCTTTAGCACACCATGAGTTAAGGAGTGGGCTACCTATGGGTAGTGCCATGTAACTCAACGCTAGAAATTGATTCACCTATTAGGTAGGATCATGAGGGGTTTAATGGGGATCTACCATAAGGAAGGTAGCATCCAGGTCCACTATAGGGACAACGTAGAGGCTAGGGTATGGATGGATTGAGCAGTTATGTTTAAAATGTAAAGTTGTTGGTTAACTCATAATTGACTGCAATATGTTGTTACAGTTAATTGCACGATTATTGTTTCCCCCACATACCAGCATATTCATTTATGATGATCGACATTTTGTTTGTCGGCATTTTAGGTACAAATTGAAAAGGACAAACAGTAAAGTGGCATATTGTGTAATTAAGAAATAAAGTGCAAGGAGTATTAGTTAGAATAGAGTCCAGAGGTGGATAGAAGTTAGATATCCAAGTTTTTGAAAAAGGTATGCAAAGTTTTATTTTATTCCAGCTTTCATTATAGTCATGGTAGAATTTAATAATTATTACTGATTATTTGTTGAACCTATGATCCGGGAAATTGGGATAACGACTCTGACCCCTTGGTCTCCCTTAATTGGGGGTTACCGGGAGGCGGGGTCGTTACAATAACCCTAACCTAATTTTTAGATATGTTTTTGGTGTTAGTTATGTTTTACACATAACACTAAGTTGTGTTAACTAACCCTAACATGTACATTCTTAGTGCCATATATGATGCAATAGTGACCATTGAAATTAAATTTTCTTAACATATCCTAGTCCTACTAAAATGGACTTAATATTTTAATGCAATCTATTATGAAGGTTAACTTAATAACATATGTGATACATGTCACATTTTTCATAAATACATACACAATTACTTAATGGGATTAATATGTCGTTGATCGAATAGGCACGATGGTTGATTGGTGTAGTTTGAATTGTGTATAAATATATAGTATATAGTAACAATTTGACAGTTTATATAAGTAGAGATAATGTCACATATCATTTATCTGTTGATCTCAATCCGACTCCCTTGGAAAAAAAAATTAAGTGGATCTAATGTGCTCATTTCTAAGAGGCCCAAATAATTCACACAACACATGTAATGAAAAGGCAATAACTCCATTCTTTACTCAAATGAACCAAAGGTTTACAAAAGAGCATGCAAGAAACATAAAAGGAAATTTACATCAAGAACAAAAAATAATCTAGATATAAGCTAAACCATCCATTTTACTAATCAAGTCCCTCATGGAGTTATAGTTTGGTGTAGCATGTTCAATTTCCTCAGAAAACATAATATTCATCATCTCCTTGCTTTACCTAAAATAAAAAAAACAAATGATATCTTCCAAGCAAAATGACACTCGATAAAAGATTCAACATACGATTTAAGAAACATATAATTGTTTGGCAAAAATTTTAATGAGAGAAAGGATGAAAAAAACATAAACTAATAAGGATTTCATTATGAGAAAACCTTGTGTTTTAATAAATATTTCCCTTATGCATTTTCATCATTTCATTGGTTGCATTAACCTCCACATTAAAACATACCCATAAAGAGTGAAGTTACGTGTTGTTGTAGGTTCCACTACAAACTCTTACCTATCCAGTTAAGATGGAGGGTTACATGTTTTCTTAGGTTCCACTAGTACTCTCACCTGTCTAGTAAAGAGGGAGGGTTGCCTATTTCCATAGGTTTTACTACAACCGCTGGCCTATCCAATGAAATTGGGAGTGTTGCATGTTTCCATGTTATATAATGAATCATATCTTTAATATTCAAATTTGTTGCAAAGTATTTTTATAAAATTAAAAATATTTATGGTTAGGAAACAAATGTCATCCATTAAAATAGACAAGCAATATTTAATAGGTACATAGAAATAATTATAAAAATATGACTATTCAGCTCAATAAGAGGTAAATCATTCCCTTATGTTTATTTAAGAAAAGGAGAGTAAATGTTAGAAAAATTGAGTCAACATCAAGTCAAAAATCATGGATAAGTAAGATAATTTCATGTGGATCAATATGGGGTCATGATTTTCAATATGAGGCTCAAAGGGATATGAATTAGGGTGATTAAGTCCTACGATGTCCTAAATGGAAATCATTCACCAAGACATTATCATCAATATATCACAATGTAAAGTAGTCTATGTTCCATATGATTCCCAATATAGGGTGAATGACACCTCACTAAGGTCATCAAGTAGCCTATGTTCCATATGATTCCCAATACAGGGTGAATGATACACCACTAAGCTCATCTTAGACGAGTCACCCCTAAAGTCCATCTAGGTCATTATAATATCATTTCCACTTTCTAAATACATGTTTCATATGATTAACCATCAAATGTCTGGTTTAGATCTTGGATAGTCATTCTAATTACTAATAAAGGTTAGATCTAAGATCATGATCCATATGCATCCAATTTTTTATCATTAAATAACCCTACTCATGACTTTATATAGCTAAAAGTGTCAAAAGTGAAAGAAAACTCTAAATCATATGCCTCATCCCTCAATTAGCTTACGATTAAACTTTCAACTAAATGGGACATTATATACCCACTCAATTGAAAAGGAAAAAAATACAAATAATATGTATAGTATTAATATTTAAATATTTATTTAAATAATAAAATGGATCCCGCGTTGGACACTAGGGCGATTCTGAAGGCGAACTCGGTGTCGGCGGTGGTGGAGATTGCTAGTTATGATGACATAGTTGTGAATCAGGGAAACGTGGAGATGGTCAAGGACCCCGGGAAGAAGTAGGATAGGGGGTAACCTTCTCGGTCGATTCGAGTATCATCTGATATGAGATCGTAGTCAGATCTAGTATCAAACACGAAGGGCCTAAGTAATGCTAAGTTCTCCAAAACAGACGTCCATATCTCAAAAGGGAAGATCCTCTATCCTAAAATCACATAGCATAATATCAATAGATGGAGCAAAACCACTGTGTGGTATATCATTGGCTTAGATCTGCATTGGCCTTCACTGGTATGATTCTTAGCACAAATCTGGAAGGTGAAGGGTTCCCTGGAAATCAGATCAAGAGGTAATGGATGCTTTATACTGATGTTCTCCAATGACGAAGATCTTCTGACGACAGTTGAAGGTGGTATGTGGTTCATTGCTGGTGAACCGATGTTTGTTAAGAAATGGGAGCGAGGGGAGCCGATGGAGAAGATGAAGCTGCCTGAGATTCCTATATGACTGAAGATTCATGATCTACTAATGGATCTTTGGGATGATGAGATGTTCAACTTCATTGGATCATATCTTGGGAAGCCTCTCTGAGTTGATAAGCTTACTGTCGAATTCACACGCCTGGAGTATGCTAGACTTCAAGTCTTGATTCCTGTTGAATTCAACTTTCCTAAGGATTTGATTATACAGAGTGAGGATGGAAAAGTAGATAAGATTCAGTTTGAGTATGAATGGCTCCTGACGAAGTGCAAAGAATGTGGGAACTATGGGCATGAATCTGGTTTATGCCTCTCACTATCCAAGGAACATGTTCGACCTTGGGCGGCAATGAACATAGGAAAACAAATCTGGGTCCCAAAGACTAAGTCGATACGTAGAATTCTTGATGAGCATGGTGAGGATTTCATTGATGCAGTTGAGAATATTTGTAACAACTGTGGAAGTGAAGCTGTAAGTCCTGTTCTTGCTGTGGTTCCTCTTGATGAAGATTCAAATACAGTGAAAGGTAAATCTATAGAAATGGTGGTGGAAGTGAACTCTAAAGCTTCATCTAGCTCAACTGATCGACTCTTAACTCCAAGCACTTCTCCAGATCAGGGTTAGGAAATGATAAGGAAGAAATCAAAGTCTCCTCCCAGAGTGGTACCAAAATCGGCTACAAGCATAGTTCAAAGCTCTCTTAATAGGTACTCACCCCTTTCGAATTTTGAGGGGGTGGAAAGTAATATGGAAACGATGAAATCCCTAGAAGAAGGAACATTAAAGAAGGGAGATGGGATTGTTCTAAACTCAATCAATCCTCCAAATGGATAGGCCTCTTTCTATTATTTCTTGGAATGTGAGAGGGCTTCACAATAAAATCTCTAGTGTCAAGGAGGAAGTGGAAAGAAACAGAGCTGATATCTACATTTTGTTGGAATCCAGGCTTAGTAAAAAAGAAATAGATCTTGTTATTAGATCTATGTGTCAAGATGTTGATTTCATTTCTAACTCGTATTTTTTATAAATACACTCGCATTATAGTTCTATGGTTTAATCACTCTATTGTTGTTAACAAAGTGTTGGAAAATGATCAGATTGTTCATTGTGTTGTTAGCTTTATTGACATGTCATTTCACCTCTCAGTTGTATATGAATCGAATGATGATAATGATAGAATGGTTCTTTGGAACTCTATCCACTCTATTAATAGCTCTGGTCCTTGGTGTATTTTGGGCGATTGTAATGTTGTTAGGTTGAATAGAGAGAAAGTTGGGAAGCACCCTCCATCATCCAAAAGTATGAGAGATTTCAATGAGTTATTTTCAGATAACAAGCTCATTGAGATATGCACTAAGGGACCCTTCTTTACTTGGGATAGCAAAAGCAAGAAAGGTGTGTCTACCTTTTCAAAAATTGACAGGATTCTAGGTAATGCTGAATTGCTTGATGCCTATCCTGATATTTGGGGAGAAGTTACCTCTATTAATGTAAGTGATCATCGAATGGTTGGTCTTCATTTCAATATTGTTAAGAAGAGACGGTCCCCGTTTAGATTTATTAATGCTTGGGTTAAGAAAGATGGTTTTTCAAAAATTGCTAAAAACACTTGGATGAGTATTTCACCAGAGGGTGCCCCTATGTTTAGAGTTTATAGGAAGTTGCATGTTGTTAAAAGGGCTCTTTTGAAGTGGAATAAAGAGTCAGTAGGAATTCTTCTTTCTAAAGCAAAGGAGTTGGAGGCTTTGGTTTTGGAGGTTCAACGAGAGGTTAACCAAGATCCTCTTAATGGAGGTCTTCAATTGCATCTTAATGAGTTGAGAGTCCAAGCTGAGAAAGCTTTGGTTGATGAGGATAAATAAAAATGTAGAGTTCTTTGGCTCAAGTAAGGAGATAGGAACTCTAGCTTTTTTTATATGACTTTGAAAACCAGACACATTCACAATAACATTCAGTTCCTTATGGTTAATGGTAATAAAGTCTATGATCAGGATGAGATAAGTGTGCATGCAATGGACTATTTTAAGTCTCTCTTCAACTCGTCTTCTCTTAACTATGTTGAATGGTCAAGATTGGATTATTCTGAAGGTTTCTAAGGCTCAGTTGGATGTTTTGAATAAACACATTTCTAAGGAGGAAGTTGAAATTGTGGTGAAAGGCTTAAGAAAGGATAAAGCTCCTGGCTCGGATGGGTTTAATGGCTACTTCTTTTAAAGTCTATTGGGGGTTGTTGGGGATGATATTTGCAAGTCTATTTTGAGTTTCTTTGAAATGGGAAAGTTATTGAGTGAATGTAATAATACCTTCATCACTTTGATCCCTAAATGCCATGGGACTTCTAGGATTAATGATTTCAGACCAATCTCTTTGTGTAATGTGATTTACAAGATTATTACAAAAATCCTTGCTAATCAGTTGAGCTCTGTCTTCCCTACTCTCATTGATGGTAATCAGATGGCCTTTATTAAGTGGAGATCGATCGGAGATTCCATCCTTCTGGATAATGACATCCTCATCTCATTCTCAAATGCATATGGTTCTGAGAAAATGTGTATTAAGGCTGATCTTTCCAAAGCATATGACTTTATTCGTAGGGAGTACATTCTTTTTATTCTTAAAAGTATGGGGTTTCCTCTGAAATGGTTGAAATGGATTGATAGGTGATTCTCTACTACCTCTTATAACATTGGTTAATGGAAACCCTTCTATTCATTTTTGGGCATCCAATGGTGTTAGGTAGGGTGACCCTTTATCCCCTTACCTGTTTGTAGTTGATATGCAGGGGTTCACCTCTTTAATCAATGCTTATGTGGCTAAAGGAAGCATTAAACCTATTCAAAATGATGTGGATTTTAAGGTTTCTCATATTGTGTTTGTGGATGATCTCCTAATTTTTGCGAGAGTTGACTATGAGTCTGCCCAAGAGATTAAGGAGTTATTTTAGGAGCTCCATAAGATCTATGGTATGAAGTTAAACAACTTGAAAATCCAACTATTTTCTAGAAAGAGCAAAAATGATGTTAGAGCTACTGATCTTTTGAATCATTTAAATATCCAGATTTTTGATCTGCCTGTAAAATATCTAGGCCTCCCTTTGTTCATAGGCAGGCTCACAAAGGGTATGTGTAATCCTATTCTTGACAAAGTGAGGAATAAGCTCGATCTTTGGAAATGTAACCTCCTATCTCAAGATGGGAGGATTGAACTTATTATCTCCACCATTTCTTCTTATCATATTCTCTAGACCTCAACTTTTCCTATTCCAAAATCAGTTATTATGCATATTGAGAAGATGATGAGGGACTTCATTTGGGGAGATAGAGATGATAAAAAACATCATCACACGGTTGTCTGGGAATATATATGTAGACCTAAGAAGGAAGGTGGTTTGGGTATAAGGCATGTGGATGATTGGTCCAAGGCAGGTATTCTAAAGAATTTGTGGAATATTTCTACTGATAAAGAGTCATTATGGGTAAAATGGATTCATGGTAAATACCTCATGACAGATTCTATATGGTCTGTAAGATGTAAACCAAACTTTCCTTGGGTTTTTAAGAGATTACTTAAATCCAGATATATGTTGATTCCTTGGTTAAAATTCTATATTGGAAATGGAGAAGAAATCCTACTGTGGAGAGAACCCTTGCTCCCTAGTGGTAAAACTCTCTCTGAGGAGATTGATAAGCAAATTATGACTAGGATGGGTAACGAGATAAATGGAAAACTTATTTGCTATATTGTGAATGGATTCTGGTCGGTTCCTAATTGTAGAGGTTCTAGGAAATTGCTGGAGTATCTTATTAAGCTTCCTAATCGGTTTGGCTATTCTCATTCTTTGCTTATTAAGAATTTGGCTTTGTTCAAAGTAAAGGATGCCTGGAATCTTGTTAGGTCAAAATACCCAATCACTGCATGGGGTGATTGGGTGTGGAAGGGCATAGTTCCTAGAAGGTGTTCTTATTTTCTATGGAAAACTTTTCTCAATAAACTTCCTACTCTAGATTATCTAAAGAGAGTGGGCTATTCTATGGTTTCCATATGCATCCTCTATAAAATAAGCTCTGAAGATCTGGTTCATTTGTTCTTTTTCTGTGAGTTCAGTCTCCTCATTTGGAATAGCTATTCTGTGAGATATGGTTCTTGCCCTAACTCTGTGGATGGTCTGTTGAAGCTTAAAGGTGAATCAAAAATAGCTGCAACCTTTGTGCTATACTATATCTGGCTTAAGAGGAATTCTGGAACTTTTCACAATTTTGAACGGGGCTCTGAATCCATTTTGGTTGAATGCCTTAGAGACACTAAAAGTTGTACATATAGCTTTCTTCTCCTTTCTTTTGTACAACTGATCCTCATTTGTTTTGCTCTTTTTGTTTAAATGATCTGCCTTAGATCATTTGTTTGTACATAAACTCTTTTGGTGGTAATGGAAGAGAAACACACTAGGTTCATCAAAAAAATATTGATTTATTATTCACATACTACTTTCCCAAATTTAGACAGTCAATACATGCCCATTGTGGACCATACAATCTTGATAAGATGACACATGACTTGTCTCCTACCTTGTATAGGAGACCACAATCGTGTATAGAATATGTGCATAGCTCAGATATTGTTTCTCCTCATTCTTTGTCATATTTGTACCTTTATTTGTAATTTCTTGTCCCTTGAATTGTTGGTTCAATTCTCCATCCATTCATCATTGGTTCGAACCCTAGTTTCTAAAAGTTGAGAAATACCTAAACCAACACTAACTGGCTTGTCGTCATTGTTTTGGGGTAAACCCTCCATCCCTAAAAAACATAACTACCTTTGTGTACCATTGTTTGTGTTTTCTCATGCCTTCAATTTCTATCAAACCCTCCTCAAGCCTTGTGCTTTTGACCTTCTCGAATATTGGGTAATTTTTATTGCGAGAAGGACTCAGGAAAATCCCGACCCTTAGCACTATGTGCTCATACAAAGATTTGTTTACATAAAGGAAACTAAGCTGAACAAGCCCTGAGGCCAAACCTCACCCCCGTTAACAGGAGGTGATTTGTACAAAGTACCTAAAAAGGCTGTATTATAGTCACTCCGCCCGGCCACAAACAGAAAAGTACAAAGCATACTGGTAAGATGGGCACAACTGATCTCAGTCATACTCCTCGTGCACGCGATCATGCTCGCGCCCATTGCAACTCGATCCGGATACAAAGACCAGGAAGTGTGTCATGTCACCTCACACCGTCTGGCCTCATCTGACATCTACGAGTCAGTGGACATCCCACGCGATGGCAAGCCCATGCGGCAGTTGTTCCTTCCATTCTGGATGTGCAAACAACACGTTCCTCACTGGCATCCTAGCTCGTGCCGCCAGTGTGGTACTAGGTTGTCCTTGTTCACCATGTCTTCTTTTATTTCTTTCCATCCAAATAAAGTAGGTAGCCGCAGCAAGGGCGAGGAACACAAGGTCCCTCATGGGTGCCTCCATCCCCATATCAGCGATGTTGCATTGTGTGCAAGGATTCAGATCCATCACCTCCCGGTTGCCCATCATGAGAGTAGACCATACAATGGATGTGTATGTGCATTGAAAGAATAGGTGCGACGTTGGTTCTTCACCACCGTTACATAGTGTACACGATGTGTCATAGTCCACACTCCATCTCGCAATTCGATCCACCGTAAGTAGTCCTTTGTTGCGTGCCTTGTGGACTGTAGCTGCCCATCGTGGGATGCAGCGTGCATGCCAGAGTGCTTTGGAAAATGTACACTCTGGTCTACGTGGACGAACAACTTGCCAAAAATCAGGAAATGTCTCACTGCGCAAGTGTTCACCTCTATCATTGAGCATAGATAAGGCTTGACAAGTTCTATATTCATCAACCATTCTCCTCCATGTGCATGAAAATCCTTGTCTCATAAGATGTTGTACATAAAGCGAGTGCCCATAGCGTCTCCTCATCCATTGTGTCCAGACCGAGTTGGTGTTAGTGAGAAACCTGTCCACTTTCTTTTTCATTGCCCACTTTGCCATGTCTTGGAAATTTTTAAGCCCCAGTCCACCTTCTTCGATTGGGTAGGCCATCTTCTCCCAAGAAATGGTGTGTGCTTTACCACCCCATAGGAAATGGGTAGCAATTGTCTGGAGTCTGTCTAGAACAACACTGGGTACGTGGCCTTGCATGACCCAAAAAGTGATAAGACCCAAGATGTTGGCTCTCGTAAGAGCCACTCTACCTGCAAAGGACATACGATGTAGTGGCCACCGATCAATCATTGCTCTCAATCTATCCGTGCATGCACCATAGTGTCTAGCATAGACCGTCCCGACAGTAAGAGGAAACCCCAAGTAAGTACACGGTAGCTCATGGATAGGCATGCTAATGGCTGAAGATAGTAGGTCACCTATCTGTCTGGCCGTCTTTGAGAGAAATACCATGGATTTGGTTTGATTGGCATGTAACCCAGTGATGGAAGAAAATTTATCCAATCCTTCCTTTGCTACTCGCAGATTCACAATCGTCCCATCTAAGAACATGAGGACATCATCAACAAATATTAAGTGAGAAAGCACCGATGTGCGTCTCACTTTAAATGTTTTGAGGCTGCCCCTTCTTTCCATATCTTCTAGAATGAGCGTGAGCTGCTCCATAACAAGGGTGAAGAGCAACGGTGATAGCGGGTCACCTTGTCTTAGACCCCTATTGCTTGTGAATAAACCGCTTGGCTGTCCATTGACCAACACCGAAAAGGAAGCAGATTGGATACACTCCTTTATCCATCGTATCCAAGTGTGTGGAAAACCGTAGTCCTCCAACAGTGCCCATAAGATAGCCCAAATAACATGATCATATGCTTTTGAGATATCGAGCTTGATGCACACCTTTGGCTTGTTCCTCTTCAATTCAAACCCATGTAGAAATTCCCCAGCAAGTTGAGCGCAGTCGCTAATGTTTCAACCTAGTATAAAAGCTCCTTGGTTTTTTGAAACAAGTGTGGGCAGTACCACCTTGAGCCTAGATGCAAGCAGTTTTGCCCAAATCTTGTATAAAACACCACAACATGCTATGGGGGCAAAAATCCCTCATAGAGGAGGCCATCGTTGTCTTAGGAATGAGGGCTAGGAACACATGATTGCACTCCCGCAACATGCTTCCTCTCTTTGCTAACCACACTATAGCATTGTATACATCTTTGCATATAACCGGCCATGCATGTCTGTACCATTTGGCATTGAAACCATCCGGGCCCGGGGACTTATCCACCCCTATGGACCATAACGCCTCCTTCACTTCAAGAGGTGAGACCTTGGCACATTGTTTCTGATTGTGTCCTCCTCTTGTGACATTCTTTCTTTGCCACTAAGAAATTAAATCCTCACTAATACTCCCAGTGTCATCCTATTTCAATTGTATGCTCTTTTCTCATATTTTCCTTTGCTTCCTTCTCCCCACTTTCTTGGTATCCTGCCTTCATTACAGGGATTCTAACTCCGGCTACCATCCATCGTGGACCTTGTTCCTAGGTTTTATGTGACTGCCTTGATCCCATGAAGATGTCTGGATGAATTCCAAGGCACAGAGAGGTAGAAAGGCTCAATTGGTTACTCAACTTAGTGCAATAGTTCATCCATGATGTGAGATTGCAATGAGGAAGATTCCCCTTCGTGAGTTGTCTATTATACCCTCTTCATTTCTTTTTTTGCATTTTCCTATCAATGACATAACAATCTTTTCATTCAATTTAATATGTCTAGCCACAATTTTTCCACCATGTGCTTTTTCTATATTTGCCTTGTCATACTTACTTGATTTGTGATTGCATGCATGGTATTTCTGTCTTTTTTCCAAGTTTTTTTATCTAATGAATTTTTAAATGAAATCGACTTGTAACTATATAACTAATGATTTGAACATCAGAAATGTACAAATATGTAGGTTTTGTTTTAAATTAGAAAGATATGATCTTTTCATCTAGATTGGGCTTATGGTTTAATTTGAAGGTTTCAAATAATTGAGTCTTAGGAATCTTATATAATAAATTCATGAACCCTAATTTTTGAAAATAATGTGTATATGTGTATGGAAACCCTAATTGGTGGAAACTAGTATTTTTGCCCTTGTCTACAATTTAAGTTAAGGAATGTGCTTTTGAGAATGATTGTCTTTTGCTTAAATCTTTCTATCTTTTATTTGGGACTCTCTCCGATTGGTTACTAAAATTAGTGAAATCATTACTTTGTCCTCCAACCTCAACTTGATACGGTATGGATGATCTCATCCCTTCTATGTGAAATGATATGAAATTAAATAAAGGTATACTTGCTTCCCTATCATTCATGACTTAGACTAGTATTATTTATGGTGGTAATACTTCTACACAACCATATAAAAAGAAGCACGGTTTATTCCCAAAGTGTGCTTTTCCACTCATAATATACAAGATCTTGTTAATTCTGCCTATGGTGTGCTTATTCTACCCACACTTTTGGCATGAGATCCTATGGTGTCTCAATCCTACTTAAATAATATTGCTATCTGTTTGGTTGCACACAATGTCTGTTATTGTGATAGTGTTGAGATGTTTTACAACAATTTTCCTCCTAAATGATGATTAATACTATAAAATTGCATGCCTCATCTACTTGACCTAAATAATGTTCTAAATGTTCTTCCTTTTTGAACTATCCAATTAATTTTAACTCCCCTTATTTGGAATCTTCATAGTTTTTTAATTTTGTCGTAATTAATGTCAAAACATTTTTATACCGCACATACCCAATTTTATGATTCCCATTTCTCTTTTGTTTCCTTATTATGTGTCGTGTCTCAAACCCACCCAAATAATAAGATTCATGTGAACCAAGAGTTTGGAGAAGTTGATCATGTTTAGCTTCTTTGAAATTCTGAGATGGCTGGCTTGTCATTACAATTGATCTATCTAGTTTAGAGTTAACTTTCTTTTTAATTGTCCTTTGAGAACCAAATGTTGAACAATGATGAATTTTATAATATTCCAACTTATTTTCCACTAATACAATACTCTTGTTCTTTATCATGCTTATTGAGAAACCAACATGCACCCCTTTACTTTTGCCAATTTTACGTTGTGGCTTTGTGGATGGGTTTTTGTATGTTCTTTTCTGATAAGAAGTAAGCCTTGGAACCCCTATAGATTCCCACTCCTTACAGGATGGTACCAGAGTATGTGTTTAGTCATGTAAATTGACTATCTCAAATTTTTTCCTTGTATTCCCTTATAGTTATCCTCTGTTTTAAGGGGAACATGCTATTTAAGGACATCAATGCTACTCCAACATCTAATGTCATGGATGTTTACTCTAACATGACATAGTACTTGTTATTATATGTAGTCATTGAACCCTCTACTAGTCACCCTGAACTTTCAAGTTATAGCGGCAACTCAACCCTGCATTGAGGTGGTTGTCAACTCTATGTTTGCTGCACCAACATGCATCCTCCTATGTAAGAGTTGGCCCTACTATGACAGTTTCTCATTACAATGGTGGTGGGAAAGATGAATACAAAACATGTTTCCAACAAGCCAAAGGAGTACACCTTGAATGAATTCATGAAGATGCATCCATTTTACTTCAAGGGTGAGAGTGAGTTGGATATGGTGGATAAGACGAGAAATTGTATTCTAGCCTTCGAGTAGACCTTCAAGGGCATGGAGTTCCCTCCTCACCTGAAGGTTCATTTTGACTGCTACATGTTGGATGGACCATCATGGCTTGGTCCTGTGATACATCAACTTTGAATACGATCAATTAATGTCTCTTTTTCATGAGAGCTACATCTTCTCTTCCACATCAAGAACAAAAGAAGCAAATTTCTATAGCTTGAAGTATGGTAGAGTGAGTGTTCATACCTACTTGTAGAAGTTCTTTTTGCTTAAATTTTATAACATTAGATTGTAAGAGCTCCACATGGCTATACATTTCTTGGAAGAGTAGAACTACCACATGGACACACTCTGGTTCTACAACTCCCTCTCACTTTCCAGTAGATAGTCAATAAAGCTCTCATCATAGAATCATCCTCTATCTTCCAATACCCATCAGACAATACCAACAAGCAAAATAATTTCAGTAATGACCAACAACATGATAAATGCAATCATTGTGTGTGCCATCACCCCCATATGTATGCCTATGGGGAATCCTATGGCACTAAGGGATGAAAGGTGGGCAATCTGGAATTAATTTAGCTAGGTTTAGAACATTAGGACACAATGTCCCCCCAAAATTCAACAATGTCCTACTCCAACCCAACAACCTACTCAACAGTCACAAACACATCCACACCAACCTCCAAGGAACAACAACCAGAACAACATGCAAGGATTACACACATTAGTTGAGAGGCATGTTGGTTGCATTTGTGCCATGAATGATGTGGATACTGGAGATGATAATGATGTGATTGAAGGTATCATGCATTTAAATGTACATCCTATTAAATCTTTCTTTGACACTAGATCTTTGAATACTTTTATACCCTCCAAACCTATTGACATGTTAGAACTAGAACTGATTTACACTGGCTATATTCTTGAGGTTTAGAGCCCTAGTGGTAGGGTATTCTCTTCTTTTCTAAAAAATTCATGCATTGATCTATGCATATTTGGGAAGATGCTGATGATAGATTTCATCCTCGTGGCCTTGGATGTCATTATATGCATTGATTGGTTGAAAAAGTTTGATGTAGCTCTGTTTTGTGGCAAGGAGAAGGTTATTTTTATGCACCCTAATGGTGAGGAACTCTATATGAAAAGAAGAAAATGTGATGATAAACAATTCATCATCTCATCTATCAAAGTTGAGACACTTACCATGCATGGTTGTAGAGCCTACTTGGTGCATTGACCCTTCACCAGCTAAGTTGGATTCAATTGTCATTGTTCAAGATTTCTGTGGTATTTTCCAAATGAACTACTTGGTATCCCTCATACTTATGAGTTTGAGTTAGTCATCAACTTCTACTAGAAAATGCTCCTATCTTGAAACCCCCATAACTTATGGAACCTATGGATTTTTTTGAACTTAAAAGAAACTGCATGAGCTTCTGGACATGGGATTTATTTGTCCTACTGTCTCTCCTAAGGGAGATCCAATTTTGTTCATGAAGAAGAAAGACAATACATTGTGGATGTGCATGGATTACCACATGTTGAATCGTGTGCTGATAAGAATTGGTGCCCTTAGAGGTGCATCAGTGACTTGTTTGATCATTTTGAAGTTGAATACTATTTTCTCAAAAATGGATATGTGAAGCGGCTATTTGTAGATGCAAGTGAAGAATGAGGATATACCATTGATGTCCATTTCTACACGTCATGCACTATGAGTTTTTAGTCATGCCCTTCGGTTTCACTAATGATGTGGTTGCCTTCATGGATCTTATGAATCATGTTTGTCACCCTTATCTTGACAACTTCATTATGGTATTCATTAACAACATACTTATCCATTCTGAGTTAATGGATTAACATTATGAGAATCTATAGACTGTCCTACAATTTCTATGTGAGAACCATATTTATGCCAGGTTTCAAAGTGCAAATTCTTGATAAAGGAAGTTATGTTTTTGAGTCACATGATCTCTGTGGAAACACATCCCACTATCACACAGACAACGAGGTGTTACATGAAAACGTGCAAAAAACACCATAAACCACAGATTACCAAAAACACGGGTTAATTAAAACTGATTTCAGAAAGCGGATAAACTAGGAAACTATTACATTCAAGTCCTCATCCTGCAAGAAAACATGTTATATAAATATTTACAAGGCTTGATACGTGTCCACAACTTAGAGGATCAACTGTCTTGTCATCACATGAGTTCATCACCGGTTATATATACATAACGGCCCACATCCGGCCAGCAACAAGATATACAAACCATCAACAACTATACATCATGAAACAATGTCAAAACACTCCCAAGGACCTGAGAGTACAGGGATGACTCTAAGACTCTACTACAAAACGACCAAAACAACAACATGTCCATCTCTTGCCTTCTACTGCTCATCTTGCTGCTCGGCCGCAACTCCGCGACCACCACCACGTCTAGCTCGAACACCTAAAAAGGTTATAAACCAGCGGGGTGAGACACACAGCCCCAACGAGAAACATAACTCCCCGCCGAAACTATAAAACCAAAGGAAGATTAAAGAAACAATAGCAGGTAACTGATAAAGGTATAACAAGAGCAGTTTATAAAGTAAAGCTTTTCATACCATCAAGCTTACCAAGATGTACAGAAGGCATATCACCAATTATCTCTTTATGGAACATGATTGACAAGATAAGATTTATAGGATCTTACTACATAACATAAGGAACGTATAAGCAACTGCAGGTATAATAAGATTAACTACACAAGCAAGGCCTCAACCAATGTTCCGTGTTTTGCCTTAAGCAGTAAATACTATTCGGCTGGATTACGTATTATTATGCCCTGAGGAAGTGAGCCGTACCGCTCAAATCCAACCTTCGATTGCGAAACCCAAGCCGGTGCCATACAAGGTCAATGGAAGATCCGGACTCCACGACCTCCCACCTCGTGGTCAGTGCATGAGTACAACACAAGCAGGACTGCAGTCTCATGCTTAAGTGGCCTCAGCCACAGGGTCAGCTCCCGTAGGCTACCCTCTGCCTAGCCCGCCTCGATACAGGTCTCGACGCTAGTGAAACTGAGCCACGAGCCTGTTCACCGTGCTCTGAGCCATGAACGCATTCATGCTCCCATATCACATATCCTGAGCCATGGGCCTATTCACCTTGCTCTATACATATCCTGAGTCTGCAACCGCAACTGCACTCGAATCCTCACTATTTTAGGCTAGGAGAAACCTCACATATTCAACAATATGCACTCCGGGTTAACCCGCAGGAGAACCCGTTTCACCATCACCAGCTCCTGACGATGATGGATCTATGGCCAGGGCAAACTACATGATATGTTCCTATGTAATTTGTTAGTACATTTTAAGTGGATTGTTGAGGCAACCAAGCTGTAACACATGCATAACATAAAAATTCATTATTAATACCACCATCATGCTATTCCGGGATCTCAAGCCCTCATCACAAGAAACCACTGCCTCAAGAGGCATTCTCATCACTTGGGATATCAATCCCAGATCATCATCAAAGGATAACACCTCAACTGGGCACTTTAGCCATCTCAGGTCCTTAGACCATAACACCTCATGCATGTTACCTCATCATCAAGAGTAACCATCAGAGCAGTGTTACTCAAATATATATATACTTCATAGCCCTTTACCTGGCTATGCTTCTGTAAGAAACACCTGCATGGTTAGTATACACAATCATCATGGATTGACAAAAGAATCATATTATCCAACATAGGGTGACATTGATGATCATATGCTTTATCATACATGTCTCAACCTATGATCATAACATTATGCAAAGCATCTTATATGCTTACCATTTCTCAACATTATACATATAATTCAAGATGATCATAAACACATGAAATGTCATGTCAAGATACATAGATGTGTTCTACTATATCAAGCATATCAAGGGTCACCATCATAAACCAAACGTGATTACATGGACAAAACTAGCATAAAGGTTTTTGAGAAGGAACATGACCCTCACTAGAAGCACCCACTACCCTCACCAAAGGTAGTATCGGGCAGGGCACTTTCCCATATCGCCCAACCACTTCAGCCTCATAATGGCCAAGCAAACCGGCAAGGATAACAGACTACTACCTCAAGATGTATCGTGCAACAAGGACCCAAGGTATAACATGCACAAACATATTGTGCAACAGGTGTATCAGGAACCTCTGTGTCGTGCACCTCAGTGTCATGCAACACTGTGTCGTGCATCAAGGATATCAGACATACATATGCAACGTATCGTGCAGCGGTGCATTATGCACTAGGTTACCATCTCGGATTAAGTGTATCAGCCAACACCACTCACAAGGTATGACACCCAATGATACAACTCAACGGCCACAAGGAAACCTGTCGTCCAACTAGCCTACCATCATCCTATCGGCCAACACACAAGGCAACGTAGGTCCAGATCGCAACACCCCATCGTCCAAGGTATAACAACGTCAAGCTACCATCTGAACTAGGCATGTCGGGCAGGGTATTCAACCAGGTGTGATGCCTACCACCAAACAAGGCTAAGTGTATCGGGTAGAGCATTCAGCATAGTGTGATGCCCGACACAACAAGGCAAGGATTAGGGGTGTAACGCCCATCACAACACCACAACCTATCGACCCAAGCTCTAGACCAAAGGAGGATATCAGACAACATCAATCTCAAGACTATATCAGCCAAGATGCCACTCCACAAGGTCATCATCAACCTCAAGCACAAGGGCACCACAACCCTAGGGGATCAAGAAGATGGCTCACCTCTCAACAACCAAGAGAGAGGGGTCTTGCCTAGCTTCTTATCACAAATCGGGAAACTCAAGTAACAACCACAACCAAGGTCCACAACCACCACATAGCTCACCTTTCAAGTCCATGGTGAGAGGAGGGTGTTGCTCAAGCCACTAGAACACAAGCTCACCTCTCAACTTAAATGAGAGAGGGGTATTGCCCATATTACTAGAACTCAAGCTCACTCCTCTAGACCTAGGAGAGAAAGGGGTGTTGCTCACCAAGAAAACCCTAGATCATGGTTCGGCCAACAAGAAGCAACTAAGCAAGAAACTAAACTAGCAACATACATAGCCGATATGATCATAAGCAACATATAAGAACATAAAAGAAGGTAGTATAGTTAGGGTTAAAAGTTATGTAACCCGCCTTAAGAAAGCTCCAATCTCCTAGCTCCAAGCTCCAAGCACCACCACAAGAAGGAGATAAAGGCACTCTAGGGTTCGACCACCACTAGAGGAAGAAGGAGACTCCAAGGCAAGGATCAGCCACCAAGCTTGCAAAGAAAGAGGGTGTCGTGCACCAAGGAAGAGGGAAACTAAGGAACTAAAGGGATCCTTAGCAAGAGAAAGGAAGCACATATATAGAAGAGGATGGAGGAGAAACCAAGGAAAGACAAAGCAAGGTGTCACCCACCTAGGGACACTTGTCCATGAGCAAAGCCACCACACTAACATATCTTAAACACATGTCCAAGGCCATTGCCACATGCAAGCATCAAGTGCCAAGTGTCCACTAGTGGTGACACAAACGAGGTCAAAGGAGGTCAAAGGGTCCATGGGTGACACACCTCCATGCCATGGCCGACACACTCACATGGACAACACACCACAGGCTGACACACCACAGGCCGACACACCTAGGCCGGCACAAGCACACTTGCCCGACACAAGGTCCAAAGAAGCAAAGGCAAGGCACAACAAGGCCCACCAAGCTCATCCAAGCCCAAGGCAACACAAGCAACGAGCCCAACTCTTCCTCTCAACACTAGAGGAAGCAAGGAGAGGGAGGAACACCTCACAAGGTGAAAAACTTGCCTATAAACCCTAAACTTGGGTATTTTGCAAGTAGCACCTCCATCTCTCGACAAAACACCAACAAACCCTAATCACCACCAAAGGTGATTAGCAAGCAACTAAGCACCAGGGTTAAGAAAAGCAAACAGGATAAAACCTAAACGGAGGTCAGGGTCCTTACAATCTCTTTCAGACACATTGCTATTTATCCATCTAAAGTTGGACTTGTGACTAAGTGTCAATCTCAAAGAACCCTTCCAACGCATGAAGTTTCTTAGGTTTTGCAGTTCAATATAGAATTTTATGTCAAGAATTTCTTTGAATTGAACCTTACCTTGACAAAGGTGACATGTAAGGATGCTAAGTATGTTTGGACCCCTTAGTGTGAGAAAGGTTTTCTAGAGATAAAATGATGTTTGGCTTTTTCTCTTGTCCTGACCTTACTCGTTGAAGGGAAACCTTACATCATTTCAATGTCGCTTCTCATAGAATCATGAAATCTCTAAACTTTTATAAGCCTTTGTATTATAATTGAATTGATTTGACTAAAGGTATTGACACATAAAGACTAGAGTGTGTGTTGGTTGATGATAGTGTCTCATTAGTCATGATATATGATATCAAACTAAGCACATAGATACATGTTGGAGAACAATGTATCGGACAGACCCACCATGAGTGTAACATCCCTGACCTGGGTTATATTCTAACCCTAGATGTTTTGAATAATAAGGTTGAGTAGATGCTTAATATTATCTTGGGAAAAGTAATTATGGCTCATGAGAAACTTATATTTCAATTTTGGCCATGTTTGAACAATGTTGAAGCAATGTTTGCTTATTTTGGACTAAAGTGCAAATTACCCAAGTTGAGGGGTTAAATTGCAAATGTTGCATGATAAGATGTTCCTATTATGTTGAGACATCATAATAATGAATATGAAGTAGTGGTATGGTTTTCATAAGCTTGGGAACCAAGATTAAGCTTGTAAAGCAATCCTTGTGCATTAAAACCTAGTTTTGGTGTAATGTGCAATTTACCCAAAACCTAGGGTTCAACATGCAAATTACCACTTCAATAAGGTCCCTAATGTTTCTTATCATCATGTAGAGCAAATAAAATGAGAGGGGCGCCTCATTTGAATTAAGTTGGAGGAGAGAGAATCTTGATATTAAAATTATCAAGATTTAATCCTAAGTGAAACCCTAATTCAATTTAGGGAAAAAATGAATGTATTAATTAAAGGGCCTTCAACCAAAATTAAAATGGTTGGATTCAGATGTGTGTGGATGAGCTTAAAATCCTTGCAAAGGCACGAGCATATCCTAAGGAGGTGAAATTCCACTCACCATTATTATAAGGAAAAGAATTTCCACTCAAATATGGATATTCTTATTATAAGGGTTAAGGTGCTTAATTTCTTTTCCCTTAATTCATGGATAATGGAAGGGAGCTCGGTGGGGATAGAGATGCCCTTGCATGCAAGAAACCAAGGGGGAAGTGGTGGCAACAATTTTGGAATTAAAAAGACTTTTATAAGAGATTTGCTCTCTCATTAATTTTCTTATAAAAGTACCTTTTCCAAGCCAAAACAAAGGCTTTTTCGGATTCCTTTCTTTCCCCTTGCTTGGAAAACGACCAAGGAGCTGTGGAGGATCAGGAGGACGACCCCCAACCTGTTGGTAAGGTTCTTGACCTCCTTTCACCTTGAATCAATGCTGAAAATCGAAAATCAATGTATGAATTCTTCATAACTCGATCCCCTCTTCAATTCTAACCAATTCTTTTCACTTAAAGCTTGAGGAAGATCCTTGGAATAGTGAAGGGAGCTTCATCCACAATTGTTGCCATGATCTTGGAGCTTTGGAGCTCAATTGGAGGCGGGTTTTATAACTTGAACCCATATTCATTATTATTGAACTCAATTTCTCAATTCAATTGATTCAATTGCTCTTTTTGTAATACCCTTGATTAGTTGATGCAATTGCCATGAAAATGGCAGTATATTTCGAAGGTTTGCAGGTTGATGATGATGACATCATCACAAGCACACACCTTATCCAAGGGAATGAGCAAACGGTTTTCAAAACCGCATGATTTAGTTAGTTGCAAAACCGAATGGACACTTTTGAGTTCAAAACCGCTTGGAGTATTTGGACTCCAAGATCGCATGGGTAATTCACTCGAAAACGTATGGGTAATACACCCAAGACCGCATGGGTAATTACTCAAGACCGCATGGGTAATTTTACCCAAGATCCAATGGATAATTCACCTCAAAACCGAATGGGTTTCAACTTCAAGATTGATTGGGTAATTTAGTTCAAAACCGAATGGGTAATGGACGCAAAACCGTTTGAGAGGGTTGACCAAGGGTTGAAAGTTTGCGATTCCTGTTTCTAATTATGTTGGTTGATAACCCACCAAATTTGATGGATTAATTCCAAAGGAATCATGAGTTGAAGGCTAATCAATTAGGCAAACCTAACTGGATTAAGTGCTGATTTTTAACTTGAGTATTTTAACGTTTTGGGAAAACGGTTTCAAAACCGTTTGAGAGGGTTGAACAAGGGTTTAACGTTTGAGATTCCTGTTCCTATTCATGTTGGTTAATGACTCACCAAATTTTATGGATTAATTCCCAAGGAATCATGAGTTGAAGGCTAATCAATTGGGCAAACCCTAATTGAAATTAGTGCTGAAATTCCAATGAGTTGATTTGAGATTTTGGGTTGATTAGCCCAAATGGTTTCAAAACCATTTGGGGATCACCCAAACGGTTTCAATACCGTTTGGGGGATCACCCAAGACCGTTTGGAGGTCTAGGGTTAAGTATGGTTGACCAATTGAAGGTCCAAAGGTACCAAATCACTTTCCAATTAAGTGCTGATTTGATGATCAACTCAATAGCTCAAACCCTTATGATTTTCCACTAAAGTCCAAGGGTTGGATGAGCCAAACGGTCTCAAGACCGTTTGGAGCTCATCCACACAATCTCAAGACCGTTTGGTTGTCACTCAAGACCATTTGGAGGTCTAGGGACAAGTATGGTTAGGTGTTTGAAGATCTAAAGGTACTAAGTTGAAGTGCAATCAAATGCTGATTTGGTGATCAATCCAATGATCCAAACTTTGATTGATTGACTTGTATTTTGATGTTGACATGGGAAAACGGTCTCAAGACCGTTTGGAGGTCATCCAGACGACCTCAAGACCATTTGGGGTCAGGTTATGCCCAATTTGGATGAAGGTTCAATGGTTTCAAAGTAACCAATCTCACATTGATTAATGTTGAAGGATCATCGATTCCAAACCCTAATCTAATTGATTCAAACCCCAATTGATGATCAATTGAGGGTCCATTGAGGTTCAAATCAGTTGAAGGTTGACCTATTAAAATCAATTAAAGAATGAGGATAGGTCCAATTGATGATTGGTTCCATGAATTCAATGATTGAAGGAATCAACATTAGAAATCCTAATCCAATTCAATTGGTTGAGACCATATTTGGTCATGCGGTTTTGAGGAGGTTTGGACCAAACGGTCTCAAGACCATTTGGGACCAAACGATCTCAAACCGTTTGGAGACTCAAAGTGCAAACAGTTTCAATACCTACTTTGTCTAATCGATTTCAAGTACAACTTGTTCAAATGGTTTTCAACCAAATGATGTATGAGAACCAAGATCATTGAGGGTTTAAGTAATTAACTTTGTGAAGATCAACATGGTTAATCTATTTGAATATCTCATGTAATCGAAGGTCCAATATGGTGAACCTATTTAGATACTCAATGCTATGTGTGAAACCCTAATTAGAGTAATGCTATGTGTGAAACCCTAATTAGAGCAAAGTTATGTGTGAAACCCTAATCTAGGGCAATGCTGAGTGTTATTATAAATCCAGGGTGATGATGTAACCCTAACTTAGTGTAACAATGAAGGAAACCCTAATTTAATGGGAATTGTACATCCTAACCCTAATTTGGGTATGAGGTAAGAGAAACCCTACTTGGATGTGAATGGTAAACCTTAATCCCTAAAATAGGGTAAAGGTGCATGAAACCCTAATATGGGATAGTGCTACTAATCCTATGTGAAGACCTAGCACTGGGTGATGGGTTGTGAAATCTCAATTTCACATAATACTAGGTGAAACCCTGATATAGAAGGATTATTATATGAAACTCTATTGAAGAGTAATACTATGTGAAATCCATAAATGTATGGAATATGCTATGTGAATCCTCAAATTATAAATATGGAGAATACTATTCCTAATAATGGAATAGTGATTAATGTTATAACAAATATAACACCTAGAGAGGTTTATAATGAATATCCTCACATTAATAGTTCCTAACTCAAGGATGAGTCCATAGTATTGGCAACAGTTGTGTAATCTAAGTGAGTGGATAATGACAAATACTTTACATGATAAATGTGATGAACTGGTGCATAAAGTATTAGGATGGGGATTACCCTAATACAAGCTAAGTGTATAAACTCAAGTAAGATAAGGTGTTGAGGAAAGTGATATATCAAGATATGATAGATATCACATCCAACACCCCAATGCTAGTATACCTTGATGAGTTATAAGTCCCGGATAATTGGATGAATGACACATGAGATGTGTCATGTCAATGGTTACATTGTAATGTAATGCACTCTATTGAATGTAGGCTAACATGCTTTATGAAAAGGTTAGTTCAAGCCTATAAACTATGATGTGATCATATTCTGATAAAGATGAGAGAGAAACTCATGCTGTGTGTTGATAATTCATTTAATGAGGAATGATGAGAATAAGTAAGTATGATTGAATACTTATGATTATCCATATTGATTCCTTGCTATGTGAACCCTAATACAAAGTAATTCTATGTGAAACTCTATTACAAGTCAATGCTATGTGATTCCTAATACAAGGTAATGCTATGTGAAATCCTATGACAAGTTAATGCTATGAGAACCCTAATACATGGTATTACTATGTGAAATTCTAACACAGGGTAATGCTATGTGAAGCTCAAATACAGACTAATGGATTGTGAATGTAATAAGATAACCCTCGTATTGCATGATACTGATATGTAATTGTATCACGATTACTAATCATGAGGAGATGAGCATAGCCAGGTATGGGCTATGATGCTTTGTTATTGAGAATGTTTTATAGGCTTTGTAAGCCTTCACATGCTTTGTGTAGTATGAATCAATGAGCTTTGTGTACTATGTGCAATACATTGTGTAGTAAGAATTATGATGTCCTTGGTCAGATGATTTGAAGGTATTAAGTTACCTAATAAGTGGTAATAAGTATCCTATGGTGATTTATGGGTTTAAATACCCAGATGTTGTAATCATGGTGATGAACTTGCTAATAAGTGGAATTGTACTTGGTGAGTTAAGGGATTAAGATCCCAATACCTTGTGGAAAAGAGTATGGCTACATGCCATGATTCCACAATGACAATGCCAGGCATTAGATATATGATCTAAGCCTGAAGAGAGTTAATGTTGTGATAATGATTCTGTAGTGAATAAATGTTATACATGTTCTTCATTTTCCTTAAAGGATAAATGACATATTGTTCTATCAGGTTATAGCTGCAATGCTTTTGATAAGAATGATGTTCTAATATGTTAGACATTAATATATCTGCTGCCAAATAAATATGATTTCTCTATTCATATTTATCTTATTAAGCTGCAATAATAATGTTACTGGCGGAGAGTTATATCTCTCGCTGGGGCAATTTACAATTGTCTCACCCCCGTGGGAACTACATTTTTAGGTGGACACAGACGAGGAGGCAGGAATCCTTCAGTAGGTGAAGGACAGCAGCAGCAGCAGTAGGGACAACAGTGAAGTCTCAGGTGGAGACACTGGCTGTTATGCCTTGTATGGATGTAGATAGAGTCCTATGTGTCGTCTCTATACTCTCAGGTCCTCAGAGTAGTAGTTAGTGCTTTCGATATTTTGGCTCAGTGCCTTGAGATTTTATACTGCTTGTGTTTAGCTTGACAAGACAGTTAATACTTGTAATTCTCAGAAAGAGATAATACAGATATGTACCTTTGAACAAGAATGTAAATGTGTTACTTTGGTTCTATGTGAGAAAGTTTTCCTTTGATGGATCTCTTGATAAAAAGGTTTTAATTTTTAGTGATTTTTGGTAAACTGCTGCTTAGTGAACGCTTCCGCATTAGTTAATTATGTTTTCATGAGTTGTATGCCATAATTAAGTGGTATCAGAGCTCTAGGTTCGCTGAGTCTACAGAGACATAGTACTAAGGTTGTAGAGTCTGTTCTAAGTGTCTTCCAGTTTATCTGATAGTATCTTCTACTCACAGAGTAGAAGAAGAACTTGAAAATGACTAGAGAACATGAGGAACACATTGCTAAGGGCAATGTTGTTGCACCAGGAGAGGGTGCATGGGACCAGGCAAGAGGAGAACAAGTGCCTGAGAATTCCCACCTTGACCTAATCAGGATAGAGAAGCCTATGTTATGCTCTTGAAGGGCATGATAGGACAATAGTGATGCATATAGAAGACTGGATACTAGTATTACAATCTAAGTTACCAATCTTTAATGCATAAACTTTGGGCTTTGAAAGGATTCCTGAGTGACATGGTCATGTTAGAATAGTGGAGATGTGGGAAAGATTAATATATGGTGAGAAAATAGATTCTGCCATAAGTTTGGACAAATAGTACATATGTGATGGTAGTGCCCAAGGAGGGGAAATAAGCTGAGAATTAAGGTAAGGTCTCTATAATTTTAGAGACATTTGCCTAAAAATTCTAAAAAGCCAATGTTTTTGGTGTCACCAGTGCAATAAATGCCTAGTACACCTGGGCAATAGTCATTAAGAGAAGGCAAAAGAAGCAACATGAGATAACTGGACACTATGTGATGAAATCAACCTAATGTGGTAGGTGACCTTAAGGGGTAATACTTAGATGAAATATATTCATCCTGATACTTCATTTCATGTTTCTATGTGTTAAAGATATGAAAGTAGTTGTTTTTGAACTTCCTTTGACTAGTCCTATAAGGACACAAGGGAGATGAGAACTTATATCTTACTCAGTGTTCCTTAAAATGTTTTATAATCTCCCTTATCTGTGTGTTGAAAGATGAGATTTAGAAATGATGCCTAGAGGAAATCTAGGAATGGAAAATCCTGTGTGTATAATGGTATGAAAAGTGAGGAATATAATAGTAAATAAAGTGCATACTACCTAATTTCAATACTTGTATACCCTGGCCAGGTATATGGTTATTGAAGATAAGGCAAGTATGGAACTCTTAGATTGTTATCTTTCTGATTACTCTAATCAAGTAGTCATTTTGAAACAATCTAGAGAGTATAAAGAAACTTAAAGGGAAAAGCTATGTGGACATTCCCAACTAATAGGGAAAAGCTATGTGGACATTCCCAACTAATAGGGAAAAGCTATGTGGACATTCCCAACTAATAGGGGAGAGCTATGTGGACATCCCCAACTTAAAGGGAAAATCTATGTGGACATTCCCAACTAATAGGGGAGAGCTATGTGGACATCCCCAACTAATAGGGAAAAGCTATGTGGACATTCCCAACTAATAGGGGAGAGCTATGTGGACATCCCCAACTAATAGGGAAAAGCTATGTGGACATTCCCAACTAATAGGGGAGAGCTATGTGGACATTCCCAACTAATAGGGGAGAGCTATGTGGACATCCCCAACTAATAGGGAAAAGCTATGTGGCCATTCCCAACTAATAGGGAAAAGCTATGTGGACATTCCCAACTAATAGAGGAGAGCTATGTGGACATCCCCAACTAATAGGGAAAAGCTATGTGGACATTCCCAACTAATAGGGGAGAGCTATGTGGACATCCCCAACTTAAAGGGAAAAGCTATGTGGACATTCCCAACTAAAAAGGAAGAGCTATGTGGACATTCCTAACAAAAAAAAAAGAAAAAAAAAAGAAAATCTATGTGGACATTCCTAATAAAAAGGAAAAGTTATGTGAACATTCCCAAGTACATAGAGTTTGCTAAGTGAACTTTCCTAAATGAATAAAGGATTGCTGAGTAAATTATCTGTGTTAGATATGTATATTTTTCTCTTCTGGTAAATATTCTGGGGTGATGATAGAAGTATGTTCTTTTATGCTTCTTCTTTTCAATAATATGGACATCATATGTAGAGGTTTATGCTTTGCATAAATATAAACAGTGATAAGGATGAATTAATGAAAGGAACTTTGTGTGGATTACAGAATCCATGATATCTCCATGATATTAAGATATTATTTGGAGACTCGAGGGCATGATTAATGAATAATTTGTCCCTCCCTTTTCTGGGATTTCGAGGACGAAATCCTTATAAGGGGGGATAAATTGTAACATCCCTGACCTGGGTTATATTCTAACCCTAGATGTTTTGCCTAATAAGGTTGAGTAGATGCTTAATATTATCTTGGGAAAAGTAATTATGGCTCATGAGAAACTTATGTTTCAATTTTGGCCATGTTTGAACAATGTTGAAGCAATGTTTGCTTATTTTGGACTAAAGTGCAAATTACCCAAGTTGAGGGGTTAAATTGCAAATTTTGCATGATAAGATGTTACTCTGATGTTGATACATCATAATAATGAATATGAAGTAGTGGTATGGTTTTCATAAGCTTGGGCACCAAGATTAAGCTTGTAAAGCAATCCTTGTGCATTAAAACCTAGTTTTGGTGTAATGTGCAATTTACCCAAAACCTAGGGTTCAACATGCAAATTACCACTTCAATAAGGTCCCTAATTTTTCTTGGAATCATGTAGAGCAAAGAAAATGAGAAGGGCGCCTCATTTGAATTAAGTTGGAGGAGTGAGAATCTTGATATTAAAATAATCAAGATTTAATCCTAAGTGAAACCCTAATTCAATTTAGGGCAAAAATGAATGTTTTAATTAAAGGGCCTTCAACCAAAATTAAAATGGTTGGATTCAGATGTGTGTGGATGAGCTTAAAATCCTTGAAAAGGCACGAGAATATCCTAAGGAGGTGAAATTCCACTCACCATTATTATAAGGAAAAGAATTTCCACTCAAATATGGATATTCTTATTATAAGGGTTAAGGTGCTTAATTTCTTTTCCCTTAATTCATGGATAATGGAAGGGAGCTCGGTGGGGATAGAGATTCCCTTTCATGCAAGAAACCAAGGGGGAAGTGGTGGCAACAATTTTGGAATTAAAAAGACTTTTATAAGAGATTTTCTCTCTCATCAATTTTCTTATAAAAGTACCTTTTCCAAGCCAAAACAAAGGCTGTTTCGGATTCCTTTCTTTCCCCTTGCTTTGAAAACGACCAAGGAGCTGTGGAGGATCAGGAGGACGACCCCCAACCTGTTGGTAAGGTTCTTGACCTCCTTTCACCTTGAATCAATGGTGAAAATCGAAAATCAATGTATGAATTCTTCAGAACTCGATCCCCTCTTCAATTCTAACCGATTCTTTTCACTCAAAGCTTGAAGAAGAGCCTTGGAATAGTGAAGGGAGATTCATCCACCATTGTTGCCGTGATCTTGGAGCTTTGGAGCTCAATTGGAGGCGGGTTTTATAACTTGAACCCATATTCATTGTTATTGAACTCAATTTCTCAATTCAATTGATTCAATTGCTCTTTTTGTAATACCCTTGATTAGTTGATGCAATTGCCATGAAGATGGCAGTAGATTTCGAAGGTTTGCAGGTTGATGATGATGACATCATCACAAGCACACACCTTATCCAAGGGAATGAGCAAACGGTTTTCAAAACCGCATGATTTAGTTAGTTGCAAAACCGAATGGACACTTTTGAGTTCAAAACCGTTTGGAGTATTTGGACTCCAAGAACGCATGGGTAATTCACTAAAAAACGTATGGGTAATACACCCAAGACCGCATGGGTAATTACTCAAGACCGCATGGGTAATTTTACCCAAGATCCAATGGATAATTCACCTCAAAACTGAATGGGTTTCAACTTCAAGATCGATTGGGTAATTTAGTCTAAAACCGAATGGGTAATGGACTCAAAACCGTTTGAGAGGGTTGACCAAGGGTTTACCGTTTGATATTCCTGTTCCTTATTATGTTGGTTGATAACCCACCAAATTTTATGGAATAATTCCAAAGGAATCATGAGTTGAAGGCTAATCAATTAGGCAAACCTAATTGGATTAAGTGCTGATTTTTAACTTGAGTATTTTAACTTTTTGGGAAAACGGTTTCAAAACCGTTTGAGAGAGTTGAACAAGGGTTGACCGTTTGAGATTCCTGTTCCTATTCATGTTGGTTAATGACTCACCAAATTTTATGGATTAATTCCCAAGGAATCATGAGTTGAAGGCTAATCAATTGGGCAAACCCTAATTGAAATTAGTGCTGAAATTCCAATGAGTTGATTTGAGATTTTGGGTTGATTAGTCCAAACGGTTTCAAAACCGTTTGGTGATCACCCAAACAGTTTCAAGACCGTTTGGGGGATCACCCAAGACCGTTTGGAGGTCTAGGGTTAAGTATGGTTGACCAATTGAAGGTCCAAAGGTACCAAATCACTTTGCAATTAAGTGCTGATTTGATGATCAACTCAATAGCTCAAACCCTTATGATTTTCCACTAAAGTCCAAGGGTTGGATGAGCCAAACGGTCTCAATACCATTTGGAGCTCATCCAAACGGTCTCAAGACCGTTTGGTGGTCACTCAAGACCATTTGGAGGTCTAGGGACAAGTATGGTTAGGTGTTTGAAGATCTAAAGGTACTAAGTTGAAGTGCAATCAAATGCTGATTTGGTGATCAATCCAATGATCCAAACTTTGATTGATTGACTTGGATTTTGATGTTGACATGGGAAAACGGTCTCAAGACCGTTTGTGGGTCATCCAAACGACCTCAAGACCGTTTGGGGTCAGGTCATGCCCAATTTGGATGAAGGTTCAATGGTTTCAAAGTAACCAATCTCACATTGATTAATGTTGAAGGATCATCGATTCCAAACCCTAATCTAATTGATTCAAAACCCAATTGATGATCAATTGAGGGTCAATTGAGGGTAAAATCAGTTGAAGGTTGACCTATTAAACTCAATTAAAGAATGAGGATATATCCAATTGATGATTGGTTCCATGAATTCAATGATTGAAGGAATCAACATTGGAAATCCTAATCCAATTGAATTGGTTGAGACCATATTTGGTCCATGCGGTTTTGAGGAGGTTTGGACCAAACGGTCTCAAGACCGTTTGGGGACAAATGGTCTCAAGACCATTTGGGACCAAACGATCTCAAACTATTTGGAGACTCAAAATGCAAACGGTTTCAATACCTACTTTGTCTAATCGATTTCAAGTACAACTTGTTCAAATGGTTTTCAACCAAATGATGTATGAGAACCAAGATCATTGAGGGTTTAAGTAATTAACTTTGTGAAGATCAACATGGTTAATCCATTTGAATATCTCATGTAATTGAAGGTCCAATATGGTGAACCTATTTAGATACTCAATGCTATGTGTGAAACCCTAATTAGAGTAATGCTATGTGTGAAACCCTAATTAGAGCAAAGTTATGTGTGAAACCCTAATCTAGGGCAATGCTGAGTTTTATTATAAATCCAGGGTGATGATGTAACCCTAACTTAGTGTAACAATGAAGGAAACCCTAATTTAATGGGAATTGTACATCCTAACCCTAATTTGGGTATGAGGTAAGAGAAACCCTACTTGGATGTGAATGGTAAACCTTAATCCCTAAAATAGCATAAAGGTGCATGAAACCCTATTATGGGGTAGTGCTACTAATCCTATGTGAAGACCTAGCACTGGGTGATGTGTTGTGAAATCTCAATTTCACATAATACTAGGTGAAACCCTGATATAGAAGGATGATTATATGAAACTCTATTGAAGAGTAATACTATGTGAAATCCATAAATGTATGGAATATGCTATGTGAATCCTCAAATTATAAATATGGAGAAAACTATTCCTAATAATGGAATAGTGATTAATATTATGACAAATATAACTCCTAGAGAGGTTGATAATGAATATCCTCATATTAATAGTTCCTAACTCAAGGATGAGTCCATAGTATTGGCAACAGTTGTGTAATCTAAGTGAGTGGATAACGACCAATACTTTACATGATAAATGTGATGTACTGGTGCATAAAGTATTAAGATGGGGAATACCCTAATACAAGCTAAGTGTAACACCCCAATCTTATTATGCAAAATTTCCAAATTATTTTAGTCCGTGTATGCTCTTTCCTAATTTAGATAATTGTTGAGGACTTAAATGCAATTTTCCCATGATTAGTTTTGCAAAATCATTTATTATGTCCAATTTCTCTATTATACTTGTTTTATTCAAAGAAAATGTCTTCATGTATATCTATGCCCTTTTGTTGAAGAAAAACGTGAATAAGTGTTTTATGTCCAATTTTTCTCTCTCTTATGATAATTAGGGATTTACTGGTTTAATTATTTTTCTTAATGGCCATCATCTTGTTAAATGAAAGGCAATAATATTTAGGGAACGTTTTCATGTTTTTTCTTATTTGAGAGATTAATAGCTTATTATGCATTAATCATGGCCATTTAAGTGCACATTGTGGATTTTTCTATTTTAGGCCTAAAATGAGTGCAAGCATCAAATATAATTACATGGGAATGTTCTAGACCCTCTCATGTACTTATGGTTCAAATTTGAACCCATTATGACCTTGTTTGACCCTTCAATTGATTTAATAAAGGTTTGAATATTAATTGACTAAGATTTGAATGAAATTCCATTTATGCAGCTGATTTAAGGCATGGTTCGTTTTAATTAAATGTCACGCGTTACATTTCTCGCGTGGGTACACGGCCACTGTCAGATCAGGATCCAACGGCGCAGAGATCCTCTTCGACCTCCGTTTCTTTTGCGAGCAAAGCCGTTTCACAGGCTGGGTGATCTTTGATCCCGATCTCCCTCCCCTCACATCCGTTCCTCTTGATTTCTTCCCCAGCGAGACCGCGAGGTCAAACTGAACCCAGCGATCCCTTACTCGCTCTCCATCTCTCCCGTTTGACGAAACACCCAATTTAGGGCATCACCTTCCCTCTGCCATTGAAGCACAGTCACCTCCCCACCTCTATTTAAGCAACCTAGAGGCATCGCTGGACTCCAGGCAATTCTCCTCCTCGCTTAATTTCTTCCCCGGCTCTCCCAGCAACCCCGACCTACTCGGTTTCTGTCTCCGGCGACCTTGTGACCACCCCGACCTCCTCCGGTCATCTCGGCCTAATTACCCGTAGGGTGAGCATCCTCGACCTCCGCCCCGCTCTTCCATGTCGTCGTTTTAACTCGCCAAGCCCCCAGCTGCTGTGCCCTATAGACCAGTAATGGTGCTTGCCGGCGCCCAAGCTCCAGGCACATCAATGGCTCTCCGATCACAGAAATGCATGCCTAGGCCTCGCCCTGCCTTCGCAAACATTTTACGCACCTCATTGGAGGATTCTCCGGTTGTTCTCAATGGTCCCGATCTCAACTCTTTTCCCCCTGTTCTCGTTTTACGGCGGAGCATTCCTGGAGCTCCCGGCCACCGCGAGACCCCACCTTGGGCTCATTGAGTTCGTCAGAGCACCAGGAAGCAGTTGTAATCTTCCCTTTTGTATGGTGGCCTTCGAATCCCCATCTGTGGTCGGAGCACTCCTCTCCAGGTCCAGCTCTCGCCATGGGGCAAGCAGGGAGCAATCCAGGTCATGAAATGACCTGGATACCCCTGTCAGTTTTTTTTTAATGTACTTCACTCACGAGGGTAGTTTTGGGTTTTCACAGCCCTTTTCTTTGATTGCTGAGGCAAGTACCATTGCCGATTTGGCTGAGCCTAATTTGGCCAAGTCAGATGCGGGCCCCTTTTCCTGGATTTGAATATATAGATTTACACGTGGCTTTTTTCTTGATTTGCTATTGGTCTGTTCTTTAGAAATTCGTAGTAAATCGCCTGATTATCAGAAAAATACGCAAAAATATGTTTTGGAAAGGATTTTCGATGAGGAATCCGATTTTCTGGTTTTTATCGACTGATTTTACTTCTTTTACATCTCAAATTTTATATGAGCAAATTAGGGTTTAATGATATATGATAAATGATAATTATGTTAATTTCAGGTGATTAAGAGAACCCAATCAGTCAAACTAGGTTTGACTTAGGTGTTTTATCTCAAGGTAAGCGGGCCATGCCTTTGGCATAGTAATTTGAATTATTGAATGATTATGATATATTATGCATTTTTATGTTGAAGTCTTGAAAAGTACATGTTTTTCCTCAATATACATGATTATTGGATGTTGATTGTTATAATCTAAGTCTAAGAGTAGAAATCCCATTAAGATTATGGTTTATGATTAAGATACAAGAAATCAAGATTAATAGGGAAATAAGTTTCTCATTCATGCTTAAGAGGGAGAAATCCCATTATGGTCATGGGGAGAAATCCCAATTATGTCCAAGAGGGAGAAATCCCAATTAAGATCAGGTTTAGGATATTAAGAAGATAAGCTAAGTTTAAGCAAGATCATGAATAATAGAAATTGATTTAGATTTATATGCACCTTGTTATGGGCTTTCCGAGCATTATGGGCTTTCCGAGCAATTATGGGCTTTCCGAGCATTATGGGCTCCTTATGGGGCATTAAGAGAGGAGCATATTCTTCTAGTCAATTTCTTTATGTAAAAGACATCAAGAAACGATTAATGTTAATGCATGTTCATGATTATGTTAAGCCACATGTATATTTTATTTTTATGTTTTATAACATGCCAATGCCGCTTACTTACTATGTTTGTTTTCCTTTGCATGGCTGGGGACGAGATGTCCGCAGGAGTTGGAGCCAAGGAGAAGGAATCATCTTGAGAGTACCAAGGACCCAGAGATCCAAGGAGTTGTTGCTTGGTGGGACGTCCATCTATGGAGATCCTATCATTATCTAGTTTATGTTTAGTATATCTTTGGAAACCTGATGTAGCTTTTATTTCAAGAACTTATGTATGAATCTATGTTTCAATAATGCCAAGTGTTATTTGTTTCTTGATATGAGATCATGTATGTGACAATCTCTCCCTAATATGCCAAGTACCCCACATTATGGATAATGTTGGGGATTAGGCTGTGATTCCACTGGTTACGTAAGAAACCCTAGGGAGGGGTGTTACATTAATGGTATCAGAGCAAGGAATAGATGGCCACTAAGGCAACATTAGAGATTCATATTATGTTCTAATATCATGTTATGTTTACCCTTTCAGATGGCCCCTAAGAGGAAGGAGAAGGTTGGCGAGTCAAGGCACTCACACGGATCCTCTAGTGGTGATAAGACTGAAGACATGAACCACGTACCTCCACAAGTCACCCTAGATGCCCTAGTAGCAGCCTTGACCAATGCCCTCCAACCTAGAGCTCCACCTAGAGCACATGAGATCTCCCTCATAGACTTCTTGAAGATTAAACCCGATGCTTTCCATGGTGAAGATGAGGTTGATGTAGTAACCAAGGCTGAGGAGTGGCTGAGCCACATGGAACATTTCTTTAGAGACCTAGAGTGTCCCCCACGTAGCAGGGTTAGATTTGCCACCCATATGCTCAAGGGTGCAGCCCGTACTTGGTGGGAAACCTCTTAGACTCTAGGGAAGATGATGATCCTCCTTTCTCTTGGGATGAGTTTGTGGAAGTCTTCAACGACCATTATGTATCCGAAGCCATGTTAGAAAGAAAGGAGGATGAGTTTGTTAACCTTAAGCAAGTGGGTGACATGACTGTCACTGAGTATGCCATGAAGTTCCGTAAGCTCCAAAAGTATGGTCCTGAGTACACTGAGAAAAAGAGAGCTAAGAAGTTCATTAGAGGGCTTAAACCCGACCTAAGTTTTGCCTTGCCTGGTAGAGGACATAGGACCATGCAATCAGCCTTGGATGCATCCCTAGAGTTGGAGGATCACCCTGGGAGGAATCATAAGAAGGCGGTACCCCAAAACAATCATCACCATCAGCCCCATCAACCCCCTCCACCCTCCAACAACAAGAGAAAAGCCCCTGAGCCTTCCCCTGAGAATGGGAGAACCCCATGCCCCAAATGTAAGAGAAACCATGGTGGTCCTTGTAGGTTTGGGACTTCTGTCTGCTACTATTGTGGTGAGGAAGGGCATATCAAGCCTAACTGCCCTAAGCTTGCAAAGAAGGATCCCAACCACAACCAAGCTAAGAACCCTAATCCTCCACCCAAGGTCAAACCAAGGCTCTTCACCATGCAAATGTCTGATGGAGAAGAGGAAAATGATCAAGGTAAGGGTAGTTGAGTAATTTATGTTGAATCATAATGCTTTGTTTATGTATTCTCCTTTTATAATAAAAATTGTATGGAAAATTTCCAAGTTTATGTGAAACCCTTAAGGTGGGTAGAAACCCTAGGAAATTTCGAGGACGAAATTTATTTAAGGTGGGTAGTATTGTAACACCCCAATCTTATTATGCAAAATTTCCAAATTATTTTAGTCCGTGCATGCTCTTTCCTAATTTAGATAATTGTTGAGGACTTAAATGCAATTTTCCCATGATTAGTTTTGCAAAATCATTTATTATGTCCAATTTCTCTATTATACTTGTTTTATTCAAAGAAAATGTCTTCATGTATATCTATGCCCTTTTGTTGAAGAAAAATGAGAATAAGTGTTTTATGTCCAATTTTCTCTCTCTTATGATAATTAGGGATTTACTGGTTTAATTATTTTTCTTAATGGCCATCATCTTGTTAAATGAAAGACAATAATATTTAGGGCACGTTTTCATGTTTTTTTCTTATTTGAGAGATTAATAGCTTATTATGCATTAATCATGGCCATTTAAGTGCACATTGTGGATTTTGCTATTTTAGGCCTAAAATGAGTGCAAGCATCAAATATAATTACATGGGAATGTTCTAGACCCTCTCATGTACTTATGGTTCAAATTTGAACCCATTATGACCTTGTTTGACCCTTCAATTGATTTAATAAAGGTTTGAATATTAATTGACTAAGATTTGAATGAAATTCCATTTATGCAGCCGATTTAAGGCATGGTTCGTTTTAATTAAATGTCACGCGTTACATTTCTCACGCGGGTACACGGCCACTGTCAGATCAGGATCCAACGGCGCAGAGATCCTCTTCGACCTCCGTTTCTTTTGCGAGCAAAGCCGTTTCACAGGCTGGGTGATCTTTGATCCCGATCTCCCTCCCCTCACATCCATTCCTCTTGATTTCTTCCCCAGCGAGACCGCGAGGTCAAATCGAACCCAGCGATCCCTTACTCGCTCTCCATCTCCCCCGTTTGACAAAACGCCCAATTTAGGGCATCACCTTCCCTCTGCCATTGAAGCACAAGCACCTCCCCGCCTCTATTTAAGCAACCTAGAGGCATCGCTGGACTCCAGGCAATTCTCCTCCTCGCTCAATTTCTTCCCCGACTCTCCCAGCAACCCCGACCTACTCGGTTTCTGTCTCCGGCGACCTTGTGACCACCCCGACCTCCTCCGGTCATATCGGCCTAATTACCCGTAGGGTGAGCATCCTCGACCTCCACCCCGCTCTTCCATGTCGTCGTTTTAACTCGCCAAGCCCCCAGCTGCTGTGCCCTATAGACCAGTAATGGTGCTTGCCGGCGCCCAAGCTCCAGGCACATCAATGGCTCTCCGACCACAGAAAGGCATGCCTTGGCCTCGCCCTGCCTTCGCAAACGTTTTACGCACCTCATTGGAGGATTTCTTCGGTTGTTCTCAATGGTCCCGATCTCAACTCTTGTTCCCATGTTCTCGTTTTACGGCGGAGCATTCCTGGAGCTCCCGGCCACCGCGAGACCCCACCTTGGGCTCATTGAGTTCGTCAGAGCACCAGGAAGCAGTTGGAATCTTCCCTTTTGTCTGGTGGCCTTCGAATCCCCATCTGCGGTCGGAGCACTCCTCTCCAGGTCCAGCTCTCGCCATGGGGCAAGCAGGGAGCAATCCAGGTCATGAAATGACCTGGATACCCCTGTCAGTTTTTTTTTAATGTACTTCACCCACGAGGGTAGTTTTGGGTTTTCACAGCCCTTTTCTTTGATCGCTGAGGCAAGTCCCATTGCCGATTTGGCTGAGCCTAATTGGGCCAAGTCAGATGCGGGCCCCTTTTCCTGGATTTGAATATATAGATTTACACGTGGCTTTTTTCTTGATTTTCTATTGGTCTGTTCTTTAGAAATTCGTAGTAAATCGCCTGGTTATCAGAAAAATACGCAAAAATATGTTTTGGAAAGGATTTTCGATGAGGAATCCGATTTTCTGGTTTTTATCGACTGATTTTACTGATTTTACATCTCAAATTTTATATGAGCAAATTAGGGTTTAATGATATATGATAAATGATAATTATGTTAATTTCAGGTGATTAAGAGAACCCAATCAGTCAAACTAGGTTTGACTTAGGTGTTTTATCTCAAGGTAAGCGGGCCATGCCTTTGGCATAGTAATTTGAATTATTGAATGATTATGATATATTATGCATTTTTATGTTGAAGTCTTGAAAAGTACATGTTTTTCCTCAATATACATGATTATTGGATGTTGATTGTTATAATCTAAGTATAAGAGTAGAAATCCCATTAAGATTATGGTTTATGATTAAGATACAAGAAATCAAGATTAATAGGGAAATAAGTTTCTCATTCATGCTTAAGAGGGAGAAATCCCATTATGGTCATGGGGAGAAATCCCAATTATGTCCAAGAGGGAGAAATCCCAATTAAGATCAGGTTTAGGATATTAAGAAGATAAGCTAAGTTTAAGCAAGATCATGAATAATAGAAATTGATTTAGATTTATATGCACCTTGTTATGGGCTTTCCGAGCATTATGGGCTTTCCGAGCAATTATGGGCTTTCCGAGCATTATGGGCTCCTTATGGGGCATTAAGAGAGGAGCATATTCTTCTAGTCAATTTCTTTATGTAAAAGACATCAAGAAACGATTAATGTTAATGCATGTTCATGATTATGTTAAGCCACATGTATATTTTATTTTTATGTTTTATAACATGCCAATGCCGCTTACTTACTATGTTTGTTTTCCTTTGCATGGCTGGGGACAAGATGTCCGCAGGAGTTGGAGCCAAGGAGAAGGAATCATCTTGAGAGTACCAAGGACCCAGAGATCCAAGGAGTTGTTGCCTGGTGGGACATCCATCTATGGAGATCCTATCATTATCTAGTTTATGTTTAGTATATCTTTGGAAACCTGATGTAGCTTTTATTCCAAGAACTTATGTATGAATCTATGTTTCAATAATGCCAAGTGTTATTTGTTTCTTGATATGAGATCATGTATGTGACAATCTCTCCCTAATATGCCAAGTACCCCACATTATGGATAATGTTGGGGATTAGGCTGTGATTCCACTGGTTACGTAAGAAACCCTAGGAGGGGTGTTACACTAAGTGTATAAACTCAAGTAAGATAAGGTGTTGAGGGAAGTGATATATCAAGATATGATAGATATCACATCCAACACCCCAATGCTAGTATACCTTGATGAGTTATAAGTCCGGGATAATTGGATGAATGACACATGAGATGTGTCATGTCAATGGTTACATTGTAATGTAATGCACTCTGTTGAATGTAGGCTAACATGCCTTATGAAAAGGTTAGTTCAAACCTATAAACTATGATGTGATCATATTCTGATAAAGATGAGAGAGAAACTCATGCTGTGTGTTGATAATTCATTTAATGAGGAATGATGAGAATAAGTAAGTATGATTGAATACTTATGATTATCCATATTGATTCCTTGCTATGTGAACCCTAATACAAAGTAATGCTATGTGAAACTCTATTACAAGTCAATGCTATGTGATCCCTAATACAAGGTAATGCTATGTGAAATCCTATGACAAGTTAATGCTATGAGAACCCTAATACAGGGTATTACTATGTGAAATTCTAACACAGGGTAATGCTATGTGAAGCTCAAATACAGACTAATGGATTGTGAATGTAATAAGATAACCCTCGTACTGCATGATACTGATATGTAATTGTATCAGGATTACTAATCATGTAGATATGTTGAGGAGATGAGCATAGCCAGGTATGGGCTATGATGCTTTGTTATTGAGAATGTTTTATAGGCTTTGTAAGCCTTCACATGCTTTGTGTAGTATGAATCAATGAGCTTTGTGTACTATGTGCAATACATTGTGTAGTAAGAATTATGATGTCCTTGGTCAGATGATCTGAAGGTATTAAGTTACCTAATAAGTGGTAATAAGTATCCTATGGTGAGTTATGGGTTTAAATACCCAGATGTTGTAATCATGGTGATGAACTTGCTAAGAAGTGGAATTGTACTTGGTGAGTTAAGGGATTAAGATCCCAATACCTTGTGGAAAAGAGTATGGCTACAGGCCATGATTCCACAATGACAATGCCAGGCATTCGATATATGATCTAAGCCTGATGAGAGTTAATGTTGTGATAATGATTCTGTAGTGAATAAATGTTATACATGTTCTTCATTTTCCTTAAAGGATAAATGACATATTGTTCTATCAGGTTATAGCTGCAATGCTTTTGATAAGAATAATGTTCTAATCTATTAGACATTAAAATATCTGTTGCCAAATAAATATGATTTCTCTATTCATATTTATCTTCTTAAGCTGCAATAATAATGTTACTGGCGGAGAGTTGTATCTCTCGCTGGGGCAATTTACAATTGTCTCACCCCCGTGTGAACTACATTTTTAGGTGGACGCGGACGAGGAGGAAGGAATCCTTCAGTAGGTGAAGGACAGCAGCAACAGCAGTAGGGACAATAGTGAAGTCTCAGGTGGAGACACTGGCTGTTATGCCTTGTATGGATGTAGATAGAGTCCTATGTGTCGTCTCTATACTCTCAGGTCCTCGGAGTAGTAGTTAGTGCTTTCGAGATTTTGGCTCAGTGCCTTGAGATTTTATACTGCCTATGTTTAGCTTGACAAGACAATTAATACTTGTAATTCTCAGAAAGAGATAATACAGATATGTACCTTCGAACAAGAATGTAAATGTGTTACTTTGGTTCTATGTGAGAAAGTTTTCCTTTGATGGATCTCTTGATAAAAAGGTTTAAATTTTTAGTGATTTTTGGTAAACCACTGCTTAGTGAATGCTTCCACATTAGTTAATTATGTTTTCATGAGTTGTATGCCACAATGAGAGTGACACATGGAACCATGACATGGTAGTCAGAATCATCTCTCATAATGATTGTGGTGATTGTAAGTCTTAGACCTGAGATCACTGCACTTATCGAATGTGATTGGGTACACTTTGACATCGTCAAACACAATCCTGAAACATGGGTTGATATAAAGGTGATGATTGGGTGGCTTTGACACATGAGATAGACTGTGAGTGATAGAAATGGGATTTTCCCTCCTAAGGGAGTATGATGTCCAAGCCACTTGATAAACGAGACTGAGAATAGCATGCACATGCACATGTGAATCAATATATGATATTGAGTTCACATATATCTCAGACAGTCTGCTCTAGTTCAAAAAACATGAATGAACGTTGAAAGGATGACAAGTCCATGCCTTGAGTTCATTCAGGATATTAGAGACAAAGGAATTATACATTCACTGGAACAACGATCACAGACTGTAGGATTGAAAGTTGTTCTCTAACTTTCCATATCATTTGGGTAGCATTGACGTGCGACTAGGCACCTATCTTTGCTTATGATGTCATAAGCTAGTTATGGACATTCATTGCTAACGTGATATGAGACCTATAGGGTCACACACATAGGATTAACCTTGAAGAGGACTTTATCCATGAATGATGTTTGGATTGATTACTAAAGTGTTTAGGTACTCAATCAAACATTCAATCAATAGACTTGACTCAAAATCATTAAGTTCAAGTGTTGAACCAACTAATTAGAGTGTCAGATTGATTGAGAACTGAATTGACTAAGTTCTGCACAATTTGGACCACCAACTGACCGGTTCACTGGGTGAACCGATTGGCTCATGGTCAGTGGGACGACCGATTTACTCTAGTGAACTAATCAGTTCACTTGGATCAAATGAGCATGTGTTGGGTTTCCCAGTTCGTGAGAAAAGTTTCCCGTTTTGTTTGTTCAATTCAATTGGGACAAGAATTAATCTTTGCATTAATTAGAAACGAATGAGGAAAGTCAATTGCAAACAGGTCTGGCTTGTGAACCGCCTGGTTCACTAAGTTAACCGACCCGTTTACTATGCCAACTGACCGGTTCACTAGTGAATCGACCAATTTGCCTGTCGCAATGCAAATTATTCATGGAAAATCGGGACCCTTCTACTCCCGCACAGACTGGAAACCCTGACCCTGCCCTCTACTATAAATAGAGGGGTACATGGGGATTGTACAGACACACAATAGAGACACAACTCAGAACATCAATTTCTCTGCAAAATTATTGTCCTCTCTAGTTTTGGTAACCAAGAGATCCCAAGCAAGTTCTACCCATCTAGGGAGTAACAGTGAGGGAAAGACAACTGTAGAAAAGCAACTGGTTGTGGGAGAGTGTGTTGGTGACTAGTACGCCAACAGAAGGGGACAAATCCTTCTAGTCCATTCTTTAGGATGACTAGAGTTCCCGGTAGTCCGTGTGGACTATCTATAGAGGAGGGAGACTTCTGCCGCTCAGGAGGACGACAGTCGACCATAGTCCGGGTCAAGACTAGGAGATGCACAGATGCCTTCGAAGATAGGTGGTTGAAGACTGCACTTGCTGTGGGGTATAGTTGCTGAGCAAGCCTTAAGACAAGGTATAACTCGCTAAAACCATCCTTCCCATTACATATATGTTGATGCGATCTGCTGGTTATGAGTTTATGGTCAAGTAAATTTTTGTTTCCGCTGCCTACTCTGACCATGTAAAACCCAACAGTGGTATCAGAGCCATGTCAATACTCTATGTTTTGGAATAATCAATATGATCAGATTTTGGTTTTACCATCTTTTATTTATTACATATGATGAAAATATTTAAATGACTAATGTGAATATCTGATTAATACCACATGATCCCAAACTAATATATACATATATGATATGGTATATATGCAATCGATACACATCACCCTAAAATGGTTTTAGTGGTGGATGTGTAGCATGGTTATGGCCTATAAACCCCATGTGCATGTGTGTGGTTGGTTATGGTTGTTTGCATCTCAGTCTGTGCACCAAGCCCTCTTATTCTATTCTAAATGTAACTCGAGATAACTCGAGATTCTCTTCTATCTTTGCTCCCCTTGAATGTAACTTGAGGTTTCACAAAGATTATGTAAAATAGGATTAGCTTTATTTCTTGTTATGACAAAGACTGAATATGACCGCTTGACGGACCGAGAAGACTGATTGAGGAGTAGTTGGTGGACCGACGAGAAGCCCAGACGACCAGACGAGCCGACCATTTGGAGGAGCCAGATGACCGGCTAGAGGAGACCAACCGAATGGCCAAGAGGTGAGTCAACCGGTTCAAAGGTTGAACCAGTCAACCCAGATTGGAAAGCACATATCTTCATCAATAACATGTTGCTTGTGATGTAGACCTTAGATGACCGTAGTTCTTTGTAGCTCTACGGAACTATAATAGGATGGCCATAATCATCGCTTTGTCGTTATTGTATGTTTTCATTTGTGGGATATAGCATGTATATGATACGTAATATATATATGGTGATTGGATACATATATGCATATATAAGCATATTAAAACCCCTCACAAACATATTAAGTTGAAGATGCCTTCCAAAAGTAGCACACATGAAAATCTTGATCGACTAAGTGTGGGCATTCCTTCGTGTGGTGCACTATCTATCTCATGGAAGTGTGATGGGGAATATGTGGGTCTGCCTTCGCAGGGTGCATATTCATTGTGTTGGATTCTGGGAACAGACTTAACAAGGTGACCTTAATAGGATTAAGCACCTTGAGGTATGCAGATGTTCATGACAAAGAGTTGTGCATGCCATCCATCAAGAATTGCATATGACACAACTGGAAAAAGTTGCCTACTTGAAAGATTCTAGTTGTGGGTGACAACCCTCGCCTGTCCATAATTTAGTGGAAGTCAGGATCTTGGTCACTACAAGGTTGTATGCTACAATCTTCTGAATTGATACATGAGGGTTATCAATTTGATCAAAAATAGTGGGAGCGATAATTAATTAAATACCTAATTAACACCGTCAATTTTCAAATCAAATCAAATCAAAAGAGTTTTGGACTAAAATTGCAAATTTTCTTTTGTAGAATAAATGGCTACAAAAACAATCACTTTTCATTGTGATCGGTCCTTGAGAAGGACACACTAAATGGGAACAACTTCCATGACTGGTTTAGGACATTGTGAATTGTTCTCACTCAAGAGCAAAATCTCTATGTCCTAGATACACCAGAGGCAGAAGAACCTGCTCACACCACACCAAAGGCTGAAAGGGATGCTTACATGAAGCATACTGAGGATATCATTGATGTGAAGTGCTTGATGTTGTGTTCAATGAACTATGAGTTGCAGAGACAACATGAGAACATGGACGTCATTGAGATGGTTCAACATCTCAAGAACATGTATCAAGACCAGGCACGACAAGAGAGATATGATGTCTCCAAGGCATAGTTCAAGTGCATCATGACAGAAGGAGACCCAGTAGGCCCTCACACACTCAAGATGATTGGGTATGTGGAGAACCTAACTCGACTGAGATTCCCTCTGAGCCAAGAGTTTGCTACTGATGTGATATTGCAATCATAGCCAGAATCCTACATTCAGTTTGTGATGAACTACAACATGAACAACTTTGACAAGTCACTGATAGAGTTGTCGGGCATGTTGAGGACAACCGAGGCACAGATGAAGAAAGACAAACCCAAATCTATGATGATGATCAGTAGAAAGAAGGGAAAGTCTAAAGGCAAGGGTAAGGGCAAAGCAAAGAAAGATTCTAATGCTAGCCAGTAGCCCAAGTCATCTTCAACACTCAAAGCCAAGGGAGGGGTGAACAAGGGAGGCAAATGTCACCATTGTCACGAGCCAGGACATTGGAAGAGAAATTTCCCTCTCTACATAGATGAACTAAAGAACAAGAAGGAGGGGATGGAAGTATCCACCTCAAGTATCATGAAATAAACTTAAAATGCTTCTTTATCTTAGGTATGTGATACCTGGAGATAGATCTGACATATTTGATTTGCATAATCTGAAAAGAAATGAAGGCCTTTATGAAAGGACCAAAAAGGAACACTCATCAAGAATGGATCAAGTGTTGCTGCCATAGATAGTAGTACCTTTAGTTTATTTCATCCCAAGAGGCATGTAATAGAGTTATGAACTGCTATTTCATTTTTCCAATATAAACATTTTTTATTTCTAAATCTTTTAATGACAAGGATGTCTATCAATAAAATTTATGTTTCAATTTCAAAGATATGATCATTTATGGTGATGCCTTATTTATCTTGTGGTATTTGGTATTCATGAGATAAAATAATAATACCTAAAAGTTATTGATGCCTCAAACAATTAGCATTATCATCTAAACAAATGAATAAGAAATTCATCTCTAGGTTCCATGTTGATGGATAAACTACTCTCTTGGTTAATGAACCATTAAGAGATATGAATGTCTTGTTTATTGGCATGATGTCAAGTCAATCTTCACTAGATATAGTGGGAGAATGAATACTCTATTAGGTATAATACATATTGATGTATATACATACCTATTGGAATAAATGCTAATACTTCAGATGTGGTATTTAATGAAATACAAATATGAATATATTGAAGTGTTCAAGAATATCATAAATGATGAACAAACTTGGTAAAAGTATTAATTATTTGATATGATCAATGTATGAGATACTTAAACCAAATGTTTGAGGACCTTGTGAGTAACTATGATAGTGTATCATAGAGAACTCATGATTAAGGCATAATAATGTCTAAATAAAAGAAGGAATCATACTCTAACTAGTAAGAGCATGATCATCAAACAAATAACTAATCTTCTAGAATTCTTTTAAAGAACATGCTTTACACTAAATAAATGTACCATTCAAAAGGTATAAAAGACACTATATGAGATATGGTATTGGAAATGTTCTAATATGTCTTTTAGTGATTGAATGCTCATATAAGAAAACTAGTTTCTTAGAAAGAGATTCATTCACACATCACATAATGTTAGTTGAATACTGATCTCAATCCAATAAAAAAGTGTTTTTTATAAGGATATTTGAATTCCAAAAGAATCAGTGGGAGAGAAGTAGAACTCAAAATGTTTGACATCAACATAATAACATTGAAACCTGATAAGGTACAAAAGGAGATTAAGAATCACAATTTTTGTGGAATCTCAAATTCCTTATGTAATAGATACACCTCATATATCTAGTAAAAAACACCTTGAGCTTGATGGATAATGATATTATACAAACTCAAAGGTGATGAATTGGTCATATGATGATGAGCCAATAATCCATCTAGATGATGTTGAGGAACTAGATTTTGAGTTATGGCTTGAAGCTATAAGATCCAAAATACCTTCCATGTGAACTAAATAAGGTATGACCTTAATGGTAGCACTTATAGGGATAAAACCCATAAGTGGAATTGGGTCTTAAGAGTTAAGACTTACATCGATGACATTTGAAGAGCTGATAGGTTGAGATGAATTCAAGTTAGTTCAAGGTGTTGAACCTGATGACTTTATTTAACCAATTGCAGTGGCTATAGGCCATAAAAGATCATGCTTATTATTGGAACTTGAAGACTATGAAATTTGGCATAAGAATATTAAAACTACATTCCTAGAAGGAATAACATGAGGTTGTGTATGTGAAAAAACCTAATAGGTTTTATAATTTCGTTAATGCAAACACAGTCTATAAGTTACAAGAGATTAATCAATACTATTGATTAAATACAAACACCTCAGAACGAGAGTCTTTACTTTGATTATATAGTCAAAAGGTTTGACTATAATATCGAAATAAAGAAGGGTTCTGTGACTACAAAGATTTAGTGGGAGCGTATTCATATTCCACATGATGATGAGGAATGAAATGTTCTAAGAATAGAAACTGGTGTGGAAAAACCTTCTTTAAGGAATAAAGAGGAATGCCCTATGTGATAGGAATATAGACCTATAGAGATAGTTCTCAAAAACCTCTTAACTTGATAAAAGAGAACATACATTGGGAGTTTATGTTGAAAGTTTTAGTAGGCAAAGATTCTGTGGGAGAAAACTTGTCCATGTTGCATGGAGTTAGTCTCTCAGATGCCTAGTATCCCAAATTCTTATGAAGAATAGGAACACATAGATAGATACCTTATGCATTCACAATTGGATCTATCATTAGTCTCTCAGATGCCTAGTATCCCAAATTCTTATGAATAATAGGAACACATATATATATTCCTTATGCATTCACAATTGGATCTATCATGTTTGTAATCATCCCATTATCTTGTATGTATTAGACATGATAAGAAAATATATATGCATTTATCATATTGCATGTATTGGACATGACAATATGATATGCTCATCCAATTATCTCGTATGTAATGGACATGATGAGTGGATGTATGTCTACTTTCAGTGAGAGTCACTAGAATGCCATAAAGAACTTATTTAAGTACTTATGAAGTATTAAAGGATTAGTTCTATGGTAATAAAAGGATGAGTTGAGTGTAAATTAGTTACACTGATGCAAGCTTATGAAATGACATAAATTGATCGCAAAATACAAAATATAAAAGTTATATTCAATTGTAAAGTGAACAAGTATTGTTAAGTGGAAATGTTCCGAGTAAAATTAAAAGGCTATTTAATTCTAAAAGGAATGCCGAGTATCCTTGTGTTTTGAACACCAGAGGATACTATATGGATCTAGAAGTTCATACAGATGAACTTATAGATATTCCAACCATTGATGAAAAAGTAGAAATACTAAGTCAAAAAATGGAGCTAATTGTTAGGCAAGGAATGTCATATAGCATATTACGAAAACTCCATCTCGTATGAAATATCATACAACGAGGAGACGTGAAACATGCAATATACCAACTAACGAAAAATGTTGCTAACTCACTAGATTAACACTAGTGCAACTGGAACATGTTGGACATGTTTAGAGACCACTAAGAATATGATTCAAAGGTGATTGGCTCTAAGTGCAAGTGGGAGTCTGTTGGTATGTATGCCCTGAGAGCCAATCATATTATAATTGGATTGGCATACACCATGATTGATTTGATACATATTAAAGGCAAGATTCCAATTTATTCTAGTTCAATCAATTATGAGATAAATGATGGAGCAGAATGAATGTGTAAAGAATGACAATACTCAATAACGTATGTCTTCAGGTTAAGGACCTGAAAAATGAGATCATATAGATGTTAAGAGTATGTACATTCTTGTTATGTCCCTAGTTAGATGTCATTATGGAAGGTTGATAGACAACAATGACACATAAAGACTAGAGTATGTGTTGGTTGATGACAATGTCTCATTAGTCATGATATATGATATCAATCCACGCACACAGATACATGTTGGAGAATAGTGTATCGGATAGACCCACCATGAGAGTGATACATGGAACCATGACATGGTAGTCAGAATCATCTCTCATAATGATTGTGGTGATTGTAAGTCTTAGACTTGAGATCACTGCACTTATCGAATGTGATTGGGTACACTTTGACATCATCAAACACAATCCTGAAATATGGGTTGTTAGAAAGGTGATGATTGGGTGGCTTTGACACATGAGATAGACCGTGAGTGATAGAAATGGGATTTGTACCTCCTAAGAGAGTATGATGTCCAGGCCACTTGATAAGTGAGACTTAGAATAACATGCACATGTACATGCACATGTGAATCAATATATGATATTGAGTTCACATATATATCAGACAGTCTACTCTAGTTTAAGAAACATGAATGAACGTTGAAAGGATGACAACTCCATGCCTTGAGTTCATTTAGGATATCAGAGACAAAGGAATTATACATTCACTGGAACACCGGTCACAGACTGTAGGATTGAAAGTTGTTCTCCATCTTTCCATATCACTTGGGTAGCACTGATGTGCGACTAGGCACCTATCTTTTCTTATGATGTCATAAGCTAGTTATGGACATTCACTGCCAACGTGATATGGGACCTATAGGGTCACACACATAGGATTAACCTAGAAGAGGAGTTTATCCATGAATGATGTTTGGATTGATTACTAAAGTGTTTAGGTACTCAATCAAACATTCAATCAATAGACTTGACTCAGAATCATTAAGTTCAAGTGTTGAACCAACTAATTAGAGTGTTAGATTGATTGAGAACTAAATTGACTTGAGTTCTGCACAATCTAGACCACTAGTGAACAGATCGGCTCATGGTCAGTGGGACGACCGGTTCACTCTAGTGAACCGATTGGTTTACTTGGACCAAATGAGCATGTGTTAGGTTTCTCTATTCGTGAGAAAAGTTTCCCATTTCACTTATTCAATTCGATTGGGACAACAATTAATCTTTGCATTAATTATAAATGAATTAGGAAAGTCAATTGCAAGCAAGTTTGGCTTGTGAACCACCTAGTTCACTAAGTGAACCGACCGGTTCACTATGCCAACCAACCGGTTCACTAGTGAACTGACCTGTTCGCCTGCCGCAATGCAAATTATTTATGGAAAATCTAGACCCTTCTACTCCCACATAGACTGGGAACCCTGACCCTACCCTCTACTATAAATAGAAGGGTACATGGGGCTTCTCCAGACACACAATAGAGACACAACTCAGAACATCAGTTGCTTTGCAAAGTTGTTGTCCTCTCTAGTTTTGGAAACCAAGAGATCCTAAGCAAGTTCTACCCATCCAAGGAGGAACAACGAGGGAAAGACAATTGCAGAAAAGCAACTGGTTTTAGGAGAGTGTGTTGGTGACTAGTACACCAACAGAAGGGGACAACTCCTTCTAGTCTGTTCTTCAGGACAACTAGAGTTCTCAGTAGTCTGTGTGGACTATCTATAGAGGCGGGAGACTTCTACCGCTCAGAAGGACGATAGTCAACTGCAGCCCGGGTCAAGACCAGGAGTTGCACAGAAGCTATCGTAGACAGGTGGTTGAAGACTGCACTTGCTGCGAGGTATAGTCACTGAGCAAGCCTCAGGACCAGGTATAACTTGCTAAAACCATCCTTCCCATTACATAGATGTTGATGCGATCTATTGGTTATGGGTTTATGGTCAAGTAAATTTTTGTTTCTGCTGCCTACTCCAACCATGTAAAACCCATCAACTTTAATTGATAAGTAAATGAGTTTTGAAACATTGAATGATATTTTATAAGATCCTAAGTTAATTAGTAACTTTGATAATTAATTATGGAATTATATTTTTTTTCTTGAAAATTATGCTTCGTATGACAAAAAAGGTTGATTTGGTTTGGTCTGTTTCCTAAGGTTAGATAATAAAAAAGAGGAATTATCCTAAAATTTGGATAGACCTAAGCAATGACATGACTAGGAAAAGACTTCTGTACAGTGGGGTTTCATCTAAAGAATAGTGGAGAGTCCACCCAGACCCACACAAAGGATCCGATCAAAGCCACAAGTGGAGAGGTCTCCTCTCTCGCTCAATCTCTAGCATCTCATAGACCTAGGAACCTGTGAAGCTTCTTATCCCCCTATCTCTAGATCACCTTTTCTCACAATTTCAGTGCCATTAGCCTCATTAGATAAAGGTAAATTTGAACCACCCTTAATTTTCCACTATCCTCAGGAAATATGATAATGCCCAAATTCTCATTTTATCTATGGACCTAGGATAGGAAAATTGTCACACTACACCTTACCTACAACTTATATAAGGACCCCCATATTTCTTGACCCCTAAAACATGACACACCTTCGTATTGCTTCTGAGAAGCCCTGTATCCCCTTGCCAAACTTCACCTACTTCTCCAGTGACCTCAACATTGTCCCCATCAACTTAGGGCACCCAAACCAATTGACTTGGCTGAGCACCTCTGAAGGTCCCCAAAGAGGTTCCCATCTTCTTTGAGCCTTTATTTAAAGTAAAACAACATGCATTCTATTCTTCTTTCCTATTTTTAACTCCCACATACCTAACCAACTTAAACCCACTCCAATCACCTCAACATGAGAAAAATGGCTCATTGTCTATGGGGAGTCTTGTGGGACTCAACCCGACCCTTGGTCATGGCTGTCGAGGCCAACAACCTAGAGAAAACACTAGAGTTGAGTCCATGGATCATCGCTCGCACGCAGGCCATGGGAGGATCTATCCCCATGAGGGAATTGCCTCCCTACCCTGAACTTTGTGACTAGACCAGGTGATAGTATAAGGGAAAAGGGGTCTTTATCCCCAATTTAAAGTCCATCCATGTCACACCCCACTTGGGTGACATAGTAGGCTGTGATTCTAGCATGGTCATTCATCAAGAAGAACATAGCAAGAATCACCCAGGAGTGCTCTAAAACCATAAACGATGCATCCCTGACCAATGTGTGGATAGATAAATGGATCTATGGCATGAGGATATGTGACATTGATACCTCTTTTCAAACTTTAGCTGAGTTAGATCTGATGTGCAGTGCATGACCCATGATTTGAAAAAATGGGACACTAATTTTATTAGTTCTTTCCTCCCTGACAGCATACAAAATCACATTCAATTCATCCCACCACCTGACCAGATTGCTAGGATGGATGCCTGGGTGTGGCCTCATGAGGAGCATGGAGAAGTTCCCTTCAAATCTACCTATGCTTGGATTCATGATCCTAAAGATACTCTCACAACTGAGGACTATCACAAAATTTGTAAGATCAAAGTGCCTGAGGAAATTCAAAGTTTTTCTTGGCTACTGCAACATAAGGCCTTGCTTAATAATGCATAAAAGATATGACACCCCATTGATGAAAATATCACCTTTCAGGTACGCAATAATGAGCCCAACTCTTAGTTATACATGTTGACAGATTGTGGTACTATCAAATCCATCTAACACCAGCTAGTGAAAATTTCTTTGTTCTTCCTCTTAGATGAAGATGGCTACATATCAACTATTCTGTCGCCTTCCATTAGCTATGGGGTAGACATCCTTCTAATGGCGTGCTGGCACTTTTGGCATTTGCAAAATGACTTGATCCATACTGGTAAGAAGGTCCTCCTTGACTCCAACATCGAGTTCATTAGAGGGCACAATCCAATACTATTATCTGTCTAAGTTCCCAGGGCTGATATTGCCCCAAACCAACTACAACAAGGTTCTCCAAACATCCAACTGAAGGTGTCTGCTATATATTCATGGATGTAGTGTTTCAATACTACACCAAGAAGGTTGGTCTAGGTGTCCATTGTGTGTCACATAATAGTTCTTGCATCAGGGGGACGGGGATCCCTCTTCTGGTCTCCTCTCAACTTGATATAGATATTCAAGCAATCATCCAAGCTACTCACACCTACAAGGAATGAGAATGAAGGAACATGGTGATATTTTCCAACTCACAACATACTATATCAATGTTGTTAAGCAATGCCCCACCAGGTGGAAGGCTTCATCCCCTTTCGAGAACTTACTATGGTCTTAGAGCTAATGAATGTGTGGCAACTCTACTCTACATACCATGGGAGCTGAACCTCATATCAGAATCCATTGCAAAACAATCTATGTCCTCTTTCTCTCATGTTTCTTTTAGAAATTCTACACCTCCATGGTCAAGGTTTTACATCAATGTCTCGTTCACTTTTCTTTGGCCTACAATAAAACATAGGATGAATGGCATTTAAGCTCTATGGTTTCCTAAAAAAATGACATGTAATTTCAAGTTGAGGATCAAACCTGAAATCATGTGTATGATAAGAGTATTCCTTCTTGTCTAAGTCCCTAGCCAAATACTATTTTAGAAATTAGGATGACATGACTACATAAGACTAGTATGTGTTTTAACTAATGATTGTCTCATTTTTCATGATATTTGATATCAAGTCAAACATGTAGATACTTGTTAACGTACAAGTGTACCATACAGACCCAATATAAATATGATACTTGGACTAAAAATATGGACTCAAAATAACATCTCAATATGACAGTGTTGGTTGTGGTCCTTAGACCCAAAGTCACTACAATAACCACATGTTGTTCAATGCTCTAACACTACTCAATGTGACCTTGAATAAGGGTTTCCATACAAGTGATGGTTGGTTGCATTGTGTCACATGTAGATTATTGTGAGTGATGTAGATGGAATTCATCCATCCCTTTGGAGTGATAATCCAACCACTTGATGAGAGAGACTATGAAATTGATGGCCATGACCATGTGAGTTCACATTTGATACTAAGCTTACATGTATCTCAAATAGTATATTCTTTGATCAAGGATTGAACATTAAGAGAATGATGATTCCATGCCTCAAGTTCAAATCTAGATATTAGAGACAAAGGGATTATATGATTACTACAAAATTGGTCACACACTGGTTGAAGTTATGCTCCAACTTATATAATTACTTGGGTGGCAATGATGTCTTGCTAAATACCATTCATTATGTTTGAAGTCGTAATATGATTATAGACATCACTACTAGTATAATGTAGGACCTATAGGGTTACAATCATAGGATGACATAGAAAAGAGGGGCATAATCATGTAGATAACTAATATATATTCTTAAATGTTTTGCAAATCAAATAGAACAATATTAGATTGTTTTGAAGAAAATACGATCAATTAGAGGTCTATCCAATTGAATGGACATCATACTATCATCTCATGTGATGAGTCAATTAAATGAGCAATATTAGGGTTACTAGAACCCAATACGATCAACTAGAATCAACCAGTCAATTAACCGAACAATAGTCAATCAATTAATGACATCAATAGTTCAACTAGATAATTATTTGATTTTTGAATGTTCAGACCCTATATAGTCGATGTGGGCTGGACTAGCTAGATGATCGACTAGCATATCTATAAATGGTTGTGTAAATGTAGCTTCTAGATTTCCATTCTTAGTTTGTTATTTCAAAACCCTATTCTTTTCCTCCCTATTTATACAGGAACAATGGATAGGGTTCTGGTTTCATGTTTTTGACATGAAAAATTCTAGCCATCATTACAATAAAGGGAGAAAGTGAAGGAAAAAAAGTGCAATGCTATCATGTTCCAAGAAAAGGCTACTACCTCCTATTGTTTGAAGGATCATGACATGGAGTTCCAAGTGGTCTTTGTGGACTATGTAAAGACAAAACACAAGAGACTACATTAGGAGTACGCCATCTACTACCATCCATGCATCATCATAAGTAACACACATCCCCACACGAGGAAAGCCGTTGAACTTGGTTCATGAAAAGATACATCTCGTGCCACCCCTTCCTCATATGTCATTATTGATGATATCTGCTAATGGGAATATGGATGATATTTGTGTTGTCTTGGTTGAGCTTGTCGCCATCCATTTCATAATAGTTAAGGTGTGTGTGGCAATCCTTTATGAGTCGTAGCAGATAATTGGTGTATGTTGCATCTCTTTTTGAGTCCTATGGGATAATTTTTTGATATCGTCTCTCTCTAACCTAATTGTGACATATCGTCTTGAATATCCCTTGTTCATATATTTTTTTGACTCAATTGAGTCTGAATTGCTAAAATTGATCTTATGGACAAATTGAATCATTTTATTTTAATTTGTTTATATACATTCAATCAAGATGATATATTTTTTATTGATATTGATCCATGCATGTGATAAAAGCATTTATTGGCATATGTTTGGCATGTTTTCTCAATTTTGTCTGTAATTGAGAATTTAAGTTGATTTATTGATGGCTAGTAAAATGTAAATAGTGGCACCTTACATGGTGATCCCATTGTATTTATTTTCACTATAGGAGAATTATATTGTGTTTCATATTCTAGGGTAATTTCAATGATTACATTACTCACCCAAATATTTTTGTAATTATGGTGATGTAATAAACCTTAGAATTTCTTTATTCTATATTTTTCAAATTAAGTTTCATTCTATCAATTTCATAATTCGCTATCATGCTCCATATTGTGATTTAAAACAACCAATGATTGTTGTGCCTTTATTGTTTCACTAGTTACAGATCACCTAATGTTAAATTTCTTTTTTACATTCACATGGATATTACCAATATCTCTCTTGATTGGGAACCTTATAAATTTAATTTATGTACTCTATCCACAATATTGTCTAATATTTAGCTAAATGTACATACCAACATTTGATGATAGTTTCCACTGTTATTTTTTTTGGGATTTCTTCCCATCCCCTTAGGTTACTAGAGGCTTTAAAATAGTTTCCATGTTGTGCTATTTTTGCTTAAGATGTGACTAATGCTTTGGAGATAATATTGATGTTATTGGGTTTCCATCTACAACCAGACAAACCTATCTTTTAATATGGTTTTCCATCTTGTGTCCACCCATGTGAGTATCGAAACTAATTGTGGACTTATAAATCGTAATATTTATATGCATTCATTCTTATTCTTGACTTTTGTTGTTATGGGAACATTCTTCAATCAGCGAGTAGTCATATATTTATCCATCGAGGAAATTACAGTGTGTTTGGATGTGCATGTTTTCTCTAATTTGAATGGATAATGTGTGACTCCCCACTCGCGTCCCACTCCTTTTCACACACACACACACACACACACATATATATATATATATATATATATATATATATATATATATATATAGGGTAACGATCTAGTGAGAAACATCCTATGGTGAGAGCATAAGAGGCATTTGAATAACTACAAATTAGTAACTATTTTTTAAAATCCAACTATATAGATGGAAAAAGCATCATTTCATTTACCTTCTCGCAAAAAATCATTACAATCAGACATTGTTTACATGTCCATATGTACAATATACACTTTTTACATCCAACGGTCAGCCTGAAATTCAATATAGAGCGTCGAAAAATATTTGTATGATCTACAAATTGGATCGTGGAGAGTTATTCAAATGCCTCTCATGCTCTCACTAGATATGTTTCTCACTGGATCGTTACCCTATATATATATTTATATGGCCATTTTTTTAATACCCGCGTGGGTAGCCTAGATTTCGCTACCCGACAGCCAAAAAAGTAACTGTTCTGACCAGAAAAGTAATTATACTATCAAAAAAAGTAACTATGTTGATAAAAAAGTAACTATACGACTAAAAAAGTAATCCCGTACAAAATACACATCAGATATATATGTAACAGTGTTTTGAAATATGTTATTACAAACGTAACTATCTATGCATGAAACTCAACAGTTTGCAAGGTAAAATAACCCTCTACATGTCAAAAGTAACCAACTTGAAAAAAAGTAACCGAAATGGGGGCGGATAGCTACCCACGCGGGTATTATAGATGGGCCCTATATATATATATATCACGTGGTAGTGAGAGAGATTGTCATTCTTAGAAGCAAAAAGTTGATAAGATAATTTTACTAATATGGAATTTTGAATAAAATCCCATAGTTTTGCTTGACCTACAATCACATTTTTGTACACACCAACCTTTCAAACCATAAAACAATGGATTTGTTTTCCAATATTTATTAGCTCTATGAGGTTTATAGTAGATAAAAATTATGTAAATTTTGTATGTGAACAAGCAAATCATATTTGATAATGACAACTTTTTGTGTGAAGATAAAATCATTGATACCCTATAATATTTGTAGTTAGGTTCTGGAAACATGACCTATCTTATTTATTATTCAAAAGGCCCACACTCCCATCATAATAATAATTAATAGTTTTGATCCCTCACTTTTGTTTGTGTGATCATGCATGGATGTGCGTGTATTGAAAACCGCTATATGCTTATAAAGATATTTTTGTGTGTATAATTGGGAAAAGGGGATTCAATCGCTAGAAATAGAGATCTTCCTATTAGTAAATCTTAGCATGTGCCATAGTGAATCTTTTTTGGCATCGACAAGTTGTATGCATAATAGGAGTATATATATATATATATATATATATATATATATATATATATATATATATATATATATATATATATAGTGTGTGTGTGTGTGTGTTTGTGTCAGAAACTTTGGTAAATATATTTCCAACCTCACTAGGGGGAAAATATTATGACTACATACAAACATGGCAACTTACAAAGAAATAAAGATTTAGGAACTCATCTAAACATTTCTAAAAAAATACTCCAAGAATAAGAAAAATACTAGTCAATCCTTTATATTATAGTAGTTATTATAGGATATAGTAGTTCCTTTTAATTGATCTATATAAATCTTTCAAACTCCCACTATATTTTTTATAGGAAATTTAAATGTCTTTCTCTATCTTGGAAACATTTGTAAGTGAAACTAGTGAATGCAAGTGGTTATATACAAAACACCAACATGTTATCAAATTCTTATGGTGGTATAAGCTCAATAAGCATTGTTTCATGCTTTCCTTTGCTTGAACTCTTAGTTTAACATATGAAAACCCCATAAATATCTCTACCATTTCCATTCTTTAAGCAGATTGGCATGCATTAAGTTCCTTCCTTGCAAAGGATGCAAGTAGTATCATATATTGTCAAGAGATAATATATTCCTTGTAAGCTCTAAAACTAATTGTACATCTTAAGTTATGAAAATGTACCCAAATTATCCTTGATCATTTTGTCCTTTAGAAGAGAGTGTCTACATTGAGACCAAAACTCATCTGATTCAATGTCCTTACATTTTGTCTAAACATCCGTCATCCTCCTTCATACCAATGAATATCCCCACATATGTGATGTTTCTTGGTTATTCAATACATATCTTTTCATCATCCATGCATATTATGTCTCTTCTCCATGTATGACTTTCCTAACTTTTTTTGTAGTATGAAGATTAGCCAGGTTGGGTAGTGCTTTCAAGCCAATACTTCGTTCATTTTATGGGTAAGATAATTATTCCATAATAGTTGGTTGCATTGGACTACCCCATATGAAATCCTTCATCGTAATCTTCATTATCTCAGAGGGTAGATCTATTTTGTTCTTGAGTAAATCGATATCTCACAAGACAAATACCACTACTTTTACAGAAACAAACATGCCCTTCATATATAGTTTAACACCTACAATTTTTTTATCATGTCTATAAATGTATACAAACATCCACATAAGTATACACTTATAAGATTTTCCACTAGAAATAGGGTATGGAAGGTGTTTCATGGAAACGTACCCAGTTAAATACTAAATCTATATGATAACTCTTGCTTAGTTGTAAATGATTTAGAGATGTAATCACAAGCTTTAGCCTCATTAATATTCATGATAGGTTGTTCCATTCATAAAGATTATATTTGAAATTAGGTAGACTTATGGATTTTCCTTCATAAGAAGTTAGCACATGATGAACTAATAATAGGTGTGACATGACTATTATACTTCTAAAGCTATACGTTATGACTATTTTTCTTTTCACATTTCTTCATTTATTTTTTTCTCAAACCTTAAATAAAAATTTTGAATAGAAAAGGGTCAATTGTTCCTATTTCCTCAAGCCATTTGAATTTTTAAACATCCCCTAGAAAGATCCATTGAAGTGAATAGATAAAGAAGGAGTAGACACACATTCCTTAATAAGTTGTATCCACTCTACCATGAACCACATACTTTTAGTACATATCCATAGGTAACCTCCTTGAATAAATTCATATGCCTTTGTGATGCCAAGATTCACATATACTTCGTTAAACATCAAAGTTCAAGGTGAATTTTGCATCTTACATGGTGCAATCTTCAATATTTCTCCCCTTATTAAAATTCCTTGGTTAGGAAAAAATAGTTCATGCATTATTGGAGACAGACTCATGGTGATGATTTTTATGATAAAATCTTACAACAAAGAACAACAATATAATGGCCTAAAATGTGAAAGAGAAGCAACAACCTCTTTTTTGGTAACTAGAGCAAGAAACATGTTGTATATATGTCCTACCATTTTTCCTTCATTGAAGAACTAATTAATAGAATTTACCAGATCATTTTTAATTCCTTGTTCTCTCTATATAAGTCCCATTAAACACGTTGGATTCTATAAATTTATTAGGACCAATAATCCATATTACTTTCATGGCTTCTTGAATTGGTGTTTAGCATTGAAAGTAATTATCTTTATCAATGACCATTTTTCCTCATTTGTTTCATCAGATTTGTAGGTTTGTTCCTAATTATTGAGTTAATCAAACATATTAATAATCACATCAGTTATGGAATTCTCATAGTTAATAAAATTACATTCAATATCATAGACCTTAGTTATTGAGTTTAATGCATCTATACATTTTACAGTAGAGTGATGTAACATAGTGTTTTTCTACATTTCCGATCCACTCCATTTTGTCCTTTGCCAATAGTACTTATCCTCAACCTAGTCAAGTGTGTTTGCTATTTCTTATGTCACTCTTTTAGTCTCAATGAGTTCATCATCTGGCAGGGGGATCTTCTCAAGGTATAATATGTATCTTTGATTTCCTTATATTCTTTTTACCACAAATTCATTAGGTTAGCATATTGATGAGACCACCTTTTCATACTCTTCTTTACCTGCATAATGTTCTGGTTGAATGAATGTGGTGGATTACTCACCACATATTACAACCAAGATTTCTAATGTATTTACTCATAGCCACACCATTCCTACCACAAATTCTAATTTTCAAATGGTCACCTTTGTCTTACTAATTCTCTCAACTAACAATTGACAAAATTTAATCTTGAAGATTCAACTTTGTGCTAGGGAATTTCATAATCCAATCATTATTTACCAAGGATCTATTGAGGTTACATGCTATCATTTTTATTTTCTCTAGATTATTGATCCATGTGAAAGTTTCCCAAAAAATAAAGCATAATTATCAATAATGGAATTAAAGAGCTAAGAATTGAGTTAAATACCTCTCTTCTCCAGCCTTATCTTCACTTTTTCTTATGTTGTTTCAATATCCTATAAAAATATGGTTTTTTATTGAGATTGATAATAGTTCCATCTTCTCCTATACTCTCACACTTTTGTTGCATTAAGTTTCTTGCATATATAACTACGATCTTGATGAATAAGAATCCTTATTTGATACACTTCACAATGATTTTAATCATCCATAACAAGACTAGATAAGTTTTGTATCTTCTTATTCCAACCTATGCAAAGTCTACCATTATTTTCAAAGTATTGACTAGAGAAGATCTTCTCCAATGTATTTTAATATAACTCTTTATTTTTTTTTATAGGAGTATAAACTACTTCATTAACTAGAGTAATTGCTTTCTTCACCTCCAATTTATGTGGATTTCCAAGCCACACACATTGTTCATGTATATGATGATAAATTGACCCTACAAGAGGATCGAGTTTTGTGCGGTCCAAACCTTCTAGTCTTTCCTTTCAAAGGAACTGTGTCACTCATTCTCTGGTCTTAGAATTTGTTGGTCATTTGAAACATGATGCTCATTTTGATCTAATAGGTCAAAGCTATTAGCTACTACAAATTCCAACTCAATAGACAGTCTAGTTCTTTGTTCTTGTCAACATGATTTCTCTTCCTTCTGTTCAATTCAACCAACTTCTAATTAGGGACATTTTCTTGGGTTACTTGTTTATCTCTTTGACATTGAGAGTTCAATCATGTAGGATTACATGGAGAGAGAACAATAAGTGTACTAGAATCAATAAACAAAAAAATCCATGCATCCATCCAACAAATCTCATCAACAATGATATAACAGTAAGTAAGGTTATTTGAGATTATACCTTTGTCATGAAGTAGATACAGTGAAGGAGCTCATAATAATAAAGGAGGAAGATGGTGTCAAAGTAGATATCCCAACATAGCCACCAACATGTCCATGTTTGTATATCATCCATGTGGATGATCAGAAACTCCATATTGTGCTCCAAAATCAACGTAGAAGGAGTAGCCTTTTGTTGGTAGCATGCTAGCATTGCACAACCTCTCCTCTCTCCCTTCTTTCTTTTCAATGATTGGTCAAAGGCCTCCTAAATGGTGTCTCCTTTTTTCACATATAAGTTGTAACTAAAAATCTAGCTGTCATTCCCATATTTATAGGAAAGGCAGAGAAGTAAAGTTTCTTAATATACCCTAGGAAACAAAAAGGAAACAACCACTGTTCAACATGCCACCCATAGATAGTCCAACCAGACAACTAGAGTCAATCCCTTAGGCTGATGGGTTTCTAGTTATTCCATCAATGATTCAATTGATTTCCTAAACCTTTTAGTAACCAATTAATCATATTCCCATGATCATACTCCTATTCCCTATGCATTCTATGCATATGACCCTAAAGGATCCAAATTAAGTTGACAATGATGTCCATAATCATATTATGAATTCACAAACATTGGTTCTTATCTAGCAAGACTTCACAACCATCTAAGTAAATGGACAAGTTAGAGAACAACTTCAACCTAGTATTGTGACCAGTGCTATGATGATTGTATAATCCCTTTGCCCATATTTAATAGAGTCATGCAAAGATCATCCTCTTTAAGGTCACTCTTTGTTTCTTTATCCATACTAGAATATTTGAGATACATATGAGCTCAAAATCACATGTTGACTCACACGAGGTAGGTCATGCATTTATAGTATCACTAATAATGTGGCCAGGGATATCATTCTAATAGGAGCAAACAATTCCATCTTCGTTACTTGCAATAATCCACATGTGTCAAAATGCACCCAATTACTACATGTATGGAAACTCATATTCAATGTTACATTAGGTACTGTTAAAGTATATCGAACAACATGTGATCATTGTAGTGACTTCAAGTCTATGGATCACAATCACTACTATCACATAGAGATATGATTATGACCGCCATTCATGGATTCCTTGTATCATACTCAAAGTGGGTTTGTCTAGAACAACTTGTTCTCTAATAAGTACCTATGTGTCTGAGTCGATATCCAATATCATGATTAGAGATACATACTAAACACTCAGTATACACTCTACTCTTATGTATCATTAATGTCCTATAATATCCAAAATAATAACTTACTAGGAATATAACAAGAATGAATACTTTAAAGTATACATATTATTTTATGTTCAGGACCTAACCCAAATAATATGATCTCATGCTTCGGTCCTCAATATAACCACATGACATTCTTAATATAATATTATTTTTATTCATTATCTCATATTGAAGCAAACATCAAATTTAGAATTTCATTTATTACTAATCAAATCAATTACAAAACGTGTCATTACAAATATCATATGATCGTATCTCTAGGTATACTACTGATAGTCTCCCACTTGCACCACAAACAGTCACTCATGAACCTAAGTCAAGTGATCTAACATGACCATCATGCTTCTACTATGAAACTTCTTTAGTTAGAGGATCAACAACATTACTTTCAGTTGGTACTCTACAAATATTCAAATCCCCTTGATGTAAGATCTCTTGTATGAGATGTTAGTGTTGTAGTATATGTTTGGAACTCTGATGTAATCTAGGTTCCTTATCTTTTATAATAGTTCCATTGTTTTGCAATATATCTCTATTGCATCGTCAATGGAAGTAACCACTCCTAGTTCATCAATGAACATATCATACCATACAACATCCTTTGTTGCACTAGAGGTATCAATGTACTCAACCTCTATTGTAGAATCAACCACTATCTCTTTCTTGAAACTCTTCCATCTCACAACTCCACCATTGAGGCAAAACACAAAACTTGACTATGATCCATAATAGTTTTTATTAGTTTGGAAGGTTGTGTCAATGTAACCCTTTACAACTAACTCTTCCTCACCACTGTAAATGAGGAATTGATTCTTAGTTCACTTCAAGTACTTAAGGATGTTCTTTATAGCAGTCTAGTGACCTTCACCCAGATATGTGTTATAACATGATTTTTCACTATGTATTCACTTATTTGAAATGCAAATGTTGAATTATTAAGGATATCTTAGAAGACTTGGCATGACTTGTTTGAAAGTATGGATTTAAAATACAATTTCTCCTTTGCAAAAAATTTTATGGTTTTACTATTTTTAATAATCCATTAATAGATATTGGATAAGAAAAGAGGATAATCCAATAATAAATGAATTACTAAAGATAAAGGACATTTGATATCTTAAATATGGAATTATGTGAATTTTTCTTGAAAATAACAGGATGAAGGCAACTCATGAATTGAATTCAGTTCAATATTGTATTTAATGAGAAAAGATATCGAAATGATGAATCTTGCCAAGTTTGGAAGAGAAACAGGTTTCTTTGATGCTTTAAATAAATCAAATAAAGGGGATACTTAGACACAAAGAAAATGGATATTAACTTTTGTATTTCAGTCTTTGATCTTTATCACATTGAGATAAAATTGTTAAAAACCTTCCATTAAAATTTGGGATTAAAAGGAATAAATGAGAGGAAGATATGAATTTATCTAGTTTTCCTAAAGTGGAAGCTTTAATTGAGCAATACATTTGAATGTCACGATTATCAGAAGAAGGAAATGAAACGCGGACCCTTCGATTATTCACTTGGAGTGATGGCCATTAGATCATGATCTGAAGCCTCACATGTCGTCTCTTACCTTGTGAAGAAAGGGAAACTAGGAAATATTATATACTCCTTTCCTTTTCAAATTTTCTCATACCCTGATTCATATGAACACATGGAAATCTTTCCAAAAAGTTTAAGAGATCATTACGAACCAGGGAAACCTTGGTTTCACTGACTTTGGTAAGCAATTATGACTTTCCCTAATTCTCAGATCTCTCTTTGACCAACCCACCATAGCCCAGGGATATAGAAGGGAATAAAAACTTCATGTGAAACCACAAGTCTGTCCATGAGAGTTTGCTTGATTCCTCAATCACTCTCCTACCTCCAATTCTGGTAGTACCCCACTCTTTCTCTCTCATCTTAGTCCCATACCCAACCAAGGAGGTCTCCTTATTGTTCTCTCTACCCCGCTTGCCTCTAAACACTTGAGCTTTTCCCATAGGTCTGGCGAGGAGCGGTGAAGGGATTTTCACCCTTGCTTGCAATCTGGAGGTCGGGATCTAAAAGTTAACCATTGTGTTGACTCACACCAGGGACTGCTTGCGAGTGAGAGGAAGGAAAAGACTCTGATAAAAGGTCCCTTCTACCTTGTGTCTTCTACTTAGAGGTGTGAGTGATTTCCAACCTTTCTCCATCCTTTTTTTGCTTTTCCTAGCCTTAGCCATGCAAAAACATGAGCTGACATGGCACGAGCTGATTGGCTCATCCATGGCCCCACACCGCGTTGTCTTTACACAGTCAGCTGTTGAGTTGGTGAGCTCTGATTGGTTAGAAAAGTATACTTTTCTAAAAATTGTATAATAATCCAAACATAGAAAAAGTATATATGGTTTTGACCAAAAAATATGAGGAATTAAATAAAATAGGTTTCATGACTTATTTCAATATCAAATTCTAAAAGTGCTTAAAGTTTCTTATTTTAATTTATTAAAAGCATGAAGACCCTAATTTCATAGTTTTAATGAACATAACTTGTGGAAATGACTTTAGTGCATAAAGACTAATCTTTTTGGATAAAAAGGACAACTTCTATCTAATTTGAGAGCTAGAATTCATATTATATAAAAATTAAGGTTTGTATGTTAAAAATCATTAAATGTGATATTTAGGGTTGTGAAGCCAAAACCCTAATGAAACCCTAAGTTGACCCCAAAAATCTAACTTGGAACCCAAGTCAATCTTAATGTTAGTTTATGAATAAAATAGTAATACTTGGGTGTTATGTATTAATTTTAGGGTGATTTCTTGGTTGATTACAACTCTCTTGTTTACTTGGAATTTAAGTCATCTCTTTGTAAGGTATGTGGTTATGCCTAAGACTAATCACATTATTGGCTTATGTGTTTTCCAATGTTTCCCAAAAAGATTGCAAATTAAACTTTTCGATGTTTATTTACTTCCCTACAATCTATAAGGCCCCTATGAGTATCACATGATATATGAATAACTTGCTTGAACCCTTCATACCAACTCTGTATGTTTGAAAATAGAAAGAATGAGAGAGAGTCATTAAGGTGACTAGGACCAAGCCCCAGATTGGGAAGGTCATAAGAGGTAAATCCCCAAATTGGGAGGACCAACTGGCTCCAAACCCCAAATTGGGAAGGTGGCCTATGTCCACTGTAGGGACAAAACCTTAAAAGAGGGAATCCCAAAGATTGAGTAAATAAAGGTTGAGAAGTTATAATCAAAAAGTAAATTTTGATTATGTAACAATAATTGCTTCTATGGTTGAATATGTTGTTACACTTACATGTGAATATTTTGTTTCCTACACATGCTAGTGTGTCTTGATATACTGACCACATTTTGGTTTCATACCGTTTTAGGTTAAACTGTAAGTAATGAAGAAATATGGGCATCCAGAGAAGAAGTCACCAAAAGAAAAGATCTAAATTTATTGTTGAAGATTTAGATATATAGATTTTGCTTCATGTTACAAATAGTTATATTTCCATATCATGTAACTCCTTAGTGGAGATTCTATCTTCATATTGTTATCAAATTATTTTCCACTCAATGAAATTTATAATTATTTTTTGTTAATGTTTGATCTGGATCCTATAAATATGATAACGTGCACTTCCCTCTCGGTCTGCCTGAATAGAGGACAATAGGGGGCGGGGGTCATTACATTTTAATATCAGAGTTGATTTATCATTTATCTTCGAATAATTATTAAATTTTAAAAGTTTTATAGAGCCCAAGGGATTATTAGGGTATTTTCTAAAGATAATGGAGTCTAGAAGGGACCATGAACCCGAGGACTGGCAAAAATTTCCTCTTCACTGCTAGTCAGCTTACGAGGACCAGGGGCAACGTGCATCCTACTTGGCCAAAGTCATAAGATTTTTCTTGTAGTAAAATACCTTTAGTTTTTCTTCTCATCTTCATCCTTTCTATACCCCTTGCTTCAATCCCAAAACTCTAGGGAACTAATAACTACATTCTCTACCCTTAGGATAATTAGGGTTGTGAATATTAGGGTTAAGACATCCTTTGCCAAATCATTACATACATGTAATCAAGATGTCATGAACATAAGTTTATGATGTTTTAAATGCCCTTAATAATGTATTTATGTGAAATAACATGGTTGCGCCAAGACCACCGCCATCCTTGATAAAACACTCAGGAACCACCCAAAGGGAAGACCCTCCTATAGGAGGAAGAGGTCCTTAGAGAAAAGGATAAGGTGCATGGAGAAGGAGTCCTCAAAGAAGCAGAAGAGGCTACAAAAGGCCTCCACTGAGGGAGGTTCTGATCCCAAAGTTGTCCCCTTTGACATCCCAAACCTTGAGGATGGACTTGACCCTAAGAGTGAGCCCATGATGGAAGATGAGACCAGTGATGACCCCAACCATGCTATATGCTCTGGACTGATAGTCGAGCAAGTGCTAGTTCACACCCTTGATGTGCTTTGGCTAAAGCAATAGAAGAAGCTGACTAAAGCCATTAGTGCACTCGCCCTCTGAGATGTTTCAAAAGAAGAGAATAGTGAACCCCTACCTATCCTCCCTTGTCTTGGAGTCATCCTCCTCAACTTCATTAAGCTAAACATAGAGAAGTTTTGGGGTGAGGACAAGAAAAAAGTTGTTGATAAAGTAGATGTCTGGCTCCTAGCTGTAGAGAATGGCTTCCACACAATGGAGGTGAAGCCAACAAGAAGGTTCTCTTCACCTCCCACCTTCTTGAAGGAGCTGCAAAGCTATGGTGGGAAAACTACATCACAAGTTGATATTTGACTGAGAAACCTATATCCTGGGTAGACATCGACACCATCTTCACTGCAAGGTTCATTCCCAGCTCTGCCAAGAAGGAGAAGGAAAAGCAGTTCATGCTCCTCTATCGGGGAAACATGATAGTGGTGAACTATGCTTGGAAGTTCCATCTCTTAGAGGACTTCTCCTACATGATGACTCAGGAGAGGTGAGTTGAACACTTCATTGAATGCCTGCATCCCCTATTGAAACCACATGTGATGGCATGTAAAACCCCCAAACTTCACTAAGGCCCTCAATTTCACCCTAGACTTGGAAAGGAGTATCTTGCCTACCTAGAACCCACCCAAGGGGTATCTCGATTTCATAGAAGGTAGTTTTGGCCCAAGAAATTATCACAGAAAAGCCCAGGGTCATCACCATGGAAAAGGTAGGAATGGAGGAAAGGGAAAACCCTATAATGAGAATATCCAACATGGGGCACCCTCAAGGTGCTGCAACTGTGGGAGGACACACCTTGGCAGGTGCCATTTTGAGAAGAAAGTGTGCTTTCCTTGTCAGTAAGAGGAACAATTTCAAGCCAACTATCCTCTCCCTAATCCTTAAGGTCTCAACCTAGTGGCGGCCCAACCAGTGGTTGCAACACCCCAGGAGGTAGGTCCAACTACAGGTGAGCGTCGGCAAGCCTGAGTCTTCATTATTGATAATGAAGAAGTTCAGTCCAATGCCAACCTTCTCATAGAATGTACCACACCTAGAATTAGATTTTCTATCATTTACCATTAAGTGAATAATAATTTGAATACCATAAATACAATGTAGGACCACTTGATATAATGGGTCATAATGTTACATCTTTATTCAAATTTGGTTCTACTAATACTTTCAACTCAATAAATCTCATTACTATTGTTTGTTTTGACTTCAAGGACTTAGGATATGTCTTAGAAATCCCTAACCCTAGTGGTCATATCTTCTCATCCCTCCGTAAGACACCGATCTTACCTGTGAAATATATGGATAATGAACTCCCTACCAACTTTATCCTTCTTGATATGAAGGATTTTCGATGTCATTATAGGAATAGATTATCTTTATAACTACAATGCTAAAATAGACTACAGGGAAAAGAAAATATGGATAGACAAGCCAGTTCATCCACCGTTTACCATTACAGGTAGCAAAAACATGCTACTACTAGATTGTATGTGTCAACCATGAAAGTAGAATGGATGGTAGCCAAAGTCTGTCTAGCATACCTAGATATAATAAGTGAGCCTGAGCAGAAGGTGTAACCCTTAGAGGAAATAGAGGTAGTCAAGGAGTATGTTTATGTGTTCTATTACAATTTTCTAGGCATACCACCAGAGTGATAAGTGGACTTCTCAATAGAGATAGCTCTCGGGACAAACCCAATTTCTAGTGTACCTTATAGGATGACTCCTTTAGAATTACTTGAGTTAAAGAAGCAATTGCATGAACCACTAAACAAGGGCTTCATCTGACCCAGAACATCTGCATGGGGAGCACCACTCATCTTTGTAAAGAAGAAGTATGTATCACTTCATATGTGCATACACTATAGAAAATAAGTTAGGCTACCATTAAGAATAAGTATCCTCTACCCCGAATAGATGACTTGTTTGACCATCTCAGAACCGCTTGAGTTTTCTTATATATTGTCATGAGATTAAGATATCACCAGTTGTGAGTTAAGAGTAGGATGTCCCAATAACCACTTTCCGAACCCGCTGTGGCCACTATGAGTTTTTGGTTATGCCTTTTGGGTTCTCCAATGCTCCAAGTGTGTTCATGAACCTCATGAATAGTGTGTTCCAGCTTTCCTGGACACCTTTGTCATAGTGTTCATAGATAACAACCTAGTCTACTCTGATGACCTAGAACAACACCATGAACACCTATCCAAGGTCCTTGATAACATGAGAAAACATAATTTCTATGGGAAATTCTCAAAGTGTGGGTTTTGGATAGATCAAGTTATGTTCCTCGGGCACATTATATTTGCAGGAACCATGTTGGTGGACCCTACTAAAGTGGAGGCTATTCGAGAATGCTAGCACCAAAAAATGCGTCTGAGATTTGCAACTTCCTAGGATTGGTCGAGTGTTACTGGGGATTCATCAAGTATTTCTTGAAGACTCTCTTTCCATTGACCAAGCTAACTCGAAAGGACGAGAAGTTCTTTTGGTCAGATTTGTGTGAATCACGATTCTAGGAGTTAAAGGAAAAGCTTACCTCAGTCCCCATATTAACCATACCCTCGGGTAATGATGGTTTCTTCATCTTCATTGATGCATCATTGATGGGCTTAGGATACGTGTTAGAGAAAAATGAGCATGTGGTATCCTTTTCTACCAGAAAACACAAGCCCAATGAGTTTGACTACCTGACCCACAATATTGAACTTGCATCGATTGTCTATGCCTTGAAGATTTGGCAACATTATCTGTATGGGGTTACCTTTGACATCTTCGCAGACAAAAAGACCTTGAAGTACATGTTGACTCAGAAGGACCTAAACTTGAGATAGAGGTGTTGGATGGAATATCTGAAAGATTTCAATTTCACCATAGCATACCATCTCAGTAAGGCCAATTTGGTAGCCTATGCCCTTAGTAGAAAATGTCTCAGTTGTGAAGTTGGTTTGGTTAACCAATGGAAGAGACTAAAGGACTTTTCTCGATGGATTCCATAGCCTATGGCAAATAGGATTTATCTTACCAATATCTAGATCAAGCCTGGCCTATTCACCAAGCTTGTAGTAGCCCAGTTAGCTAGCCCAGAGCTAGGAAAGATGAAGAGTTTGATGGTGAAGCCTCAAACATACCTCTCTGTGGGAGTGGCTGGTGGAATCTGATATAAAAGTCATGTTTGGATTCCTAAGGATTCACCTTTGAAGACTCATATATTGCAAGAGACTCACATGTCAAAGTATATTGTACACCCTATCACCACTAAGATGTTCAAAGACATGTAGCAATACTTTTGGTGGTTAGGAATGAAAAAATACATATCCTCATATGTCACTAGTTGTCTATGAAACCTCATCACGCTAAATGAGATTACTCAAAACACGAAAAATGATCAACTACTAACTAATCACATAGTCAAAAATGTGGAATAATTAAAACCAATTCCAGTAGTGTAAATAAACTTTAGAATATTTACATAAAGGTCCATCATTCCATTCTCATATATTGTAACAAGTATTAACATATAGGTCCAAAGACCCTCAGTCACATCCTGCACACAAAAGATATTTCACATGTACATGCCATATATTTACAAATATTGGCATACTACCAAAATCTCGTGTCAATACGAGTATATCATCTAGAAAACACATCCCATACCCAGACCTGAGAGTACAGAGATGATACTAGGACTCTACTACTAACATATACAACTAACCAACCTTCTGAATCTATTGATCACCAGGTTGGTTCTCTTCCACAACGTGACCTCAACCTCGTTGCTCGCGACCACCTATAAAATGTGGTGACTCACGGGTGAGACCCAGTCCCAAAGAGAGATATAACTCTCTCCAACATATATTGATTATAACATATTAATTAACAGTAAATACATTGAGCAGTTAGGGTATTGAATAAGCAATATTAACAGATTGAACAGTTTAGTCATACTAAGAAGTTAAGCAAATAAGTTGTAGCATCAAGTAGAATTAATTTTCATAAGTCTACATCATGTAAGAACTATGTAGTGTAAAGACAAGACAAGGGTTAATCAACCAATGTGATATGTATTAAACCCTAGAAATTATACTACACAACTGGTATTATATCTTTTATTATTCCCTAGGGAGTTTGAGTCATACCACTCAAAGTCCAACTGACCACTGTTTGGTCACAATCAGTTCCATATAAGATCAAGGAAGAGCCAGACTGTAAGATCTTCTCCATACTCAGTCAGTACGAGTCTGCAATGTAGTGGCATCTCAATCTAACTGCAAAACAGTGACATATAGTCCTATAAAAAACTACCCACCTTAGTACAGGTCGTGGCGCTAGAGACCAAGGTATGCAAATCAAAACCTTTATCACATGATAATCACCGAGACACAACCACAACCGTTCTCAAAAAGAGGGCTGGGTATGACCACAGTCATCCTCCCTAAGCACTTGGATTCAGAATGACAAGCACCCCAAATACTCAACAATATGTGCTCTGAGTTTCCCTTAGGAATACCCATTTCACCATCTGGAAAGTTCTGACACTCAAATGGATCTATGGCACAAGGAACTACATGATTAAAAATTTACTTGATTAAACATTGCCAATTGGGTAAATTAAGACTTCATCATACAAATGGACATACAAACCCTAATTCATTTCTATCAAGTGTATACGCATTACAACTTTAGAAGATATAAAATGTTTGAAGTATAGATCTCAATCATATTACCATATTCTATCATCCATTGCATTATAATGAACTACATCATCATCACATAATTTCAAGATATCCATTTCTTATCACAAGTTCCAGGGTTTCAAACCTTATTGGAACAAGAAAATGATTTCACCTCAATCAGGGCTCAACATGCCCAAAGGTCATTTAAGACCATCACATTATTCATAGCAAGGTCATCCTAATTATTCCATGCCTTAAACAAGGCTCAAAAGGTCATAAGAAATTATGTGTCCATATGTATTATTATGGAAAGGCACTATGATATTCAAATAATATTGCATTATGGTTTCAACACAAGAAGGGTGTAATACATTATCACATTAATTATTCAAGAGGTCTGATTATAACCGATCAACATCATATAATTACATTAAGGTTAGGTATAACAAGCTAGATCACATGGGAGTTACGCATCCACTTATTATAGTGATTTATCAAATATAACTATATGATGGAAAAGGTAAGACTACAAATTAATGGTATGAAATCATCGCATTATCATCACTAGGACCCACATATAATACCATGGGATTCATTCTAATTCATTGGATATTGAACCATCCAATATTATTCATTGGATCAGGTTCATTGTTCAAGGTTATCAATTGAAGTATAGTCTAATTATTAGATCAATTAAACCAAGGAACCATTGGTTTAAGGTTTAGTCAAATCTAAAATTACATTCTTAACTCATCATATATGGTGATGACCTAATTCACCATTAATTGTGATCATTAGGTCATCATTGGTTTATAGGATCAACACTATATTCATTCAACACTATCAAATATTAAGCTAATGTTGATGAGTTCTTGAGAGTAGGGAGGCTTTCCCTCTCTAGGGTTAGCTCCCGCTTCTCTCTAAGCGTACCCCGGCGGCCACCGCTGGGGGGAGGGAGTGCGTTTTCGACAGCTTCCTCCCCCTGGCCTTCATTGGCTCTGTGCAGCCTCTTCAATTCCCCTCCGGGTCGGCGTGGTTTGGTGTCCAAGCGGCGGCTCTCCGGGGTAGGTCCTCGAGCTGATGGTTGCCGATGTCTGGGGCATGCTCGGCTTGGAGCGAGAAGGACGCGGAGTAGAGTGCCGAAGCCGGAGCCCAGATCATGCGGCAGCTTCAACTTTGGTTGACTCCACCCCGTTTATAGGGACAGATGGAGAGGAGACTCCTACTGATGGATCCGGTTTCAAGCACAGCCGCTCACCCTTTCGTCTTCTTCTCTACTCCTACCCTTGGTGCCTGGCGTCGCCCAGGTCAAGATGACCCAGCGCTCCCGAATGATGCTCTCCGGCCCTGTCCGGCGGTTTTCTTTCTCCTTCGTGGTGGCTCATCGCTGGGAGTGTGATGGGCGGACGAGGAGGCATACCTATTGTGGGTGGGCTCTCCTGTCGCTGGGTAGATCTGGTGGTCGGCTTGATGCTTGGCGGCACGGTTCCTCCACTCTCCTACTCTACTGGCGACGCTGGCTAGTGTGAGGTGTCTCGGTGCGAGATGCTGCCCAGCCTTGTGCCTGCGAGCTCCCAGGAGCTTCGCATACTAGGTGTTCGACGGATGAGTCTGGCTCCATCTCCTGGTCTCCTACTTTTCCAACGAGTCCCCTGGTTGGACACAGAGGCGGAGGGGGACTCTTTTGGCGGTTGGGTTCTGCCCAGTTGTACTTGGCCTTCGGCCACTTCGGCCTCTTCAACTCCGGCTTGGAGTCTGCTATATCGTTCCCTTTGACAGGAGGGACTCTGGCACTGGCCTTGTGCCATTGATGTTCATAGAGGGATGGCTCAAGGGGGTAGAATGATTCATCATTCTCCTACTTGGCCCCTTTGCTACTACATGGAGATCACACATAGTGTTGTTTCTAGGGGGCTGAGGCGCTTCGCCTCCTCCCTTGACTCCTCTTTTGCAGTGGATGGGGATGCCTTTTAGGCGTTCGATGTTAGACTGCTGTGCTAACAACAGCTAATGGCGTCCATGACATGGTAGGGTGGCGACTTCTGATGGTGCTCCCTCCTCCATGCGCAATTGCGGTCTCAAGGTGTGTTTTGCTGGAATGCCCTTTAGGTGTTCGTTGGTTTGCGTCTGTGCAAACTGGAGTCTTCCAGTGCGCCTCTCAGGACTTGGTGCTACAGCTGATCCAGGAGTAGGGGATAAAGATGTTGTTCGATCCCTGTCTCCTCTTCTTACAATTTGTGGGTGTTCTTTATGCTAGTGAAGAGAGGTCTCAGTGGTCTCCAGCCTTCATTTCCCTTGCTCTTTGTTTTGCTTCAGTATTTGGTTCTGTTACTCTGCTGGTCGAGCCTCTTGCTTCCTTTTGCAGTCGATTTGGACTTTGTCTGAGTCCTGATCTCGATCAAAACCTAGGATTTGAGTGTAGAAACCGGAGCTCTGGAGATCTCTTCCTGATGGGGCGTGGTCTATCTGCTTGGCTTTTGTGCTCATACTTTGTGGGTGGTCTTTTTGCTATTGAGTGCTTGGCCTTGCATCAGCCTATGTATCTTTAGCTTGAGTTGTTCAGGGTTCGCGTCTTTTTTATGCTTAGTCTTAGGTTTTTGGCTTTATTTTGTTCCTTGATCACCTGCATGTTGGTTTCAAGGCTTTTGCTTCTTGTTGGGAATGGAGCAGCTCCTGCGTGAGCTTGTTTTCCATTTGCAGTTTTAGTTTTAGGGGTCCTTTGTAAAGTGACCAAAGTTTTTTGGTTTTCAATATAGCAACAGGAATTTTAGCCGACCAAAAAAATATTAAGCTAATGTCATCATTGATTGATAACATCATTAAGGTACTTAATGGTTGATCATTAAACTTCTAATTGAGCCAAAACCTGACCTATGGGGGGTGACCATAGGTTGTCACCATCATTTGAAACATTTTATCACGAACATCAGTTGACAAGATAGCAATACCATTGGTTGTTGAGTGGTATCACCATCGGTTGTGTGGTAGGAAAGGAAATAGCTTGAAAACCTTAATTTGGACCATCAATTGTTTTGCTATTAACACCATAGGTTGTTGCTATAAACCTGTCTCAGATCATGTTACACCTTAGTAAGGTCGTACACATGTTTACAAGTTCATATAGAACTGGAACAGAACATGAAACACCACAAAAATTCGTAATTCTAAACAAACATGGTTTCTCTATGCTTAGATCATCACATTAAAGCATAAACACGAACTAACAAGCTTCTAGCAAGCAATATAAGTGAAGAGTGTTATATAAATCGCCTCTATAGAGTAGGTCAGATCCCAAACAGAAAGAATCTTGAGGAAAATAAGGTAAGAAATCCCTAGATTCAGATCTGAACTTGGTCAAATAGGCACTTCTCTCCACAAAGAAGCAAAACCCTAGAATAAGAAACAAGAAGGATAGATTTTTGAGTTCTAAAGCCACTTTCACCATGGAACAGAAGGGTTCCGACCTGAAGAGATATAGGAGGAATAAGAGAAAAGAAATAAATGGAGGAAATAAGGTAATACTTATACTTTTAGGTCAAGATCACTAGGAAGGAGCTTTAGGAACCCTTAAAGGAAGTCAATTGCAACCCTAGATTCTTTTTCCAAGAAGATCCCCACTTTCTTCTTCCTTGGATAGGAAATTCACAGTAGCATAGAGGGAGAACGAGGTTAATAGAAGGAGGGAAGTGGTGGAGAGAAAATGGCTCGTTTTGGTGCTTAGGGATAAGTATATGAAACTTTAAGATAAAGAAAAAGAAAAGGTTGAAGTTCTAGTATCTTTCCAAGTATCCATGGCCTTAAACTATTAAGAATATACAAGCACACACACTAGCATATCCCCCACCATCCATAAAGACATGATTATCCCTCTTTTCTTGAATTTCCAAGCAAAACAAATAATTCATTAGTTGATAGCTACTAAAGGTAGCTCACCCATGAAGGGGTAAACCCAAAAATACCCTTGAGGACAACACCTTCAAACCAGGGTTTAAATAGGTGCCCCATAGATCAACAAGTTCGAATGATGAGATAATATCCAAGGAATATAATGTAAGTGATAAATTGCAAAGAAAACCCCTCAATGGGGTAAATTGTAGAAAAGTCCAAAATGTACATAAAATTGCATAACTTGCTCAAACATGTCCAAATTGGACCAAGTTTGAAACTTAAGCTTGTCTTATGATTTCAAAGCATATAAAAAGGTTATATTAGGGTTAGAGATATTCAATTATGGTATTAAGATTATTCAACTCATTAAGCAAGTTTAGGGGCCTTACATTGTCTTACTTGTCAAATGGTGAATGTAGAGCACCAACGACCCGGTGGTTTACTACAATTGATTGAGATTAATGAGTGGAAATGGGATCATATCACTAGGAATTTTGTGGTGGATCTTCCCAAGACAAGTGAAAGTCATGATGCAATATGGGTTATAGTGGACCACCTAACCAAGTCAGAACACTTCCTTGCCCTGAAGACCATTGGAAATGTGTCAGACTTAGCAAATATTTATGTTAGAGGTATAGTTCATTTGCATGGCCTTCTGAGTTCAATTATCTCAGATCATGACCCTAAGTTCACTTCAAATTTATGGAAACATGTTGAATAGAAACTCGATATGAGGCTGAAATTTAAAGCAACTTATCACCCCAGACTGATGGATAATCAGTACGAACGATCCAAACCTTTGAAGATATTTTGAGAGAATGTGTGCTAGATTGGGGTGGATCATGGGAACATACCTGCCCTTAGTTGTATTTGCCTATAATAATAGTTACTAAACCAAAATAAGGATGACTTCATATGAAGCTTTTTATGGGAGGCCATGTCGGTCGTTGTTTCATTAGGATGATGTCGGTGAGAGGAACTTGCTTAGGTTACATGAACTATAATTATATACTGAAAAGGTTGTTTTGATCAAGCAGAGGCTAAAGAGAGACCATGATCGACAAAGTCGTAAGTTGATACAAGGAGGATAGATTTTCACTTTACTGTAGGTGATCATGTGTTCATGAAAACTCGACCCCTCTGAACATAGATAAAGTCAAAGGAAAATTGAGTCCCCGATATGTGGGTCTGTTTGAGGTTCTAGAACGGATTTGCCAGACCGCTTATCATTTAATTCTACCGCAAAAATAAAGTATGATTCATGATGTGTTCCAAGTGTCCAATTTGAAGCGCTATGTGAAGGATCTTGTCCATGCATTGAACGTTGATCCTATAGAAATCTAAGGGATATTGTCATACCCTGAGTCACCTATGAGGATATTGGATATCAAGGTGAAAGAGCTCAAGAATAAAAAATTGAGATGGTAAAGGTTATTCGGAAGTACCATAGTGAGTATGAAGCCACATGGGAGCTAAATACAGAAATGGAAAAGTCTCATACTAAACTTTTTGTATGGCTAGTTTAATTTTAAGGGCAAAATTTCTATAAAAGGGAAAGGATGTTATAACATGGTTTTTCACAATATATTTACATATTTGAAATGGAAATATTGAATTGTTAAGGATATAGTAAAAACTTTGTATGGGATTAAGATAGGTATTCTCCCTCCTCTCCCATGCCTGTGGTGGAGGCCGAATGCCCGGGAGGGTGGTAAAAACTTGGTATGACTTATTTTAAAGTATGGATTTAAAATGCAATTTCTCCTTTGGAATGGATTTTGTGGTTTTACTATTTTTAATAATACATTAACAGATATTGGATAGAGGAAAGAGGGGAATTCAATAATAAATGAATTACTAAAGGTAATCGAAAATTGATATCTTAAATAAAATAATTATGTGGAATTTTTGAGAAAAGATATCAAAATAATGGAAATGGCCAAGTTGGAAGGGAAAAGGGTTTATATGATTATTTAAATAAATTAAGTAAAGGGGAGTTTAGAGGCAAAGAAAATTGATATAACTTTTGTAACTTAGTCTCCAATCTTGCCCACACTGATATAACATTGTTAATAACCTTGGGATTATAAGGAATTTATCTAGCTTACCTAAAGTGGAAGCTTTTATTGACCGATACATTTAAATGTCATGACTATCAGAAAAAGGAAATGAAAGTTGACCCTTTTATTCGCATGGAGTGATGACTGTTAGATCACGATAAGACGCATCATGGGTCGTCTCCTACCCCAAGTAGAAAGGGAAAGTGGGAAACCTAATTTACTTCTTTTCTGTTCGAAATTTCTCACACCCTAATTCATATGCACACATGGAAATCTTTCCAATGAGTTTGGGTGATCATTACGAACAAGGAAAACCCTGGTTTCGCTTACTTTAGTAAGAAATTATGACTTTCCCTAATTCTCAGATCCCTTGTCGACCAACCAACCATTGCCTAGGGCTATACAAGGGTATAGCAACCTCCTATGAAACCACAAGTCTATCCATGAGACTTCACTCAATTCCCTGATCACCCCTTGTCTCTAATTCTGGTTCTACCCCTCTCTTTCTCCCTCAACTCATCCCTATACCCTACCAAAGAGGTTTCCTCATTGTTCTCTCTGCCCAACTCACCTTTGTGCAATTGAAAGTCACCCATAGGTTTGACGAGGAGTGGTGAAGGGATTGCCACCCTTGCTTTCCAATATAGAGGTTGAGATCTCAAAGTCAACCAATGTGTTGACTCGCACCAGTACTTCTTACAAGCGAGAGGAAGGAGAAGGCCCCCGACAAGAGGTCCTTTGTACCCTACATCTTCTACTTAGAGGTGAGGGTGATTTCTGACCTTTCCCCATCCTTTTTTTGCCTTTCCTAGCCTTAGCCATGCAAATGGAGGCACTAACATGGTGTGAGACGTTTGGATCCGCTGTGACCCACACCGCTTTGTCTTTACACAGTCAGTCGCTAAGTTGGCGAGCCGTGATTAGCCTGAAAATAATATTTTCTAAAAGGTTTAAACAATTGTAGAATAATCCAAACATATCAAAAGTATATATGCTTTCGACTACAAAAATATTAGTAACTCAATAAAATAGGTTTCATGACTTACTTTTGCCTCTAACTAAAAAAGTGCATAAAGTTGCTAACTTGAATGTATTAAAAGTGTGAAAACCCTAATTTCTTAGTTTCAATGATCACAACTTGTGGAATGGATAAAGAATAATCATTTGGATAAAAGGATAACATGGATCTAATTTGAGATTTAGAATTCATATGATATATAAATTAGGGTTTGTAAGTTAGGAAACATTAAATGTGATAATTAGGGTTGTGAAGACAAAACCCTAATTTGACCTCAAAACCCTAACTTGGAACCCAAGTCGGTCTTAATGTTAGTTTATGAACAAAATAGTAATGCTTGGGAGATTTGCATTAATTTTAGGGGGATTTCTTGGTTGATTACAACTGCTCTTGTTTACTTGGACTTTATGTCATATCTGAGAAAGGTATGTGGTAACACCTGAGATTACTCACCTTATCGACTTTTGTGTTTCCTGATGTTTCCCGAAAAAATTACAAATTAAATTGTTGGATGTTTATTTACTTTCATGTAATCTATAAGGGCCCTATGAGTATCACATGATACAAGAATAATTTGCTCAAACCCCTCTTACCAACTCTAGAAGTCTTAAAATGGAAAGAACAAGAGAGAGTAATTAAGGTGACTAGGAGCAACCCCCAGATTGGGAAGGTCATAAGAGGTTAGCCCCAGATCGGGAGGAACAACATGACACCAAGCCCCAGATTGGGAAGGTGGCCTAAGCACACTGCAGGGACAAAACCCTAGGAGAGGGGTATCCCAACAAATGAGTAAATAAGGGTTGAGAAGTTACGATGAAAAAGTAAATTTTGATTATGTAACAATAATTGCTTCGATGGTTGAATATGTTGTTACACTGAAATGTGAATATTTTGTTTCCCCCACATACTAGTTTGTCTTGATATACTAATGCATTTTGATTTCACGTTGTTCTAGGTTAAACTACAAGTAATGAAGAAAGATGGATATCCAGAGAAGAAGTCACGAAAAGAAAATATCTAAAGTTATTCTGAAGGATTAAGATAGATATATTTTATATCATGTTACAAATAGTTTGGTTTCCATTCCATGTAACTCCTTAGTGGGGATTCTATCTTCATATTGTTATCAAACTCTTTTCCATTCAATGAAATTTATATTTGCTTTTAGTTAATTGCTAAACCTCGATCATGTAAATATGACAATGGCCTTTGCGCTCTCAGTCTTCCTGAATAGGGGATAACAGGGGGCGGGGTTGTTACAATACAATTGGTACCTACTCTTCATGTTCAAATCACATGGACGGAGGGATGTGTACACAACATTGCATAGATTATAGATTCAATTGTATATTCATATGAAATCTTATTCATGCATGCCCTCTATTCAGAAGAGATGGGTGATGCATGTAAACTACATGTATAAAACACAAGTGCACATATCACATAAATGATGTATGAGTGTCAAAATCAGGGAAACATTATCCAAAGACTACTACTAATAGTGACTCGATCAGATAGACCTAGTAAAGAAGTGATTGGTTGATTAATTAACTAATTTCAAGAATTAAGAACTAGATTAAATGGGTTTGTGATCACAGTTGGAATGGATTACTTAGGAGTACAGTTTTACAACAGTTCAAATTGCAATTAACATCATTCATTAATATTTATTTCTCCTAACCCTAGACCAAGGGACCTATAGGAAGAATTACCCACTCTTGCAACGTAATTCACTACCTATTCTAATTAAAATCCCACTCTCATAGCAATTTTACTATTAGATAGGCAATTTAATAGAATCCTCTAGTCTATACCCTTCACAATTGTAAGCCCTCTCTCAGGGTGTGATATAGACTATGTAATTATATGACTTATCTAACCCCTAATCCCTCTCTCAAAGAAATTAACGGTCTGAGAAATTAGCTATGTTGAGCAGGCATAGTCAATTCATGAGCCAATCATAGAATTATATCCATAAATTAGGAAAAACGTGTATGTTAAATCATAATGTCAATTATAATGCAAAACATGACTACTCTCGGGTCCTAAGGAACTAGGGAATTATCCCTACATGATTTCTATCATCGTAGACATAGATGGAAGAAGAGAAAACAAGGAAGACATTATATAACTAGTGAGAACCCCTAGAGAAGATGATTTGGTTGACTCCCTTTAAAGAACGTTGCGATCTGCTATGTTTTGGCTACAAGTCTGCTCTCCAAAGGTGCTCGAGACACCTGGGACGTAGCAGTCTCCTTCTCTTTCTCCTATCCTCTCTATGTGCTCTTGTGCAATGGAATAGAGTGGTGACAATAGGCCATAAGAGAGTCACGGTCCTCATTAAGTCATGACTATCAGATTGATTGAGATCTTTAATCTCACATGAACACGCAAAGCTGGTACCACCGACACCAAGTTGGTGGCACCGAGTTGTCTCTTGGATTTGTGACTCCTTCCATGTGTCAGTGCTAACAACAAAAATGTCAACAACACCGAGTTGTTCTCTGACCTCTTTGAAAAATTCTTCATGTGACGGTCGGTACCATCGACTCGGATGTCGATGGCACCGAGCTTCTTTGGTGCGGGTCTATCCCTAAAGTTGGTACTACCAACCATGGGGTTGGTAACACCAAAATTCCTCGATTCAGATATATTCTTTTTCTCCAAAAGCCAGTAACACTGACATGACTGTCAGCAACACCGAGTTGACTTAAAACTACTCAAATTGCCTAATATAGAACATAAGTCATGATAAATCGATATAATATAGTGAAAATAGATATACTTGATGTAGTAATATGTCACAGTATAATGATGATAAATAGTGCATAAATAATATCAAAATGAGCAATTATGCATGGAATACATGAAAAAATAGCCTGTGAAAAGTGGATAGTATTTTGTTCATCAATGGGACATTGAGCCCAAGTGAGACTTATTCCATGGGACATGGGTAAGTTTCTTATCTTACACTCTTGCATGCTGATCCTTTTCAACATTTTTTCAATGTATGTACTTTGACTTAGATGAAGAATCATTCTAAATGTATCTCTGTAGATCTCGATTCCTAGTATATAGGATACTTCCCCTAAGTCCTTCATAGAGAAGGTGTTTCCCAACCATGTTTTAACCAACTATGGAGTAGGGATGTCATTCCCCATCAATAGTATGTCATCAACATACATTATGAAGAATGCAATCATGACACCACTAATCTTCTTGTAAATACAACTTTCATCTTCATTTTAAATAAAGACATACTATTTGACTGTGTCACTAAAATAAATATTCTAGCTCCTAGATTGTTGCTTCAATATTTAGATTGAAGTTTTTAGATTACATACTTCTATGGATTCATTTGGAACAATAAAACCTACGGATTGTGTCATAGACACATTTTCAAGAAGATTCCTATTAAGAAATGCAATTTTAACGTACATTTTTTAGACTTTATAGTCACAAAAACATGCAATGGAACCCATGATGCTAGTGGATTTCATCATGGAAAATGGTGAGAAAGTATCATCATAGACATCCCCTTGAAATTGTTTGAAATTTCTTTCTTCCAATCGACCTTTGTAGGCTTGTACGTTATCATTCATGTCGATCTTCTTCTTGAAGACCCACTTGCACTCTATGGGTTTTACCCCTCATTTGGATCCACCATGTTCCATGCCTTGTTCATACACATGGATTCCATTTTAGATATCATGACTTCAAATTATTTCTCAAAATCCAGAGCCTCAATAGCCTCATTATAGGTTGTTGGTTCATCATCAACAATGACCATTGCAACAGATAGCTAGGTCATGAGAAATGCATATCTCTCTGGCTCAAGACGTGACCTACCACATCTTCAAGGATCCTGTGTTATAGGAACTTGAGATTCCACAATATGTTTTGGCTCCTTTTGTTCCTTATTAGCCTCCATAAATTCAATGTTATCTTGTTTGACTCGAACTTATTTGAGTTCTATTTTCCTCCCATGGATTCCTCTGGAAATAAATTCCTTTTCAAACAATATAATGGTTCTCGCAACAAGCACTTCGTCATCAAATGGAATACATAAGTAATAACCCTTGGTTTCCTTAGGATATCCAACAAGATGAGATTTTTTACATTTGGGTCCAAAATTTTTAGAAAACTATTTCCTGACATATTCCTGACATCCCAAAATCTTTATAAAAGATATATTGAGATGTTTTCATGTAAGTATCCCCTATGGTGTCTTTTAGAATGATTTAGAAGGTACATAATGAAGTGTAAATGTTGAGGTTTCTAGAGCATATCCCCAAAAGGATTTTATAAGAACAAGAAAACTCATCATGAATGATACCATGTCCAACAAGGTCATATTCCTTCTTTCTGATACAAAATTATGTTGTTGTGTTCTAGGTGGAGTCCATTGTGATACAATACCACAATCCCTCAGAAGGGCATCAAATGCTTGACTTAAGTATTCACCACATCGATATGATTGAAGTGCTTTGATTCTTCTACCAAGTTGAATTTGTACTTCATTCATGAATTCCTTATATATTTCAATGGATTCTGACTTTTATTTCATTAGATATACATAACCAAATATATCGAGGTCATTAGTAATGTGATGAGGTACATATACCGAACTCTGGAATTTGTGCTAAAAGGTCCACATACATCAATATGTATATGTCCTTCCCCTTTCAATTTTTCTAGTAAAGGGAGATTTCTTCATCTTCCACAATAAACCAAATTTGCTTGTATTAAGTGATTCAAAATCAAATGAGTCCAGATAACCATCTTTATGGAATCTAGAAATGTGCTTCTCATTTATGTGCCCTTGACGATATTTCCATAGGTACGTTTTGTTTGATTCATTGAATTTTAATATGTTGGTATTTATGTTATATACATGTGTCTGAAGTTCTAATAACTAGAGAAGATAAGGCAGTGGGGCACTACCATAGAATACATAATCTCTTGAAATAAAAAAATTGGTCATTATTTATTAAAAATTTAAAACCATTATTGTCCAAACGAGGTACAAAGAGAATGTTTTTATTTAATACAGATATAGAGTAGCATTTCTCTAACTATCTTGAAAGACCACTAGGCATATACAAACAATAGGTTATATATAGTGACAAGAACTCTTACTCCATTTATAACACGTAGTTCCTTCCCCTTTTCTTTAAGGGTCTAGTTCTTTTCATATTATGCTTACTTGAGCATATGTGATATCTGCATATAGTATTTAATACCCATGTCAAAGAAGTACATATGTTTATTTATATAACATATACACATGATATGAAGATCTCCATCCCCTACTGCTTGTTCTCTCGTTCATCTAGGTAAAGAGGAAGATTTCTCTTTTAGTGTCTATCCCAGTGACAATGGTGACAATCACCTCCCTTGCCCACTCCTCCTTTTTCCTTTAGCATAGAAGACTTTTGGACATCCTTAGAACCTTTCTTAGTTTGCCTTTTCCCTTGGCCTTGTCTTTCATTTCCCCCTCCATTGTTCTTGGCATGCCAAGTAACTTTGTTAGTTGTTTAACTAAGTTGTTAATGTTGTAGTTCATTACATAATTATTTGTAGGAATTTAACAAAGACTGCAAATTCAGATATGTGACCAACTCTAGGCCTAAAAGAAATCCCAGTCTATCTCGAATTTTCACATACCCAATTAACTTGAGTACACATGATTCCGTTGAATCACCTTCTATCATCTTATATTAAATAATACCTTTTGGACATCATACCTCTCTTGCCTTGCTTGTTCTTGGTATATGTTCATGAGATGCATTGTCATCTCAATAACATCTATATTCTCATGTTGATTCCGAAGTTTATGATTCATGGAGAAAATCATAAGGTACTTCATGTCCATGGTGTCATTGGAATGCTTCTTATAAGCTTCCCTTATGACCTGGATGCATTCAGAGTTGGTTCATTTGGAACTGGTGTATCCAAAACAAAGAGCTTACACTCATGTGTGAGAACAATTCCCAGTCTCATGAATCAGTTGTTATTGTTATTCCCATTTGGTATTTCTTTCTCAAGGATGGATCACAGTGTATAAGGGTTGCTGTATGTGTTTTCCATTTGATCTACAAGAAGTATTTGTAAGAGTAAACATATTTTAAAATGTTTTATCGATATCTATTTTGACTTATTTCCCCCACTATTTTGTTTTGAATTAATAGCCCTCAATATTAATTCGAAAGATTTTCATCATACAATCTTCTAGTGAGACAAGAACTGTATTTCACCAAATCATGAGTCATATTTGGTCGATCACCCACAACGTAACTATTTAGGTAGGAAAATTTTTCCAACTGCACCTAATGTATCTCTTGGTAGATGGATGCATAACTCTTTGTCATGACCATCTTTATGCCTTTACCTATTAAGATCACCTATTTAAGTCTGACACAAAGACCAATAAAATAGAATATGCACCCTACTTTGATAGACCCATATATTTATTCTCACATTCCCATGAGATAGACACTGCACCACGCTTTGGCATGCTCATACTTTTTCGATCAAGATTTTTATGTGTATTGCATATTGGAAATCATCTTAGACTTATTATTTTATCTGAGGGATATTATAAATATAACATATACTTATAATGTGTATCATATAAGCATTATATCAAAAATATAAAATCATATGACATCAATTATGGTCATACTAATTTAATCCTTGGGTGACACAAATAATTACCATCCACCTAAGGTCAGTTACTTCATATGCATCATCAACTTGTGAACATGAACTTATGTAGTGCAATGATCAACAACTTTATGGATGCTCGTTAGATCTTCATAATTGTATCGTCACACTAAGTCATCCAAAATAAATTATATTCCTATATTTATATATGATATGTAGAAAACTTTACTTACGTTCAAGGGGAGTAAAAAGGAATAGAAACCATTATATAGGTAACAAAATGAAAGCGGCTTGGAATGCAAGTTGAATACTTATTAACCAAAAAGAGGGATCCATCCACATCCACTTTATGCATTCATAAAAGGGGGATTATTTAGCCATAACCATGCTACCATCCACCTATAAAAATATATTTCAACAGTAATAGTTATATTTTATAGATATATTTTATCTTATATATATTAAATATTGTATCTTTTTTTATATGAGACCATCCCTATGAAACATTTTTGACATTCACAAAAAGGTAAATGAAGTCATTCTTCTATGAACTAAGAAAAATCATATTTTCCTTAGTTGATCTCATTTTCAATATCAAAAATCCATGTGAAAACACATGTGGATTTGTGATACACACTTATTAATAGTCAAACTTTCACATCACATGTAACAACACAAGTAGCATAAAACCAAATATGATCATATTGATTGTAAATTTTGATATGATGTAGATTTGCATGGCTCTGATACTACTGTAGGATTCTATGAAGATTGAGGGAGAAGCATGGCAGAAGCAATAAAAAAAATATTTGTCCATGTATCTATCCAAAAATATCAACAATAACTATATAAGAAGGAAGAAAGACTGGTCAGATTATTCCTTTTTCACAAAGTCGGTCTGACTACAGGGATCACAAGAATAGATGAGGAAGACGGTGTTGAAGATGATCTCTCAACGTATCCACCATCACATGTATGTCTCAATATCGTCCAGCTAATGATCAGGAACTCCATGTTACACTCCAAGAGATAGTATGGAAGGAGTAGTCTTATTGTTGTTAACTATTAGTGTTACACAATCTCTCCTCTCTCCTTTCCTTTTGAGTAATTAAGGCTGGTCAAAGACCTCCCAATAGATATTTTTTTAATTCACACAAAAGTTGTAACCAAAACCTGACCATCATGTCCCTATTTATAGGAAAGGCAAAGAAGAATGATATCTTAATTAGCCATGGGAAACAAAAAGACAGTGACCACTTTTCTACAATCCACCTATGGACATTCTTGTCGGCTACTTTTGGATTTAGTCCAGTTGGCCGACTAGAGGTACTCCATTCAGGCGACTGAAGTAGTTTGTTCGGCTGACTAGATCAAGTACATTCAGGTGTATGGAGTCAGTCTAGTCGGTTTACTTGGTATCCAATCAGTCCATTAATGATTCAATTGATTAACTAAACCTTTTAGTAACAATTAATCATATGTCCATGATTATACTTTGCTTCCCTATGCATACTATGTGTGTGACTCTACAACCTCCAAATTATGTTGACAATGATGTTCGTAATCAAATTCTGACTTTACAAGCAATGATTATTATCTAGCAAAACTTTATTGTCACCCAAGTAATATGAGAAGTTAGAAAACAATTTAAACTAGTATTTTGATCAATGTTACAATTTTGTATAAAGTAGATCACACTTCTGATTTTGATTTACTGTTAAAATCCTACTCATGTGTGATCTACATTCTTTTCATTCTTGTAATTCTCTCCTCCAATAAGTACTACACCTACTAGATTTGCATACCTATGTCTTCCTTCTAGGAACAATTTTAATTCCAAAAGAAGATAAACCTATAACAAATGTTGTATTGCCTTTGTCACTCTTGCTTTAAATGCTAAAGATATCTCAAATCTTTCATCATAAGTTAAGATATGTTGAAATCAAATCTTCACAATGGGAATGCTCATTGTTAAGTGTTACATTGATTCAAATTTTTAGATGCAATCGGTTTTTTGATCTTTGACTGAAGTTTTTTTACTCTCCATTCCCTGGTGGTAGGGTACGATTTTGTATTTTTGTATTAGAATTTAGACTATTTCACAAAGGTGTATTCTATAGCAATATATAACATTAACTAGTTATTTATTTGTATTATCATATTGATAAATGTAACTCTTTTATGTCCAAACTGAATAATGTATCCAGATTACTATCAAATGTAACTATGTTAAGATATAAAATTATATCAATAAATGTATATATATTTAATTGTTGTAAATTATTATTAACAATATTATTTGGAACTAGGGATACATATAGTTTCCCCTTACTGATATTGGATTTATTCTTCACAATCTCCCACTCAATCTTCTTTTGTGTTGTGACTTCATCTTCAAATCTTATTGGTGTAATGTATTTATATTCTTAGTTGTTTTCTTCAACCAATCAATGTGCTTTCCAAAAACATAACCTTCATCATATTCATCATCCGTGGTATCCACTTTGATGTTTGCCTCGCTATAACAGTCTGTGTACTCTTCTTATTTATAAACTTCTCCCCAGTAGACTTCTTCTATCTTATCTATTTCTTTTTTTTTACATTTAGTTCCTTGTATTGGTACTGACTTATGCAAACCAAAATAAGTCCAGGGAAACATAAGTAAAAACATCCAGCGGAATAATAAGAGTTCCTACAAGATACATATCAAAAAAATGGGAGATTCATTCACTAGTGGTGTATCCCCAAGTGTGAGAGTTTTAAAATTAATTATGTATAATCTTAGTATTAAGACGTCTTCCAAAATGTCCATCATCCATGAGTAGGCTGCATCCAGTTATTGTTGCATGATGGTTCCTTTAGTATTCTTCAGTTTTCTCCTACTCCCTCCATCTGGACAAGTGTCAATTCTCTAGTGATGCTCTGGTCATTCATCTGGTTATATGGGTCCTTGTGGGTTCTGTCCCCGTTCCCGTTCCCGTTCCCGTTGTTGTAACCTGATATGCAAGAAATCATGATATGTTGAATCCACTTGTTAAATGATATATTGTGTGGATATGGTGAGGTTATCAAAAATAATTTTGTTTCTGGATGATGGCCACCGTCAAGATGTCATGTTTTGAGTATGTATCAGTTCTGCTTCTAGTGTATTAAATTCTATGCATGGTGTTCAAGTAGGTGTCTCCTAGGATCATGGTGGACGTGGTGTATTGTGTCCATATCCTTCTAGATGTGTGACATCCATAGAACAGATGATGGATTGTTTCCTTGTTGCTTTTGCAAAGAGAGCATCTAGATGGTCCCCGAAAACCCATGTGTCTCATTGTCAAGTCTGTGGGAAATTTATCGTGGCAGATGAGGCATATTAGAATGTGTAGTTTGGGTGGGCATTTGATTTTCCAAATCTTATTCTATGGCCTTGATTTTCCTCTATATGTAAAGTGCTTATATGCTAGTTTGTCCTTGTATTTGGGACCCCATACCCATTCGATATGTATGCTGATGTTATTTTCTAGTTGGTTCAATATGTCTAAATATGTGTTTGGGTCCATCCATTCTCTGAGGCAACGTTTAAGGTTGTTGTATCTATTGGATCCCAACTTGGTTAGTGCTAGGTAGTTGTTGCGATTGATAAGTGTGTTGGGTATATTTCTTTCTGGGAGTTGAAGGTTGATAAGCTTTTGCCCATGCCACCATGGATCATTCCAGAATTTGGTGTTATTCCATAAGTAAGGTGGTATCCAGATGGTGTTTGAAATGATATGGAGTGTGTTGGCTAACTATTTCCATAGCGGTGATGTTATCCTGTTAGTTTTGAAGGACCATGGTGTTTGTTGTGGGAGGTATTTGTCAATGAATATGTTAGTCCATAGTTTGTTTTCTTTATTGTTGATAGATGATATGATCTTGTGTATGAGGCTAAGGCTGTGGGTTTTGATGTTGATGATGCCCATCCACCCTCCTCCTTAGGGCTGTATATTGTTTCCCAATTGTCTAAGTGTAGTTTCTTGCCTTTGTGTTCCCATAGGAACTTTCTGTGGATTCTATCAATGTTTTTTTAAGTACCTTGGTTGGGAGTTAGATGCATGATAGATAGTATATGATGATGAGTGTGAGGGATGCATTGATAAGAGAGGAGCATCATGCTATATATAGGAAGTTGTTTCCCCATGTGCTGATACAGTTGTTTAGTTTGTTGATGATTGGGTTCCATGCAGTGGCTGGCAGACGAGTTGGGGTGAGTGGGAGTCCAAGGTATGTGAATGGGAAGGTTTCATGTTGACATCCCAACATACATGTGTATCTCTCCTTCTCAGTTGAGTCCACAGAGTCGCATATGATGGTGGATTTAGTGAAGTTTATTTTGAGTCTGGATAATATGGTGAATATTTCTAGAATCCTGATCAGATTAATGACATTGGAATCGTTTGGTTTGATGATGATAATGGTGTCATCTGCATATTATATCACATTGTTTGTGCAAACCTTGGGCTTGCTGATGTACCCAACATCCACGACATTCTGTATGAGTGTGTTTAGGACTGCCATGATGATGATGAATAAGTATGGTGATAGTGGGTCATGTGGGGACCCGTTTATGAGGGTCGCAAAGGTGCTAGTATTGATGCATGATCGTATCCAGGAGCACCATTGGGTAGGAAAATTGAGTCCATGCATACATTTAATAAGGAATTCCCAATTAACATTGTCAAAGGCCTTTTCAAAGTTCAGTTTAAAGATGAGAGTTGGTTCGTGAAGTGTGTTGCATGTGTATATGGTCTCCTGTACCGTGATGAATGCATCTTGTATATTCCTATGTGGCAAGAAAGCACATTGTTGAATGCCAACGATGTTGTTGAGGACTGGTTTCTTGCGACTGCTGAGTATCTTGGCAATGATCTTGTAAGTGAAATTGATGAGGCTGATGGGTCTGTAATCCCAGATGGAGTTTGGATGATCAGTTTTTGGGATCAGGGCTATATTGTGATTAATGGGTGTGAGGAGATGTTTGATGTTGTGTAGTCAGTGGATCTCTACAAGTAGCTTGGTGAAATCCTCTTTAATGATGGGCTAGCATGCTCGATAGAAGGACATGTCATATCCATCCGACCCAGGTGATTTGTCCAACCCTTACTGTTTTATCGCACCTTGGATTTCCCTATCTAGGAAGGGATCAAGGAGATTGTTAATAGTTGGGATCTTATGTGTGAAAAGTCTATCCCATTCAATCATAGTCTGTTGATGTAGTGTATGTATGTTGTTGTATAAACTATTAAAAAAGTGGGTAATGTGATTGGTGAGGTTGTGTATGGGTTGAGTGGAAGTATCAATACCATCGATGTTGGTGATTAGCAGGCGGTTATGCTTGGTATTACAGGTTGAGCGGAAAAATTTTGTGTTCCTATCTTCCTCCTTCAACCACTTGATTTTGGCTCGTTGTTTCCATATGATCTCTTCATGGGCTTTGAGAGTGTTGATCTCTTGGGTAAGTGACATGAGTGCATCCGTGGATTGTTGTAAGGCGGTAAGGAGTTGTTCTTCCTTTCTTTTGATGATATTAGGGATGGATCCAAATAGTGTGTGGTTCCATCTCTTGAGGATAGGCCTGATTAACTTGAGTTTGTGGTGTATGTCAAATCCTCGGTTGTTCGTGGATGGTTGTGTGTGCCATACATTGTTGATCATAGGGGTGAAATCTGAGTAGTGAGTCAAAAAATGTTTGATGCGAAAGCGTTTATGACCCCACAGAGTGAGTTGAGTTTGTAGGAGGACAGGAAAGTGATCAGATAGGCTGGATGCAGTTGGAGATGTGTGGGTCCCTGGGTGTAGTTGTAGTCCATAGATTATTGCATAAAAACGATCTAGTCTAGCTCGGAACATACCTATGTGCCACTTCCAACTGTCGTTGCTCTTTTGAAAAGATTGGCGTGACGACGTATCGTTGTTAGACCTTGTGATAGGTGCATGAATGTTTCTTTATGAACACTGCATGAATGTTTCTTTATGAACACGTTTCTTGCACTAGTCCCTCCCTTGCTCTATTCATTTACACGTTTCTCGCACTAGTCCTTCTATTGCACTACTCTTTTCCTTCATTATCTATAGCACGCATGCGGTGATTTTATAGCCTCTTCATTTACCTTCATTTGCTTCAATTGCTATTTCTCTACCATCCACCACTTTCTTACTAGTCACTTTTGTCGACTTTGTCTGTACTCTCAGATATATTATTATACATGCGTGATGTGTCCCTATTTATACTTAAAAAAGGAAATAAAAAAAAGATTTTCGGTGAATTAAATTTAGATTTAGGATGTCGAATTCTATACAAAGATCAAATAACGATCAAATAATTTTGCATCCGGCTCAGAAAAAACCAGAAGACACATGCATACAGTTACTATTCAAATATATGAATTTTCTAACAAAATTTGAAAATACCTGTCCAATATATCGGTTTCTAGTTCGCATGAGATAATATCTAAATTAGCACACCATCCAGTTGGGCTGAATTCGATGTTAATAAGTTTCAAGTCGGATTCAGCCTTGTCCGATCAAAATTTGCACGCTAACGAACTACTCAAATTGCAACTGCATAATAACCAAACTGTATAGTCTCCGGGCGGTCAAGCCAGTGCGCTCCTCACGAAGGGTCGCTGGTTCGAATCCGCTCAGGTGAGCTGTATTTACCAACCTCTTGGGTCATCCGGGCTCTGGCATCTGTTTGGAGAGGGGGTGGGCTTTGGCCCATCCAAATCGGAGCTGGGAAACCGAACTCGATCGCCAAATACAATTAGGAAAATCGTCCCGACTTCTGGCCTGACCGTCACAGAACTGCATGCCGGTCTTACGATTCTTACTTTTTTTTTTTTGAAGTGGGCCGGTCTTACGATTCTTACTATGATATGAGCCATGCATGATACGGCGGCCTCCGGGGTGGTCTATAATTGAACCCTCGTCGATCACCGTCAATCCATCCAAACCGCCGAGCACTTACCGAAGTCGCTTCTTCAATCCCCATGGCGCTCCATGCAGGAGAGAGCATGTTGAAGACCCTCGTTTTCTTGCTCGTCCTCTTCGTTCCCGGAACCCGCATGGGAACTGGGGCATTTCGTGTTCCGCGTTGGCATCCATCAACACGTCAAGGCTTCGCTCCTCACGGTGACCAGACGGAAGGTTGCTATTTCAACGCCATATATAATCTGGGTGACTCCATGTCCGACACCGGAAACTTGATCCATGAAGGTGGCATAGGTGGCAACTACTTTGGCATCTCCAAGCCACCCTACGGCAAGGATGCCCTTGACGGCAAGCCCACCGGCAGGTGTTCCGACGGGCTACTCATGGTCGACTTCCTCGCCCAGGATCTGGGTCTGCCGTTGTTACCAGCATTCCTGGACAAAGCGGCCAACTTCACCCACGGCATCAACTTTGCTGTCGGCGGAGCCACCGCGCTGCCCTTTACGTTCTTCCAAACCCACAAGATCATGCCGCCCCTCACCCAAAGTTCTTTGGACGTGCAACTCGGCTGGCTTCGCGCCCACGCCAATGCAACCTTCTCATCAGAGACTCAACGCAGGGAGGCGTTCCAGAGGACGCTTTTCATGCTAGGGGAGATAGGCGTGAACGACTTCAACTATGGCCTTCTATCGAGCAAGCCAATGGAGGACGTCAAAGCGTACGTCCCAGAAATAAACGCCAAGATCACCGATGCTGCCCAAGAGCTCATTGACATGGGAGCAAAATACATTGTTGTCCTTGGAAACTTTCCGATTGGGTGTCTACCAAGCTATCTCACCGCCTTCGGGACAAATAACACCAACGCCTACGACTTCAGAGGTTGCCTAAAGGAGCTCAACGAGCTTGCAATGTACCAAAACTTTCACCTCATGAGAGCGCTAGAGGACTTACGGCAGCAAAACCTTGACAAGGGTGTCAACATCATGTATGGTGATTACTATACCGCATTCATGAACTTAATTCGAGGAGCTCGCAGCCTGGGGTTCAGCCAACAGTATCTCCTGCAAGCTTGTTGTGGGTCTAAATCCAACAAGTATCGCTTTGATATGGCATCCATGTGTGGCATGCCTGGGTCGGACGTTTGTTCGACACCGTCAAGGTTTGTTAGCTGGGACGGCATCCACTTCACACAACATACATTCAGAGTCATGGAGAAGATGCTTACAGTTGGAGGCCTCATCTCGGCACCGGATGGAAGCAATCTCAAGAAATGGATCTGCACCAAGAAGCTCCAACATTAGATTTATTATAAAATATTAAAATGGAAAAGAACAAAAAATAGTGTTCATTAAGTTCTACAAGCTTTCCTATTGTAATTTGTCTTCTGCTGAGCTCTTAGAATAAGCTCCAACTCAATAATAAAATGGTACCTGACTTTCCATCCTTTAAGCTAGTTTGTGACAAAGCAAAATCCCATTATATTATTGGTGATAGTCTAAATCCAGAAACGACAAGGAAATGTTCTTAACCTTTGATAAGTGCATTTTCCAAAGCCAGGTGGAGGATACCGTAGAAAAATGTCAAAGTATAATAAAAGACAAAGAAGCTATATCATGTGACAAATAGCTTTAGAAAACGATAATCGTACCCTAAAATATAGATCAATATAAACTATTTTATCATCAAACTCAATAATAAAAAAGATGACAAAATAACTAGAATGTTTTGTCTAGAACTTATCAGAGTAGGTTTTCCTAACATGAGGGGTTGACGTGAATGATTCAAATATCAATTCTTAGTCAATATTTCTTCACTTCCGCATTGCCTTATTTCTCGATCAGTTTTAAAAGGAAACTACCTAGACAAAAACACCACCTAAATTTAACACATATCAACCACATATACTCACGTATGTCTTATTATTCTCAAATTAGAAATCTTAGGTGAGCATGACCGATTCATAATCATGCCTTGGCTTTCGTCCATTTAATGTGTGACAATAATCTCCAATAGAAACCCAGAAGAGTATAATGTTTAAGCTTTTCAAGGTAGGCAAGAATCATAGTCATGCATGTGTAGATAATGAACCAAGCTTATCTATAATAGTGGCACCGACCATGAGACAACCAACCTAATTTGCAATAATGTGACTAGTAGGCCAACTTGCTATGAAAAACTTAAACTATTTTTACATGTCATTTTTATTATCATGACCAATTTATTTAAGCTCAAATAAGCTATTAACACTCCATTCCAAGAAAAAAAATTATAACAGTGCCCTCTACAAATGGACTTATAGACCTCTCTTTGCCAAGGACTCCTAAAAACTTTTGGCCACTGACAACCTTCACATCCCATTTTCCCCTATGGTCGGAACTCTACTCCAAACCAACAAATAAAAGCAAAAAGTTCTTGGATTTAACCTCTTTCATCCATTTTCATTTTTGATTTAGTGCAGTGGATGAACTACCACCTTCCTAAAACCTTTCGTGAGCAAAAGATGAGAAAGGGCATTAATATTTGCATTAGAGCAAGTCATTATATAGCCCAGTGAGGAACACAGAAAAATGAGTGTTATAAGGCTCTACATTTACCTATTTGGAACTCTATAGTTATGTTTTTCAAAATTAAAAATAAAATCTTTTTTAATTACAATAACTTTTTTCTTTAAAGCTATAATTGTTGTGGCTCATTTGTTAAGGTTGTGTAGATAAACCTATTACTTATCACATTGCAAAGAGATTTTTTGGATCATTGCACCACTCAATCAATAGGTACACACAAAGTCAAGATTTGTATTAACATGGGAAAACAAAACACAGCAGGTTTATTTTTTTCTTATAGGAATTATTGCTTACCAAAATCTTGGAAAAAAAGTTCAGTACTTGATTTTTTTAGTATAATTATAAATATAATCAACCTTGATATATTTAGAATCCGAGCTTACTATAAAATTATATCAAACCATAAATAAACTACATGCCTTATGTGATAGTAATTAGTTATGATTTATTATTTAAATAAAGATATTTTGTTGGATCTGAATGGAATTGTGTAGTATATGATACTCTTGCAAGCCTATTGTAGGCCTCAATCCAAGAGGTTGATTTAAATTGGCATTATTTGTTATATCTAGACTCGTAAAAGTAACCTACTATGATAAGGTTACTCGTTGAAATGAAATATTCCTTGTAAATACTTATTGTAGAACCTCCAATCTTGAGATTAAAGTGTGAATAAGAATATCATATCAATAACACAACAAAAGAGTAAGAAAGGAAAGACAAAACACAATTTCATTGTTGACATAGTTATATAAGATAGTTTCTAAGTTGTAATAGAATGCACTATATTAGTTTTAGTTACAAAGATTTCCGACCCCAAAGAAATAAGAAGCTAATCCATCACCACCAACACATTTAGACATACATTAAAAGTTGATAAGGTCAATATCTACATTATTTGTAAGAACCCAATATGAAAGGGAATGGAAATCATGACAATCAAATGTTGACCATAACCAAAGAGTAATCATTCTATTATAGAACTCAAACACATGAAATGGTCATAAAGACACACCAATGTAGTGTTAACACACGGTCATCCTGAGAAATACTTTTTTGTTAGATATTATGCATCAAGATCTAAATCAAACATAACCTCCCATATTTTATAAATGACATAAAAGTGCAAACAATTCTTCATCATGACCAATACACGACTTAATCAATCTATCTATACGAGCAAAATTTGAGTTTCTAACTAATTGGTCATATATGCACAAGATTCCTAATTCACCATATATCCACTACAATGTACAAGTTTTTGAATTTTCCTTTGGAGACAAATAACACAAAGAGTATGAAACTAGGTTGGTTTTGTATCAACCCAGGGTTGATCTACCATTAAACGCGATCATCTATGGTAGTTTTTTCCAAACTTAAAAAGTAAATGTATATTAATCACACAACCCTTGCACGTGAGCATGAACAATAAGAAATTGAAAATTGGATAAAAATCCTAGATATATACCCACTTATGGGGTTCTAAATAGAAGACAAAAGAGAAGACCTCCATTTAATCATGTAAATAATCTTCCTTGCCGACTTGGGATTAGATATGGGTAATTTCCCCTCTTTAAGCTTAAAGATATTCTTATTCTTCAAGGGATTTCACACATAAGTTACATGCAACAATTGAATTGATTATTGATATTGGAAACTACAAGTAACTAAAGTGATTTACTCTAGATACAACATAAGAAGCAAAACATAACAAAACAAAATAAGTAGGGCATTATTCAATAGAAACACCCCCTATGGATTTCAACCAAAAATTCTGTGCAAGACAATCAAAATTATATTCAAAATGAGTTTCAAGACATTGCAAGAAAAGCATGCAACAAAACATATATGGCTTATAAATTCAACATGGTGGACAAACTTACCCATGATATGATTACATAAACAAATAATAAACTTCTAGGCCAAAACTCTATTAACTGTGATAATGAGTTACAAAATCATGGGTTGGGGAGTGTTTATAAAGTAAGAGGTATAGGAAACCTAATAAGGGTCTAAACCCTCCACATTGGACCTATATTACTTTAATGGTTATAAAAATGCTCTTATATGAATGTGTTCATGTTGGGGAATAGGGTGGCAGAGAAGGTAGCGGAAACAAAAAATTTATCCCTATTCCTTTACCAACAGATTGTGTCAACAACAATGTATCTAGAAAAGAGGATAGCATGAGATATGCCTGGTCCTGGAGCAAGTCCAATGACTACTCTTATATGGTAATGTGAACTCTTCATAAGACACACATGAAAAACTGGTGAAGACGACATCTTGGTGCAACACCAAGGACAAAGGTGGTCATTGTCCTCCTAGCATGGGGGAAACGACCTCCACACCTCTATGTAGTCCACACAGACCATCGAGAACTCCTTGTTGTACTACCAAACCCAATGGAAAGGAGTTGTCCCTTCGAACATCAATGTTCTAGCATTAACTTGCTCTCCCTTATTGTCTCTCCCTCGCTATCTCTCCCTTTTATGGGTAAGACTTGATCAGGCTCTCATGTTACCACAATTGTGAGAGGACAATAATTCTTAGAGCTTATTATTGTGTCCTTGAAAGCCAAGATTGCCCCCTTTATATAGAATGGACAAGATCAGAGTTCCATATTGTTTGAGAGTCAACGAGACAAAATCTCATAAATTTTCTAAAAGTTGTGAATGATGAGCCGGTCGGTTCACATGTGAAACGGTCAGTTCAACACTTGAACCAGCCGATTCACTATGTTTCCTATTCGCAATCATATTAGCTTTAATGTGAAAATTAATGCACAACATGGCATTAGCATTAATCTTGATCCAGTCATATTGATCATCCAACTTGCCGGTTCACAACCCGAATTGGTCGTTTCACATCTTTGAACCAGCGGTTCATTTTTTAACCTAACGGTTTAAGTTGCAGTTCAGCCAATGTTGTTAAAATTGAAATGATACTTTAATCAACCAGTTCAGTGCTTGAACCAGTCGCTTCATAGTCATGTCAGTCAATTTTCAGCCTTTGTGGTTTAAATTGAATATGTAAGCACATTAGTAATCAAGTTAAACATGCTCTCTAACATATCATGACTAATGAGATTATGTCATCAACCAACACACATTCTAGTCTTATGTAATTGTTGTCTATTTTTCTTATACAAAAATATCCAACTAGGGATACAACAAGAATGCATATACTCTTATCATACATACGATCTAATTGTTCAGGTCCTCAAGCAGAAGACATATGTCATCGAGCAACATCATTTTTTGGACATCTATCATATTTGTGTCATAATCTCAAGATTGAGAAAAACATAATAGATGGAATTACCTTTATAATTATCAAATCAAGTATAAGATTTTCCACTACAATCATCATATGATTGGCTCTATGGGCATACATACCAACTGACTCCCACTTGCACTTAGAGCCAATCACTTATAAATCATATTCCAAATGATCTTCAACATGTCCATCATGTTTTTTGTGCACAAGTGCTTTTGTAGAGGGTTAGAAATGTTTGGTTATAGTCGATGTTTTGCAATTATTCACATATCCTCATTGTATGACTTCTCACATGAGATGGAATTGCCATAGTATGCTATCTAATATTCCTTTCCTATCTAGTAGCTCCATTGTTGCCACAATATATCTATCGTGCCATCAATGGTTAGAACTCCCCATAACTTTATCTACACCACATGAATTTATTGATCCATACAATATCCTATGTTGTTCTTAGAATAGTAAGGTACTCAACTTCTATTGTAGAATTAAATAATTGTCTCTTTCTTGGAACTTTTCCAACTCACAACTCTTGTTTTAAGGTCAAACACAAATTTAGATTGGGATCATTAGTTTTCTCTATCACTTTTGAAGCTTGCATTAGTGAAACCCTTGACACACAAATCTTCTTCATCACCATAATCAGGGAACTAATCCTTTAGTGCTTCTTAGGTACTTGAGGATGTTCTTCATGGTAGTCCAGTTACTTTCACTAGTATCTGACCAATATCTACTCGTCATTTCCAATACATACAAGATAATGTGATGAGTACATAACATTGCATACATGATAGATCCAGTTCTAATGAATATGTCATCTTTACATGTTATCCCATTCTTCACAAGGACTGGGATACTGGCTCTTAAGAGACTAATCCATGGAACATGCACAAATTTTCTCTAATTGAGTCATGCATGTTGAACCCCTTCAAAATCTTGCCAATGTGTCTGCTCTTACTTAGGTCAAGAAGCTCTCTGATCTATCTCTATAGATCTTGATTCTTATCATATAGGATGCTTCTCCTAATCTATTCATAGAGAAGGTGCTTCCTAGCCAGGTTTTAATATTTGAAGTATAAGGATGTTATTCTAATTATTATGTGGAATATAAATATGCTCCCACAAAATTCTTGTAATCATAGATTTCATCTTCATTTCAACTAAAGTCAAACTCTTTGGCTATCTTGTCAAATCTAAGATTCCATCTTTCAGATGTTTGCTTGAATTCATAAATTGACCTTTGTAGCTTATAGACTTCATTTGTAATAGTTGGATTTATAAAAAAAACAATTAGGTTGTGTAACACACACATCCTCTACAACATTTCTGCTAAGGAATGTGGTTTTAACATTTATTTTCCAAATAACATAGTCATACTAAGCTGCAATGGCAAGCACAATCCTGATGGATTTAACCATGACAACTGGTGATTAGATTTCATTATGTTCAACACCTTGAACTTGTTTGAAACCCTTTTCAACCAATATGTCCTTATAGCTTTGTACATCCATCCATGTTGGTCTTCTTCTTGAAGACCCACTTGCACCCTATGGGGTTTAACCCTTTAGGTGGATCCACCAAGGTCATACCTTGTTGGTGTACATGGACTCCATCTTGGTTCTCATGGCCTCATGCCATTTCTCAGACTATGGTCCCTCAGTAGCTTCTAGGTAGGTTGTTGGCTCATCATTTATGACCAACTCACCACCTTCTTGAGTTATAAGATACCATAATCTTTCAAACTCAAGGGGTGTCCTACTAGATCTATGAGGTTTTGTGTTACATAAGGAACTTGAGATTCCACAAAAACTTGTGATTCTCCTTGTTCCTATTTTACCTCTTTTGGTTTAGTGTTTTCTTGTAAGTCTTGAGCTTGTTGAGTCCCACTTCTCTCCCATTAATTCCTTTGAAATTAAGTTCCCCTTTAGGAATCCAATCTTCCTGGCAACAAATACTTTTGTTGTCAGATTGGAATAAAAAAGTAGTATTAAAAAAATAACATTTATGGATAAAACTTTTCAAGAAACTATTTTCTAATATTGTTTACATTCCTTGTCTTTATAAAAGACATATTGGGACACTTCCTAATCCATATCTCATATGGTGTCTTTTGAACCATTTTAGACAGTACATTGTTTAGTGTAAAGTGTGTGTACAAAAAGGAACTTGGAAGATTAGCTAGATTTATTGATAAAGGCATCATGACTAATATGGTGTGATACCTTGTTTCTGATACATCATTATGTTCCAGGTGGAGTTCATTATGATACATTATCATAGTCTCCCAAAAGGTTCTCAAACTCTTGGTTCAAAGTACTTTCCATATTGATTAATATCAAAATGCTTCAATACTTATACCAAGCTAGTTATGTACTTCATTCATGATCTCCTAGAACACTTTAAGAGATTTAGACTTTTAGTTTATTAAATACAAACTACCATATCTACTGAGATTATCGATAAGTATAATGAGGTATTAGTAACCACCACTAGCATTTATTCTAAGAGGTCTACATACATCAATATGTATGAGCCTTAATAGAATACTCACTCTCTCACTACATCTAGTGAAATGTGTTTGTGTCATATTTACCAATAAATAAGACTTGCATGTATCTATTGGTTCAATAAGAAAAACTATCTAGATAACCATCAATATGGATTCTAGAAATGCATTTCTCATTTTTATGCTCTAGATGACAATGCTATCGATATTCATTGTTTGATTCATCAAGTCATTCAATATATATAAATACCTCTAGAATTATCAAATATAAACTATGAGACATTAGCACCACTGTCATAAAAGATCTTATCTTTGAAAGAAAAACATTAAATATATACATATATTCTTGTCCATAATAGACTACATGACATTTTTCATTAATGGTAGATACATAATAGCAATTTACTAATTCTATTACATGCCCATGAAATGAATGACAGATACCAAGTGTAGTGGCAACAACTCTTGCTCTGTACAGTTCTAGCTTACTTCTTCTCAGGTCCTAAAGTGGAGATCTCTATATCATTCTTCTTCTTGAGTTTCTTTCTATAAAGGCATCAATTACTTTTCCAGTGTCTAGGATGATGATAGTGATGGCACTTTATTTCCTTATTCACTCCTCCCTTAGCTTCTAGTGTAAAAGACTTGGGTTTTTGGCTACCTTTAGAACTATTTTTAAGTTTTCCTTTTCCCTTAGACTTCCCTATACTGATCATCATCGTAGATTTGGATTTGTCCTTCTTTATCTACGCTTCAGCTGTCCTCAACATGCCAAGTAATTTTGATAACGGCTTGTCAAAATTGTTCATGTTGTAGTTCATGACAAATTGATGTATGATTGTGGAAATGACTAAAGAATCACATATGTGGCCAACTCTTAACCCAAGAGAAATCTCATTCTGGCAAGGTTCTCCAAATACTAAATCAACATGAGTGTATGAGGACCTACCGGATCTCCTTCTTCCTTGTTCCACTTAAACAATGCCTTGGAGACATCATATCTCTCTTGTATTGCCTGATATTGGTACATGTTCTTAAGATGTGTTACCATCTCAATAAAGTCCATGTTCCCATGTTGTCTCTACAACTCACAGTTCATTGAGCACATCATCAGGCACTTGACATCCACAACATCTTTAGAATGCTTCCAGTATACATCCCTGTCAGCATTAGGTGTGTTGGGAGTAGGTTCATCTGGCTCTGGTGTCTCCAGGACATAGAGCTTGCTCCCTAGAGTGAGAGTGATTCTCAAAATCTAGAACCATGCATGGAAGTTGTTTCGATTTGACTTGTCCTTCTTAAGGACCAATCACAAAGAAAATGTTTTTGTGTTTGCCATTGGATTTTTCAAAATAAAAATTTGTAACTTTTATCAAAACACTTTTGATTTGATTTAATAATGTTAACAACATTAATTAGCCTTTTAATTAGTTATATCTCCTACTATTTGGTTCAAATCGATATCTCGTACTACCAACTCAGAAGATTGCAGTGTACAACCTTCTAGTAGCCACGATCCAAAATAATTAAGTTAACATCCAGCTAATGTCGGTGCTCATAACCAATTATTAAGGTAGGAAACATTTGCAAATTGCATCTTATGCAACTCTTCAGTAGTTGGTGTACATAACTCTTTGTTAGAATCTATTTGTATGTTTCTAGGCACATAATCTCACTAAGGTCACCTAGTTAAGCCTGACCCAAAGGTCAATATGATATAATATGCATCCTTCTTTGACAAACCCACATATCTACCATCACACTTTCATGAGATAGATCGTGCTCCATGCTTTAGCGCAACCTAAACTTGGTTGATCAAGCTTTTCATGTGTCTCTTATGGAAAATGTCTTAGACTTAGTATTTATTGAGATATTTTATATATAAGTACATATATATATATATATATATATCCAATCACCACATACTTATAGTATGTATCTTATGCATGTGATGTCCACAAAAAATATGCAATCATGAATTTATCGGTAGTGGTTATGACCAAACTGATGAAATTATATGGAGCCACAAAGAATTTCTACCATCTAAGGTCATACATCTCATGTAGCAAGCTATACTAGATTATTTGTGTTGGCCCAATCAGTCGTCTGAACCCTTTAATCGATTGGTTGGCCTTCAGATCAGTCGATTGGCTTTATGGATCAAGTAGTTGGCTGGACTCCTCTAGTCGATCGGTTGGGCCTTCAGTCAATTGGTTGGGTCATCCTATTTGTTGGCCTCCTCGGTCCTCCATCTGATTGATCAAATCATGTCGAGCATCTTCTCTTTCCAAAACTGAAAAACTATCATATTTCATATTACATTGTAAAGGGAAAAATCTCAAGTTGTATTCAAGGGGAATATGCAAAGAGGAGCATTAATTTACATTTAGAAAGAAGGGGAGAGGCTCGGTATGCAAGCCAAATAACAAACAGAAATAAACTAAACAACCATGAACACAATTCACATGGGATTTGTCCATAACCACACATACATCCACCATCAAAACATTTTAGGGTGGGGCATATGGATTGCATATATATAAGTATATATATGTATATATATATATATATATATATATATATATACATACACACACACAGACACACACACAACACACACACACACACATATATATATATATATATATATATATATATATATATATAAATATAAAATATATATATATATATATATATATATATATGACTCAAACTAGAATACACTCGAGTGTACAGATTGCACGAATACACTCAAGTGTGTTTGCATATCAAGACTATTTTTTGCAAAATGTAAACCATTGGTCTTCACTATCATACTATAACTAGGCTACATATAAATTTTGAGCCCATTTAGATGAGTGTAAGTCACTCATTAGAGGGCAACAGAATCGACGCGTGAAACTAATTTGAAATGCATAATTTTTGTAGTCTTTATGACATGACCTATAAATGTCCAAATGTGCTCAAATTTTGTATATGAGCTATTCACAAGATGTTTAAGAAGATCAATGGATTAGATTTTTGAAGAAAATATTGCATCATGAAAAATGACATGAGTGTATTCTAGTCTGAATACACTCGAGTGTATTCGAGCCTGACTCTCTCTCTCTATCTATCTATCTATATATATATATATATATATATATATATATATATATATATATATATATATATATATATATATATATATATATATATATATATATATATATATATATAGGCCATTCATTCACTGCCCATGCGGGTAACTAAGGTTAGTTACCCAAGCATCTATTTTGTGATAAGAAGGCACATATTTGTGATGAGACAGTCAACGCTGTAATGAGATAGCCAAAAATATAATAGAAAGACTCATTTTGTCATACTACGTAAATTCTTGTCATAAATATCATTTTAATGTATTCAGAGGGACAATAAAATTTCCATGTTGTATTAACAAAATGAGTCTTTGTATTAAAATTTTATTTGTTTCATTACAATTAGGGGTCTTTCTATTACGAGAGAAATCCATGGGTAACAAAAGTTAGTTACCCGAGCGGGCAGTGAATATATACCCATATATATATGTGTGTGTGTGTGTGTGTGTATGTGTGTGTGTTTATATGTATATATATATGTTTATATATGTATGTTTATATATAAATATATTTGTTTATATATGTGTGTGTGTGTCTATATATATGTGTGTGTGTCTATATATAACATATATATGACCATTCATTCACTACCCATGCGGGTAATTAAGGATAGTTACCCATGCATCTATTTTGTAATAAGAATATACATATTTGTAATGAGACAACCAATATTGTAATGAGATGACCAAAAATGTAATAGAAAGACTCGCTTTGTAATACTACATAAAATACTGTCATAGATATTGTTTTATTGTATTCAAAGGGACAACAAAATTTTCACGCTGTATTTACAAAATGGGTCTTTGTATTACAATTTTGGTTGTCTCATTACAATTAGGTGCATTTATATTACAAAATAGATCTACGGGTAATAAAAGTTAGTTACTCGTGCGGGCAATGAATATATACCCTATATATTGGGATCATATGTGGTATTTAATCAAGCATGCATATTATTCAATTTAATATTCACATCGTATGCAACAAAATATATCTGATAATGTCTATTTAAAATCTAGATACACTATTAATTGGCATGGCTTAGATACCGTTGTTGGGGAATAGGGACGGTATAGAAGGCATCGAAAATAAACTTTTTTGTCCCTATACCTTTACCAACAGATCGCGTCAACAATAATGTATCTAGCAAAAGGGTAGCAGGAGATATACCTCATCCTGGAGTAAGTCCAGAAACAACTTTTGCATGATAATGTGCACTTTTCATAAGACGCACACGAACAACTGGCGACGACGACCTACTGGTGCAGGACCATGGATGGTGGTGGTTTTTGTCCTCCTAGCATGGTGGATATAGCCTCCATGCCTCTACATAGTTCACGCGGACCATCAATAACTCTTCGCTGCGCTACCAAAACCAACGGGATGGAGTTGTCCTTTTTGAACATCAACATGCTAGAGTTGACTTACTCTCCCTTGTTGTCTCTCCCTTTTATGGGTAAGACTTGTTCAGGATCTCACATTACCACAACTGTGAGAGGACAACAATTGTCAGAGCTTATTGTTGTGTCTCTTGAAAGCCTAGACTGCCCCCTTTATATAGAATGACAAGGATCAGAGTTATAGATCATTAGGGAGTCAAAGAGACAAAATTTCATGAATTTCTTAGAAGATGTGAATGATGAGATGGTTAGTTCACATGTGAAATAGTTGGTTTAACACTTGAACTGGTCGTATCACTATGTTTCCTATATGCAATCATATTGGCATTAATGTGACGATTAATACAAAACATGACATCAACATCAATCCTTAATCCAATCATATTAATCATCCAACCGGCTAGTTCACAACTTGAACCAGTAGTTTCACATCTTTGAACCATGTGGTTCATTTATGAACCAAGTAGTTCAAGTTCCAGTTGAACCAATGTTGTTCAAATTGAAATGACACTTGAATCAATCAGTTCAATGCTTGAACCTGTCGGTTCACAATCCTTCCAGTCAATTTTCATCCTTTGTTGTTTAAATTGAATACATAAACACTTTATTAATAAAGCTAAACCTTGTTTATAACTAAACTCCTATTCCAGGTGCATCCTATGTGTGTGACCCTATAGGCCCCAAGTTACATTGGCAGTGAATGTCACTAACCAATTTATGACATCACAAGAAATGAGTGGTAACTAGCCACACATCATTGCTACCCAATTAATTGAAAAGTTGGGAGTACAACTTCAACATACAATCCGTGATTAGTGTTATAGTGATTTTATAGTTCATTTATATCTTATATATAGATTGAACTAGAGGCATGGAATCATCATCCTCTCAACGTTCAATGCATATTCCTTAAACATGAGCACATTGTCTGAGATGCATGTGAGCTCACATATCAAATATTGAGTGACACGAGTATGGCCATATGTTTCTTAATCTCACTTATCAAATGGATAGAATATCAATCTCTTATAGAAGGGACAAATCCCATCTACACCACTCACACTCAATCCCCATGTGTCACAACACACCCAAGCACCACCTTTATGGCAACCCTTATTCAAGGTCATGTTGGATGATGTCAAAATATATCAAATGACATATGATGAGTATTGTTACAACCCCAAATTTTAGGTTCCTTTGGTGAGAAATGTAATTTCTCATATTAAAGATATTTGGACAAATAATGATATAATTTGTTGTGAATAAATGGATTTTGTTTAAAATAGCCTTGTTGTTTGATTTGTGGGCTTTATTGGCTATTGGGCCCAATAATAAGGAAATTCAATTAATTAATGAATAATTGAGTTGTTGAGAAAAGAGAGATGAGGTAGAAACCTCTAGAAGGCAAAGGAATGTAATCCAAGAATGAATTTCGTGCCTCTTGGGTTCCAAGGAGTCCAAAGTTGCAAAGATAAAGCAATAAGAAAAGAAAAGATTAATAAAGTATTTCTTTATTAAGAAAGAAATTGAAAATAATGATAAAATGTGGAAAACAAGTGAAAAGAGGTGATAATTGAGTTTAATGACCTTGAAATAACTTAAAAGGATAAAAAAGGTAGTTTTGGTATAAAAGAGAAATAATCGACTTTAATTGGGCTTATGATGTTGAAATTAGGGTTTATGAACTAAGAGAGCATTTAATATGATAAAAGTGTTATGGAGGCAAAAACCCTAATAAAACCCTAATGTGGTCTAGAAAGCCTAAGGTGGAATCCAAGTCTAGCTTTAGAATGTTCTGGATAAACTATAACACTTGGATCCCATGCATTAATTTCAGGATATTGTTGATTACTTGTTGCTTGTTCTTTATCCTTATTGCTTGGACAATCAAGTTGCTCTGGATTAGGTATGTGGTTAATTATGAATAACCGCCTTAGTTTCCCGAGGATTTTCCGGATGGTTAATCGCATTGAATGCAAATTATCAGTTTGGATGTTCATACTTGCAAACTATAAAATCACTATGATTATCACATTCATAATAGAAGTATGGATTCTCGCACCTACATGCCACCCTGATGGATGATGCCAAAGGTCAGGCCCAGATGGGTAGACCAATGGACACCTTGAGTGGTAACCCCAGGCACCAAGCTCGGGAATGAGAAGGTGGCCTATGATATTGCATGACTAGTGGGCATCATGAGTGGTGACCCCCAGGCACCAAGCTCAGGATTGGGAAGGTGGCCTTAAGTCATTGGCAAAGGAAACCCTAAGGTGGATATGCCAGGGTTAGGGTAAAAGTGGTGGAGAATGTCATATTGAAAAGCGTAAATTGGCTTGTTAATTAACTTGATTGTGATAAATAGATTGCTATCCTTATGTGCAAACTTTTGGTTGTTCCCACATACCAGTATATTTCGATATACAGACCGACGTTTTTTTTGTCGGCGTTTTAGGAACAACAATTGAAAGAACAAACAGTAAAGTGACACATTGTGGAAATAAGAAATAAAGTTCAAGGAGGATTAGATAGAATAATTCAAGCTCTGTATAGATAGATTTCCAAGTTTTCAAAGGTAAGCAAAGTTTTAATTTTATACCAAATTCCAGTTAGTTAGTTGAATTTCATAATTATTATTGATTATTTGTTGAACCTTTGATCCTGTTAATTGAATAACGGCTCTGACCTTCGGGTCTCCCTTAATTGGGGGTTATCAGGAGGCGGGGTCGTTATAATTGGTATCAGAGCATAGGTTCCTCACTTAATCTTTAATAATTATTAAATTTTACAAATTCCGTAGAACCCAAGGGAGTTATTAGAAGATTATCCGAAAGACAGAGGTGTCTAGAAAAGGATCACGACTGGGGGCTGGCAATATTTTCCTCCGCACCGCTAGTCGGAATACGAGGACTCCCAGATCCGTGTGACTGCCTAGCCAAAGTCTTAGGGTATGAATCGAAATAAGACACCTTTAGGAATCTCTCATCTTGTTCATCCCTTCTCAACTCAAATTCTATTAAGGATCTTAAGGATTAGGGTTTTCTCTCTTTTCTCCTCACCGTCTTGAGGTATGGGTAAGGTAGATAAGGATTAAGGAATCCTCCACCAAATCAATAAAAAGCATGTAAATAAGATGTCATGGACATAAGCTTAACAGAGTAAGCGTAAAGGAATAGATACATGCTTAGGTCGTATGACATGAGTTGTCAATACCCTCAGGGGAGACCTGAGGCTAGACTTTCTTATCTAGAGGATGAGAAGAGAGAGAATTAGTCTTAAAAGTAGAGACCTAGCACATCCTTTGAGGATGATGTTAACCCTAATCCTAAGTGAAGGTTAGAGAGAGAGATGACATGATGAGTTAGAGGTCATGGTTGACCAGGTGTTTGGATAGATATGCCTTTGGTTTTCCATACGAGCCATGAGAGGTTGGATGACCTAGCACCTTTGGCAACCCGGGAAAGAGTCGTGCATGTTAGAGCAAAGGGTAGCTCTTTCATGGATCAAGTTAGAGAAGAACCTATAGAATCCAATGGGCTTATGCAGGTAGGGTATAACTTGCACCCAGAGTACGTCAGGGGACGGTAGTAGGTTGAAACCCTGGCTGGAAGGGCACGATGGATGGCTTATGAGATAAGCATAAAGAGATATGGATGACCTTGAGCCAAACATGTGTTGAGCATAGGCTTCACCCACATAGGGGTATGCTTGTGAGCATGAGACTTCATGGAGAGAGGACCTCTAGTAGTATGGCTGGATGTGGAGTTAGCTCTAGAGAGAGAAAGCAAGAACCCAGCAAGGAGGTTGGAAGCCTAAAAACCCCAAAACTTGAGGAATAGTGGGGAGTTGAGGATGATGCGACCTACATGGATGATAGTGGTTGCCTTATGCTTGATCCCTAGAGGCTGATGATATCTTGGTTGCCTTTAGAGGAACCAAACCCTAAAAAGAGGACGATGCTTCTAGTACCTATAGTATAAGTAACTACCTGATGGATGAGATAAAGAGTGCCTTAGACCCTGAGGAGGTTTAAGTAACCTGTTGTGAGGTTTTATACCAAGTTGAATGTCCTTGAGGAGGACTCGACTCTGAGGTATTGCTCATATAAAAGGATCATGGGAGTACATGACATACCTTGGACATGTTTGATTCGTGCTTAAGAGTTTGAGCATGCAGTTCGATATCCAAAGGAGAACCTAGGGTTCCTAGGCCTAAGAGGGGAAGCAGTGCATCCGATGCTCATGATGAGATTTGAGTCTCTATAGTTTCGAGCATGGTACTCCTCATGTGTAGAGGTAAAGGAAATCCCTTACGTTAAGGGTATGTTTGACGAACCCCTCACAACTAAGTTGATGTAATGTTGAGGATGAGAACAAGTGCAACCTAGCATGGTTTTGTAGGTATGCTTGTGCCTTAGTAGTGGTTGGTTTAAGCATGATCATATGGATGTAAACCCTAAGGATTCTTGTGACCTTTGTTATAAAGGTGAAGTTTCCTCCCATCTTGGGAGAGGGACCCTTTGGTAGGGAGTTTACCAGTTTGGTTTGTTTTGAGGTAACCTAAGGAGGTTTCATAGGATCTTGAGAAGCTAAGTGAAGAGTACATGGCATGAAAATGAACCTGTAGACCCATAGATAACCATCTCTAGGTGCATGTGGATGTGTTACCATGGAGGTAACCGGTATGGGGCCTGACCAAGGTAGGCAGGTTGCCATGACCCCTATGAAGGGATGAAAGTCAGTCGAGAATGCATAGAGGGATGATGAAGGATTGGGTAAGGTTCTAAGTGAACATGTACCATAATAGAATCCTAAGTCTATCCTAGGGTCAGGTAGGGATAAGACTGATGGAAGAAGGAGTTGCCTAATTCCCTAGTTGCACATGACCATAGGGTCAGGAGGTAACAACTATCATTGTCTGAGGGCCATGGGTTAGGAGATTGATCACCTTCATGAACTCATGGGACCCAAAGGGCAGATGAGTAGGGCACTCTCTGGATGCATAAGGGAAAACGGATGACCCCAAAAGTGCCGACACCTTATAGACCTAGAGGAGATGACCAAGGATTTTGTGTAAACCCCAGTAGGTTTGAGACCAATTTTCTATGGAAGTAATTTTTGATATCATGATGTTTGTGATGTGGAGACATGAGTTGCACGTTTCAACTTAAATTTGAAGGTGTACTGGCAAGGAGGGATGTACCATCTCTACTCCTGGAATGGGAAGAACTCTGTATTTGGACGGCCGCCAAATGCTTATTTCTTCTTGTTATGGGAGTGAGAGATAGGATAGTACGCATGCCATACATCAAGGATAAAGATGATGTGAGTTGGAATGTTGCTATGATGTATGAGGACAGAGAGGATAACATACCCTTATGGAGTGGATAATACATGGATGGTTTACAAACACTAAGAGAAGTAGTGTAGTCATCTTAAGAGGATGTTTTATCAGGAGCTATGTGGAATTTGCAAGTTAACCAAGGTTGAGTTTGATCACCATAAGGATGAACTGAGAGTTTCTGGATGAAGGAAAACTTAGAGTTTGAGATGAGATGATAAGTGGAATACATGGAGGTGTATGTTCTCAACAATACCTAACACCTAAGGATAAGAAGTGGTAATGAATGTTCTGGTTGAGGTATAGGTGCCTAGATTAGCTGGAAGCTAGAAGAAGTTGAGGTTGTTTGGCTAACCCTAAGTTTGGAAAGAAGATGTGTTTTGGCTAACACTTAGATGTAATAAGATATGAGAAACAAGTCAATGGTTGTTTGGTTAGCCAGTTTAGTCCTTGATGTAGTAAAAGGATGGTGATAGAACCTCAGATACACTTCTTTGGATAGGAAGGTAATAAAACCCTAATAAGAGTGGTTTAGGGTTTCTGAAGAATCGATCTTGAGGAATCATGACATACTGGGAATCATGGTTTTAAGATCACCAAAAGATAGTAAGTGATAGTAGTACTTCAAACAAAGTTGCATGCAAGCTAGGAGGTGAAGGATGAACACTAGTAACCCGGTGCAAGGATATAAAGTATAAAGAGTTCCCGAGAGGGAATGGGAGTTCTTCACTGTGGATGTTGTGTGAGTCCCCCCTGGACCAAGGAAGGTCGAGACCCAATATGGGTTATGGTAGATCGCCTTACCTAGATGACATGAGAAAGGAAGAGTACTGTCACGGGACAGATTCAGTTGAACTACTTAGGAGAGAAAGATGGTTCAACTACACCATGATGCGAGTTCAAAAGTTCTTGGGTATGACCAAGGTTTGCTTCCATGAGGTGGAAGTGGATACATGAAGAACTCGATGATAGTACAGTTTATCACCCCAGACTAATGGACAGTATGATCCAGACTAGAGGGTCTGATGGGAGCATGTGTGCTCATTCAGGGTGATACATAGAGAGAGTTCTTAAGATATGATGTTAACCACCATAGCCTTTATCGGGATGTAAGAAGTCTTATAGAGGTTGTGTCGGTCACCACTTCATTAAGATGGTGTTGGTAAAGGAAGCCTCGCGAAGGTCAGAAAAGAACCACAGTGTGTGCAGATGAAGTCGCTTGATCGTGCAATGGCTGAGAGAAAGCCCAGTGGTGACATGAGTCACCAGCTGATGCAAATCAGACTGACATGCAGTTCACTGTGGGAGAATATGTGATGTGAAAATCTGACCCCTCTAAGCTACAGCTGAGAAAGCTGAGTCCCCGATATATGGGTCCATTTGAGATGGATTGGTGGAGATGGTTGTGTTTAACCTTACCCCTTAGGATAAAATGATGTGTTGCATGAGTCCGATCTAGAGCACTATGTGAGGTACCCAAGCTAGGTGTTGAGCCCTAAACCTATTCATCTTTTGAAAGGCTGAAAAGTCCTGAGTCACCTATGAGGGTACGATATACCAAGGTAAGAAAGAACTCAGATGGAAGAAAATGAGATAATGAAGGTTCTTGGGAAACACCATGGAAAGGGTGAAGCCACATGGGAGCCTTGATGGACATAAGAAGACTTATCCTGTTTGTTTTCTTGCTTGATGGAATTTTGAGGGCAAAATTCTCATAAGAGGGGAAGGATGTTACAACCCCAAATTTTGGGTTCCTTTGGTGAGAAATGTAATTTCTCATATTAAAGATATTTGGACAAATAATGATATAATTTGTTGTGAATAAATGGATTTCGTTTAAAATAGCCTTGTTGTTTGATTTGTGGTCTTTATTGGCTATTGGGCCCAATAACAAGGAAATTCAATTAATTAATGAATAATTGAGTTGTTGAGAAAAGAGAGATGAGGTAGAAACCTCTAGAAGGCAAAGGAATGTAATCCAAGAATGAATTTTGTGCCTCTTGGGTTCCTTGGGTTCCAAGGAGTCCAAAGTTGCAAAGATAAAGCAATAAGAAAAGAAAAGATTAATAAAGTATTTCTTTATTAAGAAAGAAATTGAAAATAATGATAAAATGTGGAAAACAAGTGAAAAGAGGTGATAATTGAGTTTAATGACCTTGAAATAACTTAAAAGGATAAAAAAGGTAGTTTTGGTATAAAAGAGAAATAATCGACTTTCATTGGGCTTATGATGTTGAAATTAGGGTTTATGAACTAAGAGAGCATTTAATATGATAAAAGCGTTATGGAGGCAAAAACCCTAATAAAACCCTAATGTGGTCTAGAAAGCCTAAGGTGGAATCCAAGTCTAGCTTTAGAATGTTCTGGATAAACTATAACACTTGGATCCCATGCATTAATTTCAGGATATTGTTGATTGCTTGTTGCTTGTTCTTTATCCTTATAGCTTGGACAATCGAGTTGCTCTGGATCAGGTATGTGGTTAATTATGAATAACCGCCTTAGTTTCCCGAGGATTTTCCGGATGGTTAATCGCATTGAATGCAAATTATCAGTTTGGATGTTCATACTTGCAAACTATAAAGTCACTATGATTATCACATTAATAATAGAAGTATGGATTCTCGCACCTACATGCCACCCTGATGGATGATGCCAAAGGTCAGGCCCAGATGGGTAGACCAATGGACACCTTGAGTGGTAACCCCAGGCACCAAGCTCGGGAATGAGAAGGTGGCCTATGATATTGCATGACTAGTGGGCACCATGAGTGGTGACCCCCATGCACCAAGCTCGGGATTGGGAAGGTATCCTTAAGTCATTGGCAAAGGAAACCCTAAGGTGGATATGCCAGGGTTAGGGCAAAAGCGGTGGAGAATGTCATACTGAAAAACATAAATTGGCTTGTTAATTAACTTGATTGTGATAAATAGATTGTTATCCTTATGTGCAAACTTTTGGTTGTTCCCACATACCAGTATATTTCGATATACTGATCGACGTTTTGTTTGTCGGCGTTTTAGGAACAACAATTGAAAGAACAAATAGTAAAGTGACACATTGTGGAAATAAGAAATAAAGTGCAAGGAGGATTAGATAGAATAATTCAAGATATGGATAGATAGATTTCCAAGTTTTCAAAGGTAAGCAAAGTTTTAATTTTATACCAAATTCCAGTTAGTTAGTAGAATTTCATAATTATTATTGATTATTTGTTTAATCTTTGATCCTGTTAATTGAATAACGGCTCTGACCTTCGGGTCTCCCTTAATTGGGGGTTACCGGGAGGCGGGGTCGTTACAAGTATAGTGACTTCAGGTCTAAGAGCCACAATTACCACCATAACTATGAGAGTTGATTCTAACTACCATTTCATGCTCTCCATGTATCACTCTCATGGTGGGTTTGTCTGATACATTGTTCTCTAACATGTACCTATGTGCTTGGTTTGATATAACACATTATGTATTATTTTCCACTATAATATTTGACTAGGGAGATAATAAGAATGCATGTGCTCTTATCATACATAAGATCTCATTGTTTAGGTCCTCATCTTAATGGCATATGTCATCAAGCAACATGATTCTTTAGACATCTATCATATATATGTCATCATCTCATGATTGAGAAATGCATACTAAATAGAATAACCTTTATAATTATCAAATCAAGTATATAATGCCCCATTACGATCATCATATAATTGTCTATATGAGCATACATATTAATAATATGGCCCTTCAAAGAGCCTAAAACACCAACACTGCAAATATTTAACTATCTCTTACTTACTTAATTAAGTCGATTTTGGCCTACAAAAGAAGGGCATGGACACATATGGCTAGTCTAGTCTATGGAGGGATGTTCATATCCACCTCACATCCTCCCCCTTAACCCAACAATAGGTAGTGTTGTGGTAGGCTAGTAGTGGTCTAGGACTCCCAAAGAAAAGGGAAAAGACAATGTTGTACATTGTTGGATGTCCTATTTAGTTTTTTAAATGGCCACCTTAGTCCAGGTGAAATGGGTAGAGGAAAGGAGAATGGGACAAATATAACAACATGGGGGTAGTGATTCAGCCCTATTTTAGGGCTTTATCTTGTGTCATTTTGCATTTCAGCCACATCTATACTTATTAGATTACATGTTATTTCCCCCAATATGCTTATTTCTATCAAATGCACTTATGGAGGCTTTTGCATGTTTTATAGGTACTTTGTCCACTACTTGATGGCATGGAAAGAGGATGGTCCAGTCTAGGGTTTCCTCAGGCTTGGAGGAGCTCAAAATGAGGCCAAAACCACTACCAACCTACCCCAAGTGGTCAAAGAAAGTTTTGAAGCAATACCCTCCATAGATGATCAAGTTCAAGGCTCAAATGCATGGGAGAGACACCACCACGACCGTGGTGAGTCCCCACGGTCGTGATGGACATGCCCCAAGTACAAAAAATCAGTAAAACTCCCAGAAATTGATGAAAATGGCCAAAACGACCGTGGTGATCAACACGACCGTGGCCATAGGTCCCCACCACGACTGTGGTGACCCCCCACGGCCGTGGCCATCCATGCACACCTCCCTGTGATCTCCACATTCTAATAAACACACGATCGTGCCCATCCACCACGACCATGGTCTACCCTACCCACCACGACCATGGTGACCCACCACGGCCGTGCTACTCACAAAATCCACCTAGTTTTCACTACTTTCCCCATTTTGCCCCTAACTTAACCCTAGACCCCCTAGATCCCTATATAAGCCCTAGTGGCGGCTGAGGGTCAAGGGTTGGCTGCTTAGAACCTCATTTTCTCCCCTTGTCACCTCCACTCCATTCCCCTTCACCTCAAATCCACTCCATTTCACCATTTCCACCACATAACCCCCCATATCTAAGCCTTCCATCCACTTCCCACCATCATCCCACTCCATTCCATCCAAGAAGAAGGAGGAGGATGACCTTGCAGCTGCTGGAGAGGAGGAGTCCTTCATCTACACCGAGCTCCATGGCTTCTTCTACCTCTTTCTTCTTTCTTTTTGTATTTTCCATGTCTATGAGTAGTTAGGCCCCTTAGGTGGGATGTTTGGGGGAAATTATGTTACTTTGATACCATGTTGGAGGGAAATGACATGTAATCATTTTAATTCCATTTGTTAATGATTATATTCTATTTCTATCTCATTCTCCATGGATTTCTTGTTGGTTTGTGTGTGAAATCACCTAGGAATTTAGGCAAATTGCTTATATGTGTGAATTTTGGGATTTGCCCCTAGGTCCAATTCTTGGATACCTAGGTTGCCTCCCATATTCCTACATCCTAATCAATCTCCCTAAACCTAAGTGAGAGATCTAATTAGCTAGATTAGGTAATTCTAATGCAATTAGCATGGAGCCTTCTCAAGGCTAGAATGTGGGGGAATTGGGGTCCAAAACCCTAATTTCACCCCCCATTACTACCCTCATCCCCTAATTGCCCTAGGAATATATAATCTAGAAATCTAGAATTGATTAGACTCTAATTGGATTGAACATAACCCCTAACCCAATTGAGCCTCGTAAGGGTAGTAGGGGGTGTTAGGGACTAGTTCCCCTATACACAACCTAGCATATCCATGGCCAGTTAGTAGCTTAGCTTAGGTTAATCCATTAGACTCTAACTTGTTGTTTGGTTTGGATAATCTAAATGGAATCATAATGTTCATATGTCACCCCCAACTTAAGTGATAAGTTCATACCCCTAAACAACCCACACCTCTCTTTATTGCTTAAAACCCTAGTTTTGTGCTTGCTTAGCTTAATTAGTTCTTTCCTTACTTAGTTAGCTTCTTGCTTTGCTCTTGTCTTGTTCATGCTAGTGTAGCTCTTTAATTGCTCTTTTGCTTCTCTCTTGCTTTCCTTAGTGTAACTTGCCTTTTCATACCTAGCTTAATCCTTTCTTTTTTATTTAGCCTTAATCTAGTCTAGGGTTAACATAGATTTCATTCTCACCTTTAATTGCTTTCTTACTCACATAGTTTAACAATCAAATCAACTTTAAACCCTTAACCCTAGTCTCCGCAGTAGGAACCCAGCCAAACTAACCTAGCTCTAGCACCCCCTCTTTTCCTTGTGGATCGACCCTATACTTTCCACCTTCCTATACTACGACACGACCTCGTGCGCTTGCGGGTGTAGTTGTTTTAGTAGAAGTAGGTGTGTTAGTTAGGTTTATAAATTTTGAAAGAAAATTCCCATCACTGTGTGTTCCGACCTCGTGGGGCACATCTAGTCGGGTCAAACCGGCTAGTGTGTTGCACCTCTACCGGAAACACACCAAGCTTTCTGGCGCCGTTGTCGGGGATAGAGGCACTCGGCCTAGCTAGTTAGTTTTGCTTTGACTTTTCCTACTGCCCTCATCATTGCTATTCTTTATTCATTTTTCTTTGCATTTCTTGTGTATATTGGTTTACTAACTTGTTTTCTTTTGTTTGGTTGTGCTTTGTGCATGTGACAAGCCATTCGGGAGGAAACAAGATGGAAGACCAAAGTGCACCTCACAATCCGCTTCAAGACTACCTCATGCCTAGTAACTACAAATCGCCAATTGTTAGCAGGGTTGATCAAATGCCAGGTGAGCAATTCTCTATTCCTCTAGGTTTTCTTGGGATCCTGCCCATCTTCTACGGCTTAGAGAGTGAGAACCCCTACAAGCACTTCGACTCCTTTCTTGAAGTATGCTCCACCTTCGGGACGTCAACAACTAGTGATGATACAATTCGGTTAACCTTGTTCTCTTTCTCCCTCAAAGATAGAGATAAAGACTGGTATGACTCAAGAAAGGACATCATGAGTTGGGAAACAATGAAGAATGCTTTATTGAGACAATTATACTCTATAGCAAGGTTGACACAAATGCGGCGTTTCGTGACAAGTTTTAGCCAAATGGGCAATGAGCAGTTTCATGATGCATGGGAGAGATTTAAGAAGCTTTTGAGAGAGTGCCTGCACCATGAGATCCCTTTGTGGCAGCTTGTTCAATCATTCTACTCTGGTTTGTCTCTAAAGGACCAAGACACAGTGGACTCTTCTTGTGGAGGAGTTTTCATGGCTAGGCCACCTGAGGAGATATGGCCTTTGTTTGAGCAGTTGGCTGAAGGATTAAGAATCTGAGCTTCTAGCATGATGAATGAAAGAGGGTATGCCTTTGGTGAGACACCTCCTACGCATGATGACTCAAGCACGCAAGTGATGAGGATTCTTGGTGACATGGTGAGCTTCATGAAGAACCAGGTAACAAATGCTCCTTGCCACCCAGTCAATTCTATTGAGTTCTATGGGGAAGAAAAGAAGACACCTCACTCCTATAGCTACCAGGAACCACAAAGTCCCACATACAGCTCAAGGTTTGAGGAAGAGGTTCTCTCCAGATTGAAAGTATTTGATGATGTTGAAAGGGATGTTGCAAGGTTAGAAGAGAGAATAGAGCAACTATCTTCTATAATTTCTCTCCAAGAAGGAAAATTGTCTTCAAGACCCATCGTGAGCCACCATGAAGCAAGTGGACCCATGCCCTCTTCACAAGTTTTCTACAGTCCACCCCCCATGCAAGTGCATCCCATTCACTCCTTCCAAGGCTATCCCCAGCCTTACATTCCTCCACCACCTTCACCACCTCAATTTTCCCAAAACTTCACTTTCCAACCCCAATTTTCTACTCCCCCTCAATTCTCTTCTCCACCTCAATTTCAACCCCAAGTGCCACCTCCACCTCCTCCATAGTCACAACATGCTCCCCCTCCCCATCATGAGCAAGGTAGTGCTGTGACAGTTCTAAGGAGTGGGAAAACTCTTGAGCAGCCCACAAGTCAAAGAAAGGTTGATAAAGCAAAGCAAAGGCAGCCAAATGGTGATATTGTGATTGATATTGCTGAAGATGATGTTGTGATACCGCATGTTGAGTTTGGGATTCCATGTGATCCGCCACATATCCCTTTTGCAGGTCCTACCATCCCTAGTGTTCCGCCTCATGTTCATGTAAGTGCGGCAAAAACTAGTGATCCTCCGTTTGTAGAAGAACTAGATGAGCCACCAGAATTGAAAAGGAGGCAAAAGCACAATTTTGATATTCTTAAGGTGTTTCGCCAAGTAAAGGTGAACATTCCACTTTTGGATGCTATCAAGCAAATCCCATCATATGCCAAGTTCCTCAAGAACCTATGTACTGTGAAAAGAAGGTCAACGGGTAGGATTCCAAAGAAGGTGAGATTGACAGAACAAGTGAGCTCCATCATACAACACTCACTTCTTGTAAAGAGAAAGGACCCAGGAGCCCCACTCATACCTAGCTACATAGGGGGACATTGCATAGACATGTCCTTACTTGATTTGGGATCTAGTGTGAATTTGATGCCATATCATGTCTATGTTGAGTTGGGCTTAGGCAAGTTGAAGTCGGCACATTGCACTCTCCAGTTGGCGGATAGATCCATAAAAGTGCCTAGAGGAAGAGTGGATGATGTCTTGGTGATGATAGACAAGGAAAAAGGCGTGGTGTTCCCAGCGGATTTCATTGTACTTGATATGGAGTCGGAGGATAGGAAGATTCCCATCATCTTGGGAAGGTCGTTCTTATTTACAGATGATGCTGACATTCATGTGCGTAGTGGCACCATGACAGTCTCATTCATGGACATGAAGATCAACATCAACATGTACAAGACCCCAACCCGGCGAGTCCGAGATAGGGATATTGGACATGGTCATTTCACAAGTTCAAATGGGCATTTGAGAGAAGGAAATCAAGGTGAAGAAGTTAATGATGATTATTGTGATCAAAGGGATGAGGAAAACAGATTGAGTGAAAAGGAAGGATGCATATTTTGCAAGAATGGACACATGAGAATGCCAAACGGATGAATGAATGAAGAATCACCAAGAAGCCTAGCTGAAGGCAAGAAACTCAGCGCTTGTGGGAGGCAACCCACCTAGGTTTGGGAATTTTTGACCCAACCTCACATTTTTGATACTTTTGCATTATTTTACACAAACACACACACACACACTTGTGCTTGATAGTTTTCTTTTGAGTTTTGATGATGAGGCAGGTGCTAGACAATAGAGAGAGGGTATAGAAGCAGATCATGGTCATTTAGTCAGATATGTGGCCAAAGAACAAATAAAATTGAAGTGCAAGTTTTGAAGTTAGAAAACTGAGGAGACAACCCCAACACGGCCGTGGAGCTCGACCACGACCGTGGTGTATGTGGCCAAGCACGACCGTGGTCTACTGCCACGGTCGTGGGAATTATTGCACCAATTTGGCTAAATTTACAGGTTGTTTTGAAGTTTGGCCACGACCGTGGCAACCTGCCACAGCCATGTTGAAGAAGACTGGCCACGACCGTGGTCCTCACCATGGCCGTGGGAATTTTTGCATCAAGTTGTCTGAAGTTACACTGTTTTTAGAAGATTGGAAATGGCCGTGGCCACCCGCCACGACCGTGTTGAAGAGGAGTGGCCACGACCGTGGCGATTGACCATGACTATGGTGAGGGTCGAGCACCAGCCACAACAGGGTGACCTACATTCTGACGCTCCACACCATCCATGATCTTCACCCTACTATCCCTAAGCTCTAGTTTCATGTTGAGGACAACATGATTCAAAAGTTTGGGGTGGTAGGGCGGTATGCACCACCCTATCTCTCTCTTTTAGTCATTTTGTTCCACCTTTTCCATTCAGTTCAGTTTTATTGTTACTGTTCTTTTCACTGCATCTCGGCATGCCATGTAGTTTTCTTTCTTGTCATTTTTGTGTAATTTTCAAAAATTTTGCTCTATTTTCCATGCATTGCATATCATGTAGATTTTTTAGTAATTCTTGCATGTTATAGCTAGTATTTGCTTGTTTACTATTTTAAGTTCAATAATATAGGGTTTAGATGTGATTGAAGGCAACTTGGCACCGTTTTGGCCAATTTTTCCCAAATTTGGAATTTCTTGTCTAAAAGTTTGTTTCAACCCAATCTCTACTTTTTGGATTAAAAATGATGACATTTGACAAATGCAAGTGACTTATCATTGTTTGTTGCTAAGTGGTATCAATGTTTGACTTTGTACATGTGCATCACCTCTCTTATGGTTGTGATTGATTTGGCTGAATTGTGAAGTTGAGAAAGCTTTGAACGCTTAGTGTTTGTAGAATCACTTGATTGATATATCAATTTCATCTTGTTCATTCATGTGGTGTGATATCTAGGATGAAGTATTGGATTAATTTTCATGCAGGATGTCTTATGTTAAGAATCATGCCAATGACCCCTCTTTGACCCAACTATTCACTCACCATCTTCTTACCCCTCCGCCTCATGAAAGGATGCCAAAGTGCACATATTAGCCGTAGCCACCTCCAAAAGTTTGGGGTGGCCACATCTCTATCTCCCCACTTCACTCTATCCACCATATGCCCTATCTACACCAAGGGCAAGAAAGAAAAGAAAAAAATGCAAAATGCAAAAAGAAAATAAAAGGACGCTCCTGTTTAAGAGCATTCAAATAAAGAAAAGATGAGTGTGTAAAAACACTCCAAAAATCTTATTGCAACCCTTTCTTCCACTTTCATACCTATTGAGCTAAGAAGAATTAAACTTAGCTCATTTTTCCCTTTTCCGCAGCCATGTGGGTCATTTGGTGTGATTTGAAATATAAGATTGAATGCATGAATGTGAAACAACACTCCTAGTCATTCTTGATTAACGCCACCATGAAACGGTTTACCCGGAACTTTATGGAAGAAATATGGATAACTTGTGTATTATATGCACTATATTTGAAGTTCATATGCTTTGTGCTCTTTTCATGATTGGTTTGTGAAAGTAGGAGAGGAGAGAGGTGAAATGCATGCACTTAGTCATCTTTGATCTCATTCAACGATAATCATCATTTACATTGCATTTGTCATGTCTTGACTGTGAAAAGTTTGTAGAGAGATTGAGTTGGAGCATACTTGAGGACAAGTATGTGTGATTCAGCCCTATTTTAGGGCTTTATCTTGTGTCATTTTGCATTTCAGCCACATCTATACTTATTAGATTACATGTTATTTCTCCCAATATGCTTATTTATATCAAATGCACTTATGGAGGCTTTTTGCATGTTTTATAGGTACTTTGTCCACTACTTGATGGCATGGAAAGAGGATGGTCCAGTCTAGGGTTTCCTCAGGCTTGGAGGAGCTCAAAATGAGGCCAAAACCACTTCCAACCTACCCCAAGTGGTCAAAGAAAGTTTTGAAGCAATACCCTCCATAGATGATCAAGTTCAAGGCTCAAATGCATGGGAGAGATACCACCACGACCGTGGTGAGTCCCCACAATCGTGGTGGACATGCCCCAAGTACAAAAAATCAGTAAAACTCCTAGAAATTGATGAAAATGGCCAAAACGACCGTGGTGATCAACACGACCGTGGCCATAGGTCCCCACCACGACCGTGGTGACCCCCCATGGCCGTGGCCATCCATGCACACCTCCATGTTATCTCCACATTCTAATAAACCCACAACCGTGCCCATCCACCACGGTCGTGGTCTACCCTATCCACCACGACTGTGGTGACCCACCACGGCCGTGCTACTCACAAAATCCACCTAGTCTTCACTACTTTCCCCATTTTTCCCCTAACTTAACCCTAGACCCCCTAGATCCCTATATAAGCCCTAGTGGTGGATGAGGGTCGAGGGTTGGCTGCTTAGAACCTCATTTTCGCCCCTTGTCACCTCCACTCCATTCCCCTTCACCTCCACCTCAAATCCACTCCATTTCACCATTTCCACCACATAACCCCCCATATCTAAGCCTTCCATCCACTTCCCACCATCATCCCACTCCATTCCATCCAAGAAGAAGGAGGAGGACGACCTTGCAGCTGTTGGAGAGGAGGAGTCCTTCATCTACACCGAGCTCCATGGCTTCTTCTACCTCTTTCTTCTTTCTTTTTGTATTTTCCATGTCTATGAGTAGCTAGGCCCCTTGGGTGGGCTGTTTGGGGGAAATTATGTTACTTTGATACCATGTTGGGGGAAAATGACATGTAAATGTTGTAATTCCATTTGTTAATGATTATATTCTATTTCTATCTCATTCTCCATGGATTGCTTGTTGGTTTGTGTATGAAATCACCTAGGAATTTAGGCAAATTGCTTATATGTGTGAATTTTGGGATTTGCCCCTAGGTCCAATTCTTGGATACCTAGGTTGCCTCCCATCTTCCTACATCCTAATCAATCTCCATAAACCTAAGTGAGAGTTCTAAGTATCTAGATTAGGTAATTCTAGTGCAATTAGCATGGAGCCTTCTCAAGGCTAGAATGTGGGGGAATGGGGGTCCAAAACCCTAATTTCACCCCCCATTACTACCCTCGGCCCCTAATTGCCCTAGGAATGTATAATCTAGAAACCTAGACTTGATTAGACTCTAATTGGATTGAACATAACCCCTAACCCAATTGAGCCTCATAAGGGTAGTAGGGGTGTTAGGGACTAGTTCCCCTATACACAACCTAGCATATCCATGGCCAGTTAGTAGCTTAGCTTAGGTTAATCCATTAGACTCTAACTTGTTGTTTGGTTTGGATAATCTAAATGGAATCATAATGTTCATATGTCACCCCCAACTTAAGTGATAAGTTCATACCCCTAAACAGCCCACACCTCTCTTTATTGCTTAAAACCCTAGTTTTGTGCTTGCTTAGCTTAATTAATTCTTTCCTTGCTTAGTTAGCTGCTTGCTTTGCTCTTGTCTTGTTCATGCTAGTGTAGCTCTTTAATTGCTCTTTTGCTTCTCTCTTGCTTGCCTTAGTGTAACTTGCCTTTTCATACCTAGCTTAATCCTTTATTGCTTGTTTAGCCTTAATCTAGTCTAGGGTTAACATAGATTTCATTCTCGCCTTTAATTGCTTTCTTGCTCACGTAGTTTAACAATCAAATCAACTTTAAACCCTTAACCCTAGTCTCCGTAGTAGGAACCCGGCCAAACTAACCTAGCTCTAGCGCCCCCTCTTTTCCCTATGGATCGACCCTATACTTGCCACCTTCCTATACTACGACACGACCCCGTGCGCTTGCGGGTGTAGTTGTTTTAGTAGAAGTAGGTGTGTTAGTTAGGTTTATAAATTTTGAAAGAAAATTCCCATCACCGTGTGTTCCGACCTCGTGGAGTGCATCTAGTCGGGTCAAACCGGCTAGTGTGTTGCACCTCTAGCGGAAACGCACCAGGTAGTAATGGAGCACAAGAGAAGCAGACACAAGGTTTATTATTTGGCATCAAGTAGAGGAGGTGGTGGTTCTCACCCCCTCATTGTTGACCTTATCCTTTATACTTAAATTGAGAGTGGTAGTGGTGGTGAGGTGGTCCTTCTATGCGATCTTTATATAGATTCCAACACTCCTCATACAGTCACATGTGGTATGAATAGAAGGTAGTGTGGTTGCAGAGTTTCCAACCCACTAACAACATGTGTGATTTGTGTGGGGTGTAGTTTACCATCGCTAAAAGCCTCTCCTATTACCATTTATCCATACATGGTAGGGCAATGAGGGTTGGGTTGGACCACTTCGTCCCTTTTCATTCAGGTTTGGATCACCTGGTTTGTGCCCAAGTGAAGTTGGTCTAGTCTAATTCATGGTGGTACATGGATAAAAAGAAATAGATAATAAAAAATTCACTTGTTACTAAAAATAGTAAAGGTTATGGGATTTTATACATAATTCACTCTAATAAATATCTGCTTCACTATACATAGAAAGTTAAGAAATAGGATGTACATATAAAGAATAACAATGGATAAATGCAAGATACCTCTTCAGAATCGAAGGCATCTTTTTGTAGGCATCGACCTTTATAAAATCTCAAGTCTAAACTTCATTCCTGCAAAAAGAACTAATACATCAACTTACGCAAAATTATAGAGTACAAAGGATGATGGATGCTTTACAGAACTAAAAATAAGGGGCCCAGTTGATTCTAAAATTGTGCCAATTTAATTGAAATTCCAAGACTATTGGTACCTCCTATACTAGGTTTCATGTCAAGTGGGGTATCTATAAAAAGAATAAATTATTCAGATACCACATCTAAAACTACAGAAGTTTTGGGTTAACTTCTTAGCAATTCCTAATTTGTATGCAATGTTAGGGTAAGTAGACTAGATAATGCATTCCATCACATACTCCCACCCGTATGGTATTTACTTTGAAGATTTATGTATAGCTAACACTCCACTATCATTCTCACTATAGATTGAGGGTGTTCATCATGGCTGACTTGTCACCTAGTTTTCTTGAAGTAATAGTCCCTCCAGGACATATGGATTCTTGATTTTTCATGTCTAGCTCATGTAATCCAGATCTGAGACAAATATTCATAGTTATACATAATGAGACAAATAATACTTACATTTCAGCGATACGGTGAAATAACAAATCTGTGTATAGAGGTAGGGTTCCTTGTTTCTCTTTTTTCATAGGTAAATGGACCATATAAGAACTTATTTAGAAAATATTTAGAGAGTTCTCTATTATTAGTTTATATATCATATAGAAACATTTTCCCATAACCATGATGGTAGAACAAAAGTGCCCAAAAAATGTTAAGAAAACTAGATAATTATCTTGTTTTTAAAAGATTCCATTATAGGAGTTTCATATGAGGTCAATAATAGTCCTAGTAATAAAACTAGTTAAACTAATATAAAGGCCTCATTATAAAGGTGAAAATATGATAAGAATTTCACATCATGACACACATCTGCTAAAACAAATTAGAGAATACTACTAGTGGATCAACATGGTCTTGTCTAGTTCCTTACAATCCTTCTGATGACCTTCTTTCTTAAACCTATAGCACACATGATTTATAGGAGAGCATGTTTCTTAATGGTTACAACCACAACTCTACAGTAGGGAGGATGATCCCTACTTTCTTCTTAATATCATGTCTAATGTTGACATGGTTTCTTGAGAGGTCTTACTTCTTTGATTTGTAGGGATGAGAAGTCTCCTTGATCGGTGACACGACTTAATTGTACGTGTAAAATGCCAGCGTACGCGTTGAAGTAATACAAGCCAACGAGGTTGGATATCAAACATGGGGAAACGTAATTCAAGAAACTACTACTAACTACTTTTGATCATCTTGGCCAAAGAAAAATTTGATTTGAGAGTTATTAAACTAATTGCAAGAAAATAAACTAATTTACTGGTTTGTGATCACAATGAGAGGAAATTCCCTAGCATTGTGGTTTCACCACGATTGACACTGCAATTAGATTGTAAGATTAATATATGTTCCTCCTGATTCTAGACAAAGAGACCTGTAGCTAAAATTTCCCACTTTCACAGAGTAATCCACTACCTATCCTAATACCAATCCCACTCTCATATCGATTGGGTTATTAGATAGGTGCTTTAGCGAACTACGCTGGGTTATTCCCTTCACGATCGTAGGCTTTCTCTTGAAACGTGGTATAAAACATATGTTAATATGGATCTCCAATCCTTAATCCTCCTCTTAAAGATATCAAGGATCTAATTAATCACCTATGGTGCACAACATAGATAATTTAATATGATTTCATAGTAGCATGTCCAAAAATAAGGAGAAAATAATATACTAATGCAAAAGATCCATATACAGTGTAAAGCTGGGCTACTCTTTGGTCCTAGAGAACATGGGGATTAGCCCCTCATGGTTTACATTGATGAAAATATGCAAGGAAGGAGGAAAATGTGGAGAACATAGAAAACCAATGAAACCCCTGGAGAAACGTGAGTAGGATGCTCCACGCTGATGAACGGATCTGCAAGCCACAAATTATGCCCACTGAACGTGCCCGGAACCTCCCGAACGTGCAGTTCTCCTCCTCGTTCTCCTCCATTGTTCCTTGGCCATCGTGCAATGAAATAGTACGTGAGAGAGAGGTCTGGATGCACTTCCCCTAAGTCCTAAGAGTGAATTAGGGCAAAAATAAATCCTCAACTATCGGATTAAACTTAATTTTGGATATGTTTAATTCCTCCTGATCAGTACTACCGATAGGATGTCGGTACTACCGACCCCCTTGATTAGTTGCGGTCTTTGTGCTTCTAGTAGTATTACTCAGCTGAGAGTCGATAGTACTGAGTTTCCTCAATTAATTTCTTTTCATCTCTAAACAAGTGTCGGTGCCACTGATAGTGAAGTCGGTAGTACCGAGCTATGTAGATTCTTATAAAATTACCTAAAATCTGCAAAATCCAAACATAAGCTCTCAAAATATATTAAATCATTTGAAAACATATAAATTACATTTCGTTGTTGCAATTGAGTAGCATAGGATAATAACAATAAATGATGCACAAATTAATATGAAAATGAACAATAAGTGTCAAAAATAAATAATAAACCGTCTATGAAAATGACAAATATACAGTGCATCAAACTCCCCTAAGCTTAAATGTTGCTCATCCTCGAGCAATACACCCTCAGATCTATTTGAGACAAGTCAGCAAAAGGACATAAAATATGAATTTTATTTCTCAACCATCTCCACCTGGCAGTCCCGAATTGGCCTTCATTGATTACTGAACAATCAACTGCTCTTAAGCGACCAAAATTTTTCATAAAAGTTGTCTACCATTAGATCAATGAATGCTATCAAGAGAGCAGTTAACATCATAATCAATCAAGCATTCACTTAGTCCATTATGTGATTCCCTATTCTACATTGCCCTTTCCTAACTACCAATTACTTGGAAGCAGTTCTGCTTATAAGAATGGATGAGGAGAATAATCATTTAAGTGGCCTACCCATAAGAGCAATGAATGGTACGAAATGGGTGGCAACAAAGAATCACGAGTACGTATGAATTATTTATGCAAAAATAAAACATGATGAACCTATATGGTGAAGAGAATGAAAAATGCATGAATCCTAATGCCTAATATTATGGGTGGAATGATGCATGAATCAAAGATTTCATCAATTTGACCATGAATTAAAAAGAAAAGAATGAATAATTTGTATGTTTACATATTTTTGTGAAGAGTTTAGGGCATCCTTCCCCCTCTTAACTTTAAAATATTAACAAACTTTTTTTGTTCTCTTTTTTTCATTAGCCATTTATTTTAGCATGATGGAATGTTATGCTTGGGCTTTACTACACATCATTCATTTTTTTCTTTTTTTACTGAGGGTATGGATGTGTATCCCTACACTCCAATTCGAAGTAGATACCCACATTATATAAAATTGAATGATGAGAAATGCATGTAATCTACATGTACTTGTTTATGCAAATAAATGATATGCACGGAAATTGTTTATGCATAATAACCATTTTTCTAACTAATGCAATCAAAGAGGAACTAGATATCATGTAACCTATCATGCCATGCAATGCAAACAAGAGGAAATAATTTAGACTTACTTGATCATCTTAAGATGGTGGGTCAAAATGAACAGATGATGAATGGAATCACATAATTAAGAGACAATTCCTTTCATGAATTTATGATGTGTTCCTCTCTAATGACCTGTGTACAGAGTAACCTTAGGGTTTCTTTCTTAAATTTCCATTTAATATCTGGTTAACTATTTGATCAACTTAGGCTCAAACACCATATTTATCCACATTTCATGAATAGGGAATTCTTACACATGTAAGGACCAGATCATCGTAGATCAGTTGAACTAGACCAGATAGCACATCCAATTTTGGAAATCAAAATAGACGATAGAGAAAGGTAGATCAGATAGAGAATCCAATGTGAATGCAAGATGTCCATTCATGTTAAGTGTCCTTAAGATGACTTTCCCATACACTTCCTCTAGGTGAGATTACTCAAGTACTCACAACTAAGCGCACAAAAAGATTTTCACTTTCCATTTTAAACTTGAAAGCATGCATGATAATTTCCAGGAACAAACAAAATTTAAACTTCACATTACACTAGATAGATTGTGGATCCTAAAAGAAAATGAAAAACAAACTAAAGAACAAAATAAAGATAAAGCCATTCCAATATCCCCTAAGCATGAACTTGACTATGACCCTAGGTTTTGGAAAGCGCGAAGCGGGAAGCGTGTGGATTGCTATGCTTGAAGCGTGAAGCGGGAAGTAGGTTTTAAAGCGGACGCTTTTTGAAAAAGCCGTCCATGTTGTTTTTGAAAAAAATAGAAAAACATAGAATAACTTGCAGATCACTTTCTCCCTTCGGGCTGGATTTGGATGAGTGTTATACTTCCACTTGGGATTATTTTGACATAGAAAAACTTTAATCACCCCCCATCCACACTAGTTATGATAGAAATTAAATAATCAATAGATTAATTTCTTATTAGAGTAAGTACATTTTAGAGTCATATTGTCATAGAATCATAATCCGTACAGTTAAAATTTTAAAACAAGGTAGGGTAAGTGTCGATTTATGATGCATGGCAGTAGTGACTACTGAATTTATAGTAGATAGATTTAACAAAATATCACTAGTTGCAGTAATTAATTATGTGACAGCAGCATATTATATTCATTGTCAAATCATGCCATCATATAGAAGTGACATAATGGTATGCATCCATTCATCTAAAATGATGAAATTGTGCAACAGTCAATAGCAAAAATAATTGTATATACATGTGACATGATGATGTGCTTTCATATAGGTAGTTACATGATGAGATTGTGGAACACCAAAAAAGTCATGCAAATTCAAACATAGCTGGAACATAATGTATTGCTAAATTATATCATGAAAAATTAAAACATCACAGCAACAAAGTGAAACATCAATAAATTCATGCAACTATTACTAATATTATATCACAAACTCTACAAATGACAAGATGACAATACATAGCTCTTATATAGATGTATATAGTGTACAAACAGACGTAAATAGTTAGAGATATTTATCAAACTAGTTATTACACCTATACAATACATCATTTTCATTTTTTTCAATTCAGCAGGTGATTGGGCAAGTTTTGAGAATAATTATTGTGAAGCGCCCTGAAGTGGCCGCTTAAGCGGACCCAAAAAAGCGGCCTAAAGCGGAAAAAAGCGGCCGCTTCAGTGCAAAACGCTTCAAGGCCCGCTTCACTGAAAATCACAACGGAGTATATGCTTGGGTGCTTAAGCGGCCACTTAAGCGAGCGCTTCACCCGCTTTTTTGGGGGTCAAAATCCAAACATAGAAGTGGAATGGGGGTACCAGTTGCTCTGAAGGGTGGTGGTGGTGGATGATTGGTGGATCTTTGGATCAAGTTGTGCAAGCATATATCCCTCTTTTTGGTGCCACTAATTTGTGTCTTTTTGGCATAAAGATATGACATTCTCTCTCCTTATTTAAGCTTTCAAAATTGGTGCCCACCCACATGTGTGTCGGTGGTAGAAAAAACTTTTTCTTTTAGGTCTTGTCACTTTTGCTGAAAATTTTGATAGTACCAACTTTGGTGTAGGATTTTGTGATTTTTCCTAATAAAACTCGATAGTATCGACTTTGGTATCGGTAGTACTGACTTTCTACAAAATCTTAACTAATAAGGAGGCGGTAGTATTGACTTTGACCATGTCTGCAAACCAAACCAGAGCATCAAGGTACCTCTTTACATCAATTAATATCTAACATCAAAAATATGAAATGTAACTAACAAAAACACCTAAAAATATAGTAAATGAAAAAAAATGTGTTGCCTCCCAAGAAGTGCCCTTGTTTAATGTACTAGGCTCGACGTGAATGATCCTCCTCATCTCGGGTTGTCATGGGATGGTGGTGAAGATTCATACGGTAGTCTGAACTCCACTCTATCATCGTCTATCCCAAGTGTCAAATAACATCTGCCAAGTGATCACGTCAGTCATAGCTTGGAACGGCCTACCTAGCAGCATCTCAGATCCTTTCATTTCCTTCATATCCATCACCACAAAGTCAACTAGATAGATAAACTTGTTGACTTTAACCAACACATCCTCACATTTCTCGTATGGCCTCACAATAGAACCATCCGCCAAATTGATTGCTATGGTTGTTCTTGTTGTTTCCTTCAGCCTAACTTTCAAAAGGTGGTAAGAGGCATAAGATTAATGCTCGCTCCTAAATCACATAGTTCTTGCTTGGAATGTTTGGCACCTATAGAACATGGAATGTAGAAACATCCTGGATCCTTCCACTTCCTTTGCAGCTTCCCCTTGATCACTGCACTCATCACCTCATCCACTTTTACAATATATGTGTCTTTAATCCGCCACTTTTTGTTGATGATATCTTTCAAAAATCTCCCATAAGTAGGAATTTTCTCAATCACCTCCACCAATGGCAAATTGATGTGGAGATTCCGGAATATGTCCAGAAACTTTTTGAACTATGTTTCCTTTTTCCTCGGCTTCAAACTATCCAGGGATGGCACATCGGACTTTTCTTCTCTCTTATGTGGGGGGAGGTATGGCACTTTATGAACTTCCTCCCCTAAGCTTGCTTCAACACCACCGCCTGGAGTAGAAATTGGCTTATCTACCATGGGTGGAATGACCGGTGGCTACTCATTATGGGGTGTAGGTGCTTCTTTATTAAATGTGATTGTCCCACTGTGGAGTAGAACCTTCACCTACTCCTGTTGTGTGGGCACCTTTTCTAGAATGGGATCTGCTGACATGCATGCATGATCACAATGCACTGGAAATCTACACCCCCCTTGCCGATAAACTATTGGGATATGGAACATTAGGCACATATGCCTGCTTAAACTCTGGAGTATGCTGCTTTGGTAACTCAATAAAATCTTGTTACACCTTCTTGACAACAGAGATATATTTCACTTGATGATGTGACGTCTCTGTATTAGTTGGGACCCCATGTTGACTAGGATTTTTCAAGGAAGCCACCTCTGCTTCCAGTTGAGAAATTTGATATTCAATACTACAGATCTATGCTCCTTGGTTTTGCAGCTCTCTCTTAGTCTGGCCAATAATGGTTTCATTTTGAGTGACCAGCTTGCCTAGAATGTCTTCTATGTGGTCTATCCTACTAGGGCCCTTGTCCTACTGCTGTAGTTGTTGCACGAACATGTAATCTTCATCTTCACTTCCATATGAAGTGTGGGATTTCTACTCAAGATTCCTCGTGAGGGTATCCAACTTCTCATTCAACTCTATAATAACTTTGGACTCTACGATGCTATTAACTAATGACGTGCGCTCTCTCTCTCTTCACCCCATGCCTGATTCTTCGCCATGTTCTTCAGGATCTCATGGCATCTAGAAGGCTTGATGTTGAGGAAGAATCATGTCCCTACACTATCAACTGTGGTCCTTTCTCCCTAATGCAACCCATAATAGAAGATTTTTTGCCTGGACATACAAGTAGATCCCACGATGAGGTACCTTTTTCAACATGTTTTAAAACCTCTCCCATGCTTCTGAGTATGACTCTTATGCCTATTTCTTGAAGTTGATTATCTTCTTGGTCAACTCATTTGTCTTCTGGGGCAGAAAGTAACACTCAAAGAAAGCATCTATCATTTGTTCAAAGGTTTCTATTGAATAGGGCTTGAGGTTGTAGAACCAAGACATAGAGTTGTCTGCCAACGATGATGGAAAAAGCTTTAGGTAAATGACTGTCGTAGGTACTCTATCAATTTTTACCATGTCGTAACTTTCCAAAAAAATTTTGATATGCGTCATTGGGTCCTCAGTACTGCGACCATGGAAAGTATGTCCATTGACCAATGCCACCAAGCTAGGGTCTATCTTGTAACTACCCACATTGATAGTCTATCTTTTTATTGGGCCCAACTAAGCTATTGTAGATGACACCTTTATCTTTTCCTAGATGGTTTGCTCTTCCATTGCATAACCCATACCTCGGGTTGTGCATTTTCTACAGGACTGTAATCAGTGGTTCATATTTGAACCATGTACTAGTACCTAAAATTTGTAAGTTCGATATGAGAATGAGATACTAGTAATTGAATCAAAAGATATTTACAATTCAATTATGAAAACAATAAAAAGAAAAATAAAGAGGGTGACCTAGAGTGGCCAATTACAACACTCTTAGCGCTTTAATATGTTGTTTCCCCAACAACGGCACCAAAAAGTTGACACAACTAAATTGTATGTATAAAATGCAAGTGTACACATTGAAGTAATACAGGACAACGACGCCCGGATATCGAACATGGGGAAAAGTAATTCAAGAAACTACTACTAACTGCTTTCGATTAGCTAGGCCAAAGAAAACTTTGATTTGAGAGTTATTAAACTAATTGCAAGAAAAGAAACTAATTTACTGGTTTGTGATCACAATGAGAGGAAATTTCCTAGTACTATGGTTTCACCACAATTCACATTGCAATTATACTGTAAAATTAATATATGTTCATACTAATTTTGGACAAAGAGACCTATAGCTAGAATTACCCACTTTCATGGAGTAATCCACTACCTATCCTAATACTAATATCACTCTTGTATCAATTTTTTTATTAGATAGGTGCTTTAAAAAACTACTATGGGTTATTCCCTTCATGCTCGTAGGCTTTCTCTTGAAACAAGGTATAAAACATGTGTTACTATAGATTTCCAATCCTTAATCCCCCTCTCGAAGCTATTAAGGATCTAATTAATCACCTATGGTGCGCAACATAGATAATTTAATACGATTTCATATAAACATGCCCAAAAATAAGGAGAAAATAATATACTAATGTTAAAGATCCCTATACAGTGTACAATCGTGATACTCACGGGTCCTAGAGAACATGGGGATTATCCCCTCATGGTTTCCATGGATGAAAACATGTTAGGAAGAAGGAAAAACATGGAGAACATACCGATCAACCTTCTGGAGAAACACGACTAGGATGGTCCACGCCGATGAATGGATTTGCAAGCCGCAAATTCTACCCACCGAACGTGCCTGGAACCTCCCGAACGTACAATTCTCCTCCTCATTCTCCTCTCTCATGCCTTGGTCATCGTGTAATGGAATAAAACATGAGAGATAGGTCTAGACACACTTCTCCTAAGTCATAAGAGTGACTTAGGGAAAACAAATCCTCAGTCATCAGATTAAACTTAATTTCAAATCTTCCTGGTCGGCACTACCGACAGGATGTCAGTGTTACCGACTCCCTTGATTAGTTGTGGTCATTGTGCTTTTGTTGGGACTACTGAGCTGAGAGTCAATAGTACTGAGTTTCCTCGATTAATTTCTTTTCAACTCTGATCAAGTGTCGGTACCACCGACAGTGAAGTTGGTAGTATCGAGATGTGTAGATTCTTGTAAAATTACCTAAAATTCACAAAATCTAAACATAATCTCTCAAAATATATTAAATCATTCAGAAACATTAAAATTACATTTATTTGATGCAATTGGGTAGTACAGGATAATAATAATAAATTATGAACGAATTAATATGAAAATGAACAATAACTGTCAAAAATAAATAATAAATAGCCTGTGAAAATGAAAAATATACAGTATATCAATGGGTAGATCCTTGATGCATTTCTCCTTCATTTGGGAATAATGATGTCTTAGAGAGTAACAAATTTATTTCCTTCCATGGGGTTGTTGATTCATGTGCATAATCCTCTAATGAAATAACAACAACAATGGTCCACTATGAGGTTGTTGGCAACACATTCTAGTATATGGAATTCTTTAGCATATATAGTAATAGGTAATTTATGATGGTCAATGTTGGTAGACTCTATTTCCTTATTTACTAAGCTAGAATCAGAGATGTAGTGACTCAAAAAAAGATTATGAAGTCAAGTAAATTTGTAAGGGGCAATGGTGTCTCGAGTGTTTTGCCATCAAGTTTGGACATAACTCTCTTGTGTTTATACCAGAATGGAGGTTTTCATATGATTAAACATGATATATATGTGAAAGTATAATCAATTTATAGGATTCATACATCAACTTAATCGATGATACACGAAAAATAATCCCATTAGAGTCAATTGGGTTTCATATTCAGGAAAATGTGTATGCTAGGCTTGGTTGTGCAATTTATTGCATAAGAAAATTCACCTAGGGAAAAGCCCCTAGATTTTTACCTAAATTATGTGCAGGAATCACCACCCACAAGTGGATGGACCAAGCCCAAATAACATTGTATTCAAGAATTATCTAATCAATGTAACTAAGCAATAACTAGCATTTATCACAAAAGTTAACTTGTATTTGATTAAACTAAGATTGTAATATGAAGTTTGCTAAATTAAAATTCTAGCTTTCATTTGATGGAAAACACTAGGATGAATGGATTTCGTACGTGCTACCTATTATCCACTCTCTCATTGCAGCACAACACGCATTAAAATATTACATTGAGGCCATGTAAATCCATCCTTCTAGAATTGAGGTTAATAATGAAAAAGTATCACTCTAAGCTCATGCTCATGTTACCTAGATATCATGCAACTATCATTTTGGGAAACACCTATCTAAAATTCTCATCAAGGATTAAACTATAATTTAATCAGTATACTTGGTCTAAGTTCAAAGTTCTCTACACCCAAGTCTATATAGACATGCATATATGTTGTCCAAACATATAAACAAGCAATAAATTCTAGATTCAAAATTTAACAAACTTCACTCAAGTTAAGATACTAATAACAGAGCAAAAACTGGTAGTGAGGCTACTCCCCGTACCCTAATGAGGTGACTACGCACCTCTCATGGTAGATACAAGATAAATAATGTATATAAAACAAAATGACATAGTCACAAAAGAAAATGAAGAGTATTCCTAATGTGCATATGCTTATCTTCTTGCTTAAGAATGTCTTAAGAGGAGCATAGAAGCACACCAACTGATTGGATAATGGAGCATAGGTCAATTTATGAATGGAGTTTGATTAATAGATTCCTTTAGAGGTCAATAAGACAAGCTATGGAGCTATAGTGGTCGATCTAGCTGGTAAGAGAAGGTGGTCGATCAAGTTGAGCAATGGCATTGGTCGATCAAGCTACCTCTATCGAGGTCATGCTATCAACATGAGATGAAGATTAATCAATCGACGTATCTCCATCATGGGTGGTTGATCAAGATGAAATGATGGAGTTTGATTGATCTAAATATTTTAGAGTTAATCACTTAGGATAGAGTGCAAGTCAATTGGTCTAACTCTTTTGAGGTCTCTCACTCAAGCTATGCTATGGATGGATGCAAAGTGGATTTGTGGATAGACACTTGTAGCCTCTTATTGTCTCCCAATCCACTTAAGTGAGGGAAATGGACTTCTAATTATAGGAGGGAGATAGGAAGGATAACAACCTCCCAAGGAATGTGATGAGGCACCTGTTGTGAATGCATCAAGAGTGAGAGGATGAAGGGATGTGGGCTTTGGTTGGCGCATGAAGGTTGGTAACGTTGAATTTGAACAATGGAGCTTGATTGGTTATGTTTGATTTCCAGATGGTCAATCACAAATAGGTCAATTAATGGACCTTGATCGCATGGTCTTTTTCCATGTGATTGATTATTGAAGTTGTTATCATTGGAGCTTGACTAGTACAGCTTGATGGGTGGTCAATTGAGTGGTGGAGCTCAATCAATGTAGCTCGGTCAATACAACTCAATTATTAGATGTTGATCATCGAGTCAATATGTGTATAGTATGATCAGTTGATGGACCTTGATTGATCGATCAACCAGGATGTATACCGAGTGGTCGGTCTAGGAGGTCCATCATGGATTTGAGCCCAAAAAAAATTAATTGAATTGCCTTCTAGAAATTCTTAAAATCCACTTTAGGCCAGAGCACTACCTCACACCTCGTAAGTGGTATCCCCCACTCGACTTCCACCTAATGAAGGACAACACGACTCTCTTAGTCTGCACTAATATGGAGAGATGAAGTTGAGAAACGTATCAAAATCCTGACAAGTTAATATAAAACCTAAATAAAGCTAAATGAAGCTATTTCTAATGCAAACTAAGAAATCTAAATGCTAAACTAGACCAAAAATGTGACAAACACTAGGATGAATATGCATTCGTCAAATAACCCTGAACTCAAACATTTCTTGTCCTTAGAAATCTAAACCAAATGAATATTTTCAACCCATGTGATTGTCTCTCTTTCAGGTCATGCTCATTACCCTATCACTTGATATGGACAAAATTCCCAACTTATTTAGATCATAGATGACATCTATCCATATCTTCATTTTTTATTTTATTTCTCAAAAAACATTTCTACACCATCATCCAATACCAAGCATGTCTAAGAGCTTCGTGGGAGTTTATAGAAATCTGTAGAACAATAAATATTAATATGATCTGACACTGGGGTGTGTAAAACAATGCCATATGGGAAATCCAGTATGCCTCTGGGTAAAAAATGGTAAGGAAGGAGGTGTGGTCGGAAGAGGAAATCTCTCCTCAATTTGACTTGAGATAACATTTTTTTCCTTAAATGATTGACAAGCTTTGCTTGTTGTGCACATTGATGTCTTTTCTTGTTTTGGTGGTATGTTCCTATTACATAAAGAGGGTATGCAAAAAGAGGATAGAGGAGGGTGGATTGTGATGACCCTAATTTTGGAGTTTTATAAAGTAAAAACTTAATTGGAGTACAAATTGGATCCAAGTGGCTTAATAATGAACCATGAAGTACATTAGGGTCAAAAGTAATGTTTTCTACTCGTATGATCAAATATTTGATGATTAAGTGCATGCTATTCAAGGATTGTTCACTTTTTATAAGTTTATTTGAATAAATTAATTATATAAATAGATATTGGAATTATGATCTCAGCCTTGTCAAGTAGAGAAGAGAAATATGGTTAAAACTCCATTTGAATTGGAGTTTCCTAGTAGTAGTTATAGGTGTTTGAAGATACAAATAAATCTTTTAATTATGTAGTAGTACTTTGGATGTATTCTCATATTGGGTTCAGGTCTGTTACAAATGAAATGTAATGCAGACAACACTATGCGGCTACTTTCACACCATTAGATCAAAAGTGGATGGATGTCTCAAAAGTCACCTCCTACCTCTGGATTAGTAGGGGTAGAGGCACAAATGTCATGGCAGTACCTCTCCACCTACCATTGACTTCTCTAAATGGCATCCTTTCTCTTCTGGTCCCAGTCTCTTTGGAATGCTCAGAGATACCTAGCAAGCACTCATGTAGACAGTTTGGTTGATCTTTCAAAGAGAACACCCTTTATTCTATTAGTTCTCCATCAATGTGAGAACACCCTAAAGTGGTGTAAGGAAAATGTTAGAAGAAGTTGGAGGAGAGGCCCTCCATCTAAAAACATTATTGGACATCAACCAAACCATTTTTGTATCAGTAGAAGCATGTACCATGTGGATTGGTATAATAGTGAGCTCTGCCTTGGAGCTGATGGCAAGATCGGGGCTGACAACTAGTTCATCTCCAACACAAACAGAAGAAACTCTTGAGTTTGTGTGAACCTAGATGACTATTATAACATGATTTTTCACATGTATTTATACAATAAATTTTAATTGAAATATTGATTTGATGAGTACATATTAGAAAGCTTGGTATTTAATATGCCTTGTTTGGAAGTTTTAGTATGGAATGGATTGTGTGTGTTTTATTTTTTTCAATAATCCATTGATAAATACAAACTAAAAAAGAGTGGAAAATCCAATAATAAAGGGATTGCTAAAAGTAATGGACAGTTGGTATTTTAAGTAAGAAATTTTGTGGAGTTTTCTAAAAATAATAAGTGGAAGGTAGCTAATAATTTTTATTCTGTCCAATATTGTACTTAACGATAAAACATATCCTTATAAGAAATGTTGCCAAGTTTGGGTGAGAAGAGGAGTTCATTGATGCCTTAAATAAATCAAATAAAGGGAAGAATTAGAGACAAAGAAACATGTTACTAATTTTTGCATCTTCAATATTTATTTTATAAAATCTTCCTTTAAAATTTGAGATTGATTGGTTAAAAGGGGAGACAGATATAAATTAATCTAGTTTTCCCAAAGTGGAAGCATTAATGGATTAATGCATTTAATTATCACATTTTTATTTGTATTGAGAAAAATGGGTGGACCTCTAATAGAGGCGTGCACCCTAAGATCATGATCCAAGGGTCAGTAGACCATCTCCTACCTTTGACTAATAAAGAAACCAAGCATAGTGTTGACGATTCCTATTTTCACATCTCTCTCACCAGTACATACAAACATCTAGAAACCTTCCCAACAGATTCACAAGAGGATTCCACACCTCTCTGTCCTAGTATTTTCCTACTTTGGAATGCTATTAAAGATTCCCAAAATCGTATACCAGTCACCAACCAACCCTCCTTAGGCCATATGTATATATAGGGATAGCAACCCCCTGTGAGACCACAAGTGTACCCATAATACTCTACTTGACTTCATACTTCTCACCCTACCTTCGATTCTAATCCTACCCCACTCTTTCTCACTCATTTTCCCCTTTGTGACCTACCGAGGAACCCATCTTCTTCTTTGCTACTATGATCAACTTCTAGCCAATTGATTCCACTAGAATCTTTGGCGGGACAAGTTGGAGACACTAGTACCCTTATCCATTGCTCGGAGGCCCTGAATCCCATAGTCAACTCCTATGTTGACTTGTACAGAGAGGTTGTTTTCTAGAAGAGACAAGCTAAGGTTGAAGATGAACCTTGGGTGAAAGGTCCTATCTGCCTCACATTTGCTTCTTCCAGCTCAAGGGCACTCTTGCCTTTTTCCTTCTTTCTTCACCCTAGTTAATGACCTTGCAACATGGGCATGGGTGATGCCATGCCGTGAGCCTATTGTCTTGGCACCGGACTAGTGGCACGCTGGAAATCTAGTTGGCCGCCTGTGTGGCGAGCTCTAGTTGTCCCATAGGGTTTTAATTTACAAAAACCCTAGAAAAAAATTGTTGCTTTTACACCTAGCATATAAATATATATTTTTTATCAGAAAAATCTAAGGAATCCAGTGAAATTGATTCCATGACCTAAATTATGTCTCAAATTTCAAAAGTTGATAGAGGTGCTAACTTTAATGTAGTTTCATATGGGAAAACCTAATTTCATAAGATTAATGAAATCGATGACCATAACTTGATTGATTGGACCTATTGAGTAAAGTTTAACCATTTTGGATAAAAAAGACTTATTGGATCTAATTTAAGTTAAAGAATTCATACATTATCAAAATTATGGTTTCCTGAGTTAAAAAGCATTAAAAGGTGATAATTAGGATTTGGGAAGCCTAACCCTAATGAAACCGTAATTTGACCTCAAAACCCTAACTTGGAACCCAAGACAATCTTAATGATATTTTGTGAACATAATAGCAATACTTGGGTGTTATGCATTAACTTCAGGGTGATAGCTTGATTGGTTGCACTTGCTCATATTTACTTGGACATTAAGTCATCTCTGAGAATGGTATGTGGTTACGCCTATGACTACTCGCCTTATCAACTTCCCTGCTTTATGAAGTTTCTCGGTTGGATTGGATGCTTGATTGTTTATTTACTTCTTGTAATCTATAAAGTCACCATGAGTACCATCTTATGTGAATGTAATCTGGTCAAACCCTAAATATGTATCTCTAGTGAGTTCAAGAGCATGGACGAATGATGTCATTATGGGAATGACTGGTGATCAAGCCTGAAAAGGAAGACCACCATAGGCCAAGCCAGGAAAGGAAAACCTATATATGAAACCAAGACCATGTGAGGGAATGTTATGGAAGTCCACTATAGTAAACCAACCTTAAAGAGAGGGTTTCCCATAAATTGGCTCCCCTAAAGAGAGGGAACACCATAGATAATGAAAGGATAAGGGTTGGGAGGTTAAAACAAGAAAATTCTTGTTCAATTTTGTGATTATAATTGTTGAAATGTCTGATTATGTCATTACACCTACATGTGAATATTTTGTTTCCCCACATACTCAATATATCTTGGTATACTGAACTTATTTTTGTTTCATGTCATTTTAGGTTAAACTACAAATAATGATGGAAAATGGACATCCGGAGAAGAAGAAATCGAAATAAAATATCTAAAGTTATTCTAGAGGATTTAGATAGTTAGATTTATTTCATACTACATCATTTAGACTTCCATTATATGTAACTCCCTTGAGGAGATTTTGTCTTCATATTGTAATCAAACTTTGTTCCATTCAATGCAAATTTTAATTATTATTGGTTAATTGCTAAACCTTGATCTTTTATATATGATAATGACCCTTGCCCTCTTGGTCTGCCTTATTTGGGGATAACAGGGGGAGAGGGTCATTACATTTGGTACCAGATCCAAGTTTACCATTTAACCTTTAATAATTAGTAATTTTTTAAAATTATGTAGAGCCCAAGGGAATTATTAGGGTATTTTTGAAAGATGATGGTGTCTAGAAGGGATCACGACCTCAGGGGCTGGAAAAAAGTTTCCTCTGCACCGCTACTTAGATTACGAGGAATCCTGGGCCATCGTGCATCCTTCCTAGCTGAAGTTTGAAGATTTTTCCCAAAATAAAATACCTCTAGATTTTCTTCTCATATAAACTCATCCCTTCTCTACCCCATTTCTTCCTTCAGAAAGCCCTAGGGACCCGATAATTACTTTCTCTACCAATCTGATAATTAGATTTATGAATATTAGGGTTAAGGCATCCTCTGCCAAATCATAAAATGCATGTAATCAAGATGTCATGGACATATTTTTACAATGCTTTAAATGCCCTAAACGTAAATTTGAGATTAATTTATTTATGTGAAACAACATGGCCTGCACCAAGACCACCACCATTCCTGATGACACATCCCACAATTACCTAGAGGGGTGGCCTTCCTATTGGAAGAGGATGTCCTCAGAGAAGAGGAGGAGGTCCATGAAAGGTGAGTCCTCCAAAAAGCAGAAGAGGTCAGATGATGCCTCTACTGAGAGAGGTCCTGATTATGAGGACATCCCCTTTGTGATCCCAAACCTTGAAGATGGTCCTAATCCTAAAGGTGAACCTGTGATGGAAGATGAGCCCAAGGATGGCCCCAGTCATCATATTGGCTCAGGTCTTACAGTTGGGTAGGTGGTGATTTAGACCCCTGAGATGCTTTGGGTGGAGCGGCACAACAATCTTATTGAGGCCATTGATGCCTTGATCCTTAGAGACGTCACATGAGATGAGAATGGTGAATCCATACTTATCCTCCCTCATCTTGGAGTCATCATCCTTGACTTCATTAAGCTAAACATAGAGAAGTTCTTGGGGGAAGACAAGACGGAAATCGTCGACAAGGCAGATGATTGGCTCCTAGTTGTGGAGAATGGGTTCCATACACTAGAGGTGCAAGACAACAAGAAGGTTTTTTTTTCACCCATCTTTCTAAAAAAGAAACAAAGATATGGTTGGAAAACTACATCGCAAGCCTAGATCTAACCGAGGAACCCATATACTAGGTAGACTTTCACACCATCTTCTCCATGAGATTCATTCTGAGCTCTTCCAAAAAGGAAAAGGAGAAACATTTCATGCTCATTTATCAGGGAAACATGATAGTGGAGGATAATGCATGGAAGTTCTATCTCCTAGAGAACTTCACCTACATGATAACTGAGGAAAGGTGAGTGGAGCACTTTGTTGAGTGTATGTACCCCCACTTGAAACCCCATGTGGATAGTAAACCCCCAAACTTCACTGAAGCCCTCAATTTCATCTTAGAAATGGAAAGGACCATCATGCCTACTCAGAACCCACCCAAGGGAAATCTAGGGTTCACTATTGATAATGAAGAAGCTCAGGCCAATGCCAACCGACTTATAGAAGTTAACCATCCTTATAACTCCATTTTCTATCCTTCACTATGAAGTGCGTAATAGTTTTGACCACCATGAATATGATGTGGGATTGCTCGATATTAATACTTTATCTCTAGTTTATTTGGCTCATAATTAGACTCTAGTTTATTAATACTTTCATCTCAAGAAATCTCACGACAATACTTTATTTGACTATGGTTTATTTGTCCCACCATGAATAAAGCTTTATTTGACTCTGGTTCTATTAATACTTTCATCTCAAGAAATCTCACGACAATAGTTTGTTTGAACTTCAAGGACTTAGGTTATGTATTGGAAGTCAATGCCCTAGTGATCATATCTTATCATCCCTCCTTAAGTCACTAGTCATCCCTATTAAATATATGTATAATGAACTCCCTACTGACTTTATCATGCTTAATATGAATGATTTAAATTTTATTATTGGAATTGATTGGATTTATAAATATAATGTAAAAATAGAATGTAGGGAAAATAAAATAAGGATAGAGAAGCTGGATCACCCACCCTTTATCATTAGAGGTAGGAAAGATTCCACTAACAGCCTGTATGTGTCAGTCGTGAAAGCAAAACTGATTTTTTTTGTTGAAATCGGACACTTTCATTCATATGAAATCAAGGAACAAAGAATACATCATTCTCGGTTGTTTCCCTCCAGAAAACAGGCAAAGTAGCCCGTCTAGAGGTCTGCCCACCAGAAAGGAGAGCATCCTGAGCAACGAGATGAGCCAAACAGTTTTGAGCCCTTTTTACATGAATGAAACTACAAGAAGGAAAGAAAGAAGCTACACTACGAATATCCGCAGCTAGCAAACCAAGATAACCGGAGTGCTTTTCCGTATTCCTCAAGGCGTTTATCACATTCAGAGAATCCGAACATAGATAAATATGGTTCTGTGGTGGCACCGTGTCTCGAGCAAGAAGGATTCCTTCTCTAGCAGCCATAGCCTTCGCAAAGTCTGACGACCAATCAGCTCTCATGCACCTTTGTGTTGCACCCATGAACACTCCATTCATCCCCCTAATTACCCCCCCTACCGCACATCGTCCGTCCGACTTCACTGCTACGTCGACGTGAACGAAAACACAGCTGTGCACCCGCCCGTCCGCCTGCAATAACCCCGCAGCAGCTCCACCAGCCCCCTCGTCAGTCTGCCGTCCCCTATCATTAGTCCCTTGTTGTCCGTCCTCCCCTCCCCACTTGTATCGTCGGTAATCAACTACCATTGCACGGTATGACTGCAGGATAGGCCTCGGAAAAGGGGGATCGTCTTGGAAAATTTTGTTATTTCGGCACGTCCATATGGTCCACCAAACCACCACTATCTCGTCCTTCTCCTCCTCCGTGCTATTTCTAAGCAGCTCCAAAAGGTCGTCATGTAAGTTTTGCATGCTTCCAAGGCGTGGCATAGGTTGCAACCAGCTCTCCCTCATCACAACTTCCGCCCCCGAGCAATAACATAACATGTGTTGGATTGTTTCCTCCGGTTGAGCACAGATAGGACAAACCCCATCATCCGTAATATGTCTGTCTCTAAGCCTGCTCCGTGTTGCTAGGCACCCCGTAGCAATGCGCCATAGGAAATGTGATAGTTTCGGAGGCCACCTCCTTCCCCATATCAATCTCCATAGGTCATGCGGTACCACCCTGTTCCTTTCCCGTAAAGCTGCTCCTCCCAATCTCCCCAACTAATAAGCCGAACGAACCGTGAAGAAACCCTTTGTATTTGGCCACCAAAAGATGTCGTCCTCCTGCTCAGTAATAGGAAGTGGAATCTCCCTAATCAAAGCAGCCACGTGCCTAGGAAAGATATCTAGAAGCTTGTCCATGTTCCATTCTTTTCGTCCCTACACCATCAACTCACTAACCTTGCTCACTTCAACAGCCTCCACTGACCTGTAACGTGAAAGATCCCCCTCATCTCCATGCAGCCATCTATCTTCCCATATGTCCGTGTCCCGGCCATTTCCAATACTACGCAAGACTCCATGCATAAGGAGAGCTTTTGTGCCCCATAGACTTCGCCACGTGTAGCTTGGAATGAGACCCAAACGAGCTTTCAGAACATTTCCATTCGAGAAGTACATGGCCTTCAAAACTCTAGCTACCAATAAGTCTGGTTTGGTGAGCAATCTCCATAGCTGACGTGCCAACAATGCTTGATTAAACGTCTTCATGTCTCTGAAGCCCATTCCTCCTTCCCTTTTCGGCTTGCACATCCCCTCCCAACAAAACCACGAAATCTTCCTTTCCCCCGCTTTCGCCCCCCACCAGAATCTGGCCACCATAGAATTGATCTCCTCAATGATCCCCGTAGGTAGCTGGAACACACTTATTACGTATGTAGGGATAGCCTACACCACAGCCTTGATAAGCACCTCCTTGCCCGGTTTGGATAAGAGACGTTCCTTCCATCCTTGTAGTTTGTTTCCCACTCTGCCAATGATATACTCGACCACCTTTTTCTTTGACCTCCCAATAGCAGCCGGTAGACCCAAATAAGATGCTTGCTTGTCCACCTCTTTGACACCCATCAGATGCCGCAACTCGTCTTTTTTGCTTCTTGGTATCTTCTTGCTAAATGCAATTTCGGACTTGGTGAGGTTGACCTTTTGACTCGATGCCTGTTCATACTGGCTGATTATTTCAGCTATTTTCAGGCATTCATTCCTTGTCCCTCTAGCAAAAAGAGTACTGTCGTCTGCAAAAAATAGATGTGAGATCCGGGGGGCCCCGCGGCACACACTCATACCACGAATGGTATTCGTAGATACCGCGAGGTTCAAAAGAGTAGAGAAAGCATCCGCACATAGAATAAAAAGATAGGGAGAGAGCGGGTCACCCTGTCGAAGTCCTCGTGAAGGCTGAAAGGTGTATGATCTTTCCCCGTTGGCCGTGAACGTGTGAGAGACCAAAGAAACACAGTCCAACACTCTATCGCACCACCTTCTTCCAAACCCAAATTTTTCCATAACAATTTCCAGAAACTTCCATTCAATTCTGTCATAGGCTTTCATCATATCAAGCTTCAAAGCAATGTGTCCTTTCTTTCCTCCACTCCCTCATTTCATAGCATGGAAACATTCATAAGCAATCAAGGCATTGTCGGTGATCAATCTTCCCGGTATGAACGCACTTTGATTTTCAGATATAATGCCATCCATGAAAGGTTTTAGACGATTGGTGAGCACCTTAGTAGCAATTTTGTAAATTACATTACACATGCTAATCGGTCTAAAATCAGCAACCACCCTTGGTTTTTTAATCTTCGGGATCAACACTACCAAGGTGTCATTGTTCTCCTTGCATGAATATTCTCCTTTCCACCACCCCTTAATGTAGTTTGAGATATCCTTCCCCACCACCTGCCAAAATTTCTGATAGAACAAAGGTTTCAAACCATCCGGCCCGGGTGCTTTATTTGGATGCATCTGGAAAACAGCCTTCTTTACTTCTTCATCCGAGATATCCTTTTCCAACATGTCAGCAATAGAATTATTTACCATGGGTTTTATACCTGCCACCGCGTCCTCCATCTCCACTGGATTGGAAGTGGAAAAGAGATCTTTATAGAAATCTTCAATGATACCCAAAATGTCTTTATCTTTGGATTTCCATATTCCATGGGAATCTTTAAGGCCAGCTATAGTGTTCTTCTTCAGCCTTTGCGACGCTTTATGATGGAAATATGCAGTATTACTATCGCCTTCCTTTAGCTCTTTTATACGTGCTCTAGCACACCAAAAAGATTCATTTTCCCTGTGCAATTTTTCTAGCTCCCGAGACAGCTCATCACACCTTTGTAGAACTCTACCATCCGGCCATTTCCTCTGTTCCTCGCCAAGCTTTTTCTCTGTAGATTTGATCTTCCTTTTTATATCACCAAACTTAACATCAGCCCACGTAGCCAGGTCCTCACTAACACCTTTTAGTTTGTCTTTGAGATTCATATCATTGTGTTCCTCCCATGAATTTGCCACTGTAGCTTCACAACTTTCTTCAGACAACCACATTGGTTCAAAGAAAAATCTAGACTGTCTCTTTCGCTGTCTTTCCTCCCCAGCCAAAGCCGATAGAATGATAGGTGCATGATCAGACTGATAAAACGGAAGGTGATGAACCCAGCTGCCAGAATATTTTTCTCTCCATTCATCACTCACTAGAAAACGATCCAACCTCTCCTCCACCAATGTTTCCACAGATAGCCCCCTCCTCCAAGTAAAAGTGTTTCCGGAATACCCCAAATCGAGAAGATTGCAGTCATCTATCACGTCACGGAACGACTTCATATATCTGTCAGGTTTCATCGGGCCACCCCTCTTCTCTTCATTGCTGATTATCTCATTTAGATCTCCAAAGAAGACCATCGGATCACCATACTTTCCCCTTATCTGTCTCATCAAGTCCCACGTCTTGTATTTTTCAGATTGCGCCGACCAGCCATAGATACCACAAGCATGCCACTTATGTCCAGCAGAGATATCCACCACCTTACATTCCACGTGTCTCGCAGAGAAACCGGTAACCTCCACCTCTACTTCCCGCCACCAAAAACCCAGGCCACCTGCTCTCCCCGTGCTCGACATACAAATGCCATCAACAAAACCACATCTCCTCTTGATTCTTTCTAAGGCTTTGTCATCTAACATAGTTTCCATAACGAAAACTATGTTGGGTCTCTCCCTCCGACATAATTCTCGAAGGGCTTGTACTGCCGCCGGGCGACCCAGACCCTGGCAGTTCCAGCTTAGAAGTTTCATTGTTGTTCACGGGATTGGGTTGTCCCAACTCCCGCTACTTGGTGTGCGCCACCTGTGATTGCCTGACCTTCCACTGTCTGCGTAACATGCATTGATTTCAGCTTCTTTGGTTGAGTGCCCACAGTTTCATATTCTCGTAGGGATCTCGGTACCTCCCCGGACAGAAGGTCGCGCCTGCGTTTAGTCACCGGACCTTTGGTCCTGCCTTCCTCACTTCTGCCCTGAATTCTTTGTCCTGCAGTCGTTTGATGTTCAGCCCCCTTCCCCCTTAGCCTGTTTCTCCTCTCCGCCCTCGCCTTCCTCCATTCACGTTCCTTCTCCGCACCTTCCTTTCCCGGAAACATTGGGATGTCTTCCGGCAGTTCTATCCTCGTCACCCTCCTCCCTTTCCCCCATGTCCGACTGTTGTTCTCCTATCCCGACGGCTCCCACGGATTTGCGCTCTCAAACCCTGCTTTCCCACTCTCCTGCTCATCACCGAATACCTTCCCTACTCCCGTATCTGCCCCCCGTCTCACCCTAACGCCCTCATCTCCCAGCCCCGTACGTCCTCCCTCTTCCCCTGACAGAGCACAATCCCCATTCGATTCCCCCTTCCATTCATGCACCTCTCCCCTACGTCCCTTCTCCACCCCCGCGGACCTTCCCTCACTGTGTCCACTATCCCCCGCCTCCCAGATCCCTTCCATGCCTCCCCCGACCATCCTCTTCACCCGTAATATCGCATCCCTTGAGAAGCGTCATCTCAATTGTCCTGGCTCCCTGATCGGCGAGTTTCCCGCCTCAAAGACAACCTCCATGGAATCCGCCATCTGCTCGCTAGAACGTTCCTTAGTCTGCTCGCCACCCACGCCCGATCTCGTGCCCGAGGCCGACTCCTTGTCGCCCGTCTTTGTCTCCTGCGTGGAGGATGACCCTTCCTTCCTGGAACCACACGATGAACTTCTTGTATGAAAAACAATTGATCGCCGGGATCTCAGCCCCTGACCCCCCAACAATTCTTCTTCTACAGGGACTCTAGGTCTCCGTGGTGAGGCTCTCAGCCAGGCGCCCCACCCTCGTCGGTTTTCTCCATCTTCATCGTAATCCCCACAGTCCCTTTCTGTATGCCCTAGACGTCCACAGACAAAGCACATCGCCGGAAGCCTCTCATACTTGAGTTCCACGTCTATGATCTGTCCATCCGTGCCACGAACCTTCTGAATACGCTTGATAGGTTTGTTGATGTCAATTCCCAACCGCACTCGACCAGACGACTCCCACCCCAGCGTATCACAATCAACCTTAATCACATGCCCAATCTTCTCCGCTATCTTCCTCAGTGCCCCTTCTCCTTGCAGCCCCAGTGGGATGTTGTAAAGACGTACCCAAAACTGGCTCTCCGAGAACCCTATCTTCCCCAGTCTGTCCTTTGGATCAACCTCCTTTGTCAATAGTAGCTTGTTGTCGAAGTTCCATGGCCCCTCATCAATAACCTTCGCTTTGTCTTTCCAGTGTGTGAATTGAATCACGAACGTCGACTGATCAATGGACTTAAAAACCACACCGCTGGTTAAACCCCATGCTTGAGCAAACGTCTTCTTCATAGCCGTGAAATTATAGGACCTATCCGTCATTAACCTGCCCACCAAAGCCAACTCAACATGCTCCGGAAGCCTGGTCTCTTCCTCGTCGATCAAGTCTGCGATCTCCTGCTCCTCTTCGGTTATCTTCAGTCTCTCACACTGTTCCACTAGGTCGTCCACCATGGCGGAAGAAAACCTAGCAGCCTCGGGTGGGATCAAACACCCACAATCACTCGCTTGGACCTGCAAGAGGGAGAAACAGAGAAGAACTCCGAGAAGGGAAGCAACCACGCGTCGTCGCCCTAGTCGCTCTCTGCGTCGCCGCAGGGACGCTAGGTTAGACGCCGGGTCGAGATATCTGATCAGCTACCAAAAAGCAAAACTGATGGTATCTAAAGGTTGTCTAGCATTCCAAGATATAGTGATTGAGCTAGATCAAAAGGTGAAGACCTTAGAGGAAATAGAGGTAGTCATGAACTATGTTGATGTGTTCCTGGACAATTTTCTAGGCATACCTCCTGAGAGATAAGTGGACTTGTCAATAGAGCTAGCTCTCGGGACAAACCCAATTACTAGGGTACCTTTTAGGATGGCTCCTATCAAATTACTTGAGTTAAAGAACCGATTTCAAGAAATACTAGACAATGTCTTCATCCAATCCAACACATCCATATGGGGATAATTGCTTCTCTTTGTAAAGAAGAAGGATAGATCTCTCCAATGTGCACATACCACAAAATGATAAATCAAACTACCATTAAGAATAGGTATCCTTTACCTCACATAGATGACATCTTTGACCAACTTAAAACTATCTGAGTTTTCTCAAAGATTGACCTAAGATATGGATACCACCATTTGTGAATTAAGAGTGAACATATCCCAAAAACCACTTTTTGTACCTGCTATGGTCACTATGAGTTTTTGGCTATGCCTTTTGGGTTGTCTTATGCTCCAAGTGTGTTCATGAACCTTATGAATAGTGTGTTCTATCCCTTCCTTGACACCTTTGTCATAGTGATCATAGATGACATCCTAGTCTACTCTAATGGCCTAGAACAACATCATGAGCACCTACCTAAGGTCCTTGATATCCCGAGAAAGTAGAAGTTTTATGGGAAATTCTCAAAATGTGACTTTTGGATAGACTAAGTAATGTTCCTCGATCAAATTATGTCTAGTGTAACCATAGCTATGGGACCTGCTAAAGTAGTGGCCATTCAAGAATGGCCAACATCGAAAAAAATGCATCCCAAATTTGCAGTTTCCTGGGATTAGCTGGGTATTAGCAGTGATTCATCAAGGACTTCTCAAAGACTACTTTTCTCCTAACCAAGCTCACTCGAAAGGATGAGAAGTTTGTTTGGTCTGACTTGTGTGAAGCATGATTCCAAGAGTTAAAGAAAAATCTTACCTCAGACCATGTTCTGACCATATCCTTGGGTAATGATTGTTTGATCATCTTCTTCGAGGCATCAAAGATGATCGTAGGATGTGTGTTAGAGCAAAACAAGCACATGGTCACCTTTGTTTCCAGACAGCTCAAGCTCAATGAGTTGAATTACCCAACCCACGATCTGGAATATTTGATGATTGTCTATACCTTAAAGATTTGGTGGCATAATCTATATGGGGATACCTTTAACATCTTCACTGACTATAAGAGTTAGAAATACATGTTGACTCAGAAGCATCTGAACTTGCGGCAATGACATTGGATGGAATATCTAAAGGATCTCGATTTCACTATAGCCTACCATCCTAGTAAGGCTAATGTGGTAGATGATGTCCTTAGTAGGAAATGTCTCAGTTGTGTAGCTAGTTTGGTTAATCAGGGGAAGAGACTGGAGGACTTTGCTCAATGGATTCCACTAAATTTGGCAGATAGGATTTATCTAGCAATATCCAAATCAAGTATAACTTGTTGAGTGAGCTTGTAGCAACCCAGTTAGCCAGCCCATGGTTAGAAAAGATGAAGGGTTTGATGGAAAATCCTCAAGCACACCTCTTGGTGGGTGTGGATGGTAGAATCCGATATAAAAGTTGTATTTGGGTTCCTATGGAATCACCTTTGAAGGTTCGCATCCTCTAAGAGGCTCATGGATCGAAGTAAACTATACACCCTAACACCACTAAGATGTTCAAAAACCTACGACGGTACTTTTGGTGGTCAGGAATGAAGAGAGACATAACCTCGTATGTGGCTAGTTATCTTATGTGTCGAATGGTGAAGTCTAAACACCAGTGACCCCCAGTGACCTGATGGGTTATTGCAATCTAATGAGATACCTGAGTAGAAATGGAACTAGATTGCCATGGATTTTGTGATGGGTCTTCCCAAGATGAGAAAAGGACATGATGCTATATGGGTTGTGGTACACCGCCTAACCAAGTCAGCACACTTCCCTGCCCTGAAGACCACTGCCAAGGTGTCAGACTTAGTTGATCTTTACATTAGAGAGAGAAAGAGAGAGTTTTTTGCATGGTGTTTTGAGTTTGATTATCTCTGATCGTGACCCTAAGTTCACCTCAAAGTTGTGGAAATAGATTTAAGAGGAACTCAATACAAGGCTGAAGTTTAGCACAACCTATCATCCCTAAACTGATCGATAGTTGGAAAAAATGATCCAACCCCTAGAAGAGTTGTTGAGATCATGTGTGCTAGATTGGGGTGGATAATGGGAACATCACCTACCCTTTGTTGAGTTTTCCTACAACAACAATTACTAATTTAGTATTTGGCTTCCTCCGTGTGAAGCTCGTTATGGGAGGTTGTGTCGGTCACCGCTTCATTGGCTTGATGTCAGTTAGAGGACCTTGCTCAGGTTATAGGAACTACATTTATATGTTGACAAGGTCACTTTCATCAAGCAGAGGCTAAAGAGAGCTCATGATCAACAGAAGTTGTATGATGATGCAAAGCATACAAATTTGCACTTTATTGTAGGTGATCACATGTTTTTGAGAATCCAACCCCTCTGAGTTATAGCTAAAAATTGAGGAAAACTGAGTCTCCATTATGTGGTTCTATTCAAGGTTCTAGAATAGATTGGGGAGGCCACTTATCATCTATATTTACCACCAGAGTATAGTATGATGCATGATGTGTTCCATGTGTCCAATGTGAAGCTCTATGTGAAGGATCCAACCCATTGTTGAACATTGAGCCTATAGAACTCCAAGGGAGATTGTCATATCCTGATTCACCTATGAGGATAATAGAATAAAAGGTGAAAGAGCTTAGGAATAAAAATTTTGAGATGGTAAAGGTTCTTTGGAAGTACTATGGTGAGGATGAAGCCACATGGGAGCTAAAGACAAACATGCAAAAGTCCCATCTTGAACCTTTTGGATGACTGGTCGAATTTTGAGGACACAATATTTGTAAGAGCCAAAGGATATTATAACATGGTTTTTCATATGCATTTATACAAAAAATTTGAATGCAAATATTGATCTTATGAGGACATATTAGAAATCTTGATCATTTATATGTCTTGTTTGGAAGTTTTGGTTTGAGAATGCAAATTCTCCATATGGAATGGGTATCGTGTGTTTTATTATTTTCAATAATCCATTGATCAATATTAACTAAAGAAAGAGTAGAAAATCCAATAATAAAGGGATTACCAAAAGTAATGGACAATTGGTATTTTAAGTAAGGAATTGTGCGGAATTTTCTAGAAAAGAATAAGTGGAAGGAAACTTTTAATTTTTATTCTCTCCAATATTGTACCTAATGAAATAACATATCAAATAAGAAATCCTGTCATGTATGGGTGAGAAGAGGATTTAATTGATGTCTAAAATAAATCAAATAAAGGGAAGACTTAAAGACAAAGAAAAGTGTTACTAATTTTCATTATCTAGGCCCCAAATCTTGCCAACACCAAAATTTAATTAATAAAAATCTTCCCTTAAAATTTGATGAGAGAGATATATGAATTAATCTAGTATCCCTAAAGTGGAAGAATTAATGGATTAATGCATTTAAATATCACAATTTTAATTGTATTAGGAAAAAGAGGTTACCCTTTAATAAAGGCATTCACCCAAGGATCATGATCCAAGGGTCAATAGAGCATCTCCTACCTTTATCTAAGAAGGAAACCAGGCACGGTGTTGTAGGTTCCTCTTTTCACATCTCTCTCACCAGTACATATGAACAACTAGAAACCTTCCAAATGTATTCGTGAGAGGATTACACATCTACCCATTCTAGGATTTGCCTACTTTAGAGTCCCATCAAAGATTCCCCCACAAACTAGTTGTTGGACAACCCTCCTTAGGCCAGACCTATATATAAGCATATAAATAACCCTACGAGATCACAAGTCTATCCGCGAGACTCATATTGACTCCATACTTCTCACCCTACTTCCAATTCTGATCCTATCCCACTCTTTCTCTCTCATTTTCCCTCTGTGACCTGTCGAGGGAACCCATCTTCTTCAATGCTCTGACCAACTTCTAGCCAATTGAGGCCACTAGCATCTTCATCAAGACAAGGCAGAGACACCGATACTGATTCAACCCTATTTTAGGGCTTCGTCTTGTATCATATTGCTCTTCAATCACATCTATACATGTTAGATTACATGCTATTTCTCCCAGTATGCTTATTTGTGTAAAATGTACCTATGGACATTATTTGCATGTTTTTCAAGCATTTAGACCACAATTGATGGAAGAGAGAGAGGAGTGATCCTAGGGTTTATCTACCCTTGAAGAGGCCCAAAGTGAAGTCTAATGCTCCCTCAACCTACCCCTAGTAGCCAAAGATTGATCGAAGCAAAGATGTCCAAGAAAATCCAAAGAACAAAGTAAAAGTGTTGATCCAGGACCCAGCACGGCTGTGGTACCACAGAACGGTCATGCTAGGTCACTTGCAAATCAACAAAGTCACCCCCAAGTCAAGCTAAAATCACCATAGTCGTGCCACATAGAATGGTCATGGTGAACTGAGACATAACAGTTGTGCTTCACAGCACGACCATGCTAGAGCAAAGAAGAACAGGTGTGGCGCAGCACCACGATCACCATCACCTAGACCACCACGGCTATGGTGACCCAGCACGGCCGTACTACCCTCAAACCACCATGTTCATGGTGACCACCACGACCGTGCTAGTTTCAGTTCAAAAATGACCACCAACCTGACATTTGACTATTTTAATTCACACAATTGTTGTAACCCACCACGACCATGCTCACCCCTACCCACCACGGCCGTGCTACTCACAAAATCTACCTATATTTGCACTTCTTTACCCATATTGCCCCTACTTAACCTACTGCTTCCCCCCACACCTATATATACCTAGGTGGTGGCTGGGGCACGCGGTTAGCTACCCTACAACCAACTAGCCTCCCCATTTCATCCTCCATCCATTCCCACCTCATTCCACCTCCATTTCACCATTTCCACCATAAAAACCCCACTTTCCTTCCATTTCCACCCTTTTCTACCATACATCCATGCCATTCACCTACCTTGGATGAGGGAGATTGAGCTACAGCTTTTAGGAGGTGGAGAAGGAAGAGTACTCATTGAGCTCATCATGGCTTTTCACTCCTCTACTCATTCTTTCTCCTTTTGTTTTGTATTTTCCATTTCCATGAGTAGCTAGGCCCCTTGGGTGGGATGTTTGGGGTGTAAAATGTTACTTTGATACCATGTTGGGGGGAAATGATATGTAAACATTATGACTTCATTTGTCAATGATTATATTCTATTTTTATCTCATTATCCATGAATTTCGTGTTGGTTTGTGTGTGAAATCACCTAGGAATTTAGGGAAATTGCTTATATATGTGAATTTTGGGATTTGCCCCTAGGTCCAATTCTTGGGTCCCTAGGTTGCTTCCCATATTCCTACATCCTAATCAATCTCCCTAAACCTAAGTGAGAGATCTAAGTAGCTAGATTAGATAATTCTAGTGCAATTAGCATGGAGCCTTCTCAAGGCTAGAATGTGGGGGAATTGGGGTCCAAAGCTCTAGTTTCACCTCCCCATTACTACCCTCGGCCCCTAATTGCCCTAGGAATGTCTAACCTAGAAACCTAGACTGGACTAAACTCTAATTTAATTGAACCTAATCCCTAACCCAATTGAGCCTCACAAGGATTGTAGGGGGTGTTAGGGACTAGTTCCCCTATACACAACCTAGCATGTCCATGGTCAGTTAGTAGCTTAGGTTAATTCATTAGACTCTAACTTGTTGTTTGGTTTGGATAATCTAAATGGAATCATAATGTTCATATGTCACCCCCCAACTTAAGTGATAAGTGCATCCCCTAAACAGCCCACACCTTCATTAATTGCTTTAAAACCCTAGTTTTCATCTTGCTTAGTTAATGTTAACTTAGTTAGCTCTTTTGTTACTTAGTTAGCTTCATGCCATGTTTTTACCTTGTTCTTGCTAGTTTAGCTCTTTTCTGGCTCTTGTGCTTTTCTCTTGCTTGCCTTAGTGTAAATTGTGTTTTCATACCCAGCTTAGTCTTTTCTTTCATACTTAGTTTTAATCTAGTCTAGGGGTAACTTATATTTCATTCTTGCCTTTTATTGCTTTCTTGCTCGCCTAGTTTAACAATCAAATCACCTTTAAACCCTTAACCCTAGTCTCCGCAATAGGAACCTAGTAAAACTGACCTAGCTCTAGTGCCCCCTTTTCTCCCTGAGGATCGACCCCTACGCTTGCCCTTCACCTATGCTATAATGGTACCTCATGTGCTTGCGGGTGACCAATTTGGTATCGTGACCGACTGTGTTAGGGTTAATATAAATTTTGAAAGATCCACATGTGTGTTCGAGTTCTGTGGAGTGCATCTAGTCACCCCCTTGTTGTCTAGTGTGTACGCCTCTGGCTCGACGCACCAAGCTTTCTGGTGCCGTTGTCGGGGATTAGAGGCGCTCGGCCTAGCTAGTTAGTTTTTCTTTGAATTTTCCTAGTGCCCTCATCACTGCTATTCTTTATTCATTATTCTTTGCATTCTTTGTGTATATTGGTTTACTAACTTGTTCTCTTTTGTTTGGTTGTACTTTTTGCATGTAATAAGCCATTCGGGGGAAGACAAGATGGAAGGCCAAAATGCACTTCACAAGCCACTTCAAGACTACTTCATGCCTAGAAACTACAAATCACCAATTGCTAGCAGGGTTGATTAGATGCCAGGGGAGAAATTCTCCATCCTTCCAGTTCTTCTTGGGCTCTTTCCCATCTTCTATAGCTCAGATAGTGAGAATCCCTACAAGCACTTGGATTCCTATCTTGAAGTATGCTCCACCTTTAGCACGCCGACAACGAGTGATGATACAATCAGGCTGAATTTGGTCTCCTTCTCCCTCAAAGACAAATCCAAAGAGTGGTATGATTCAAGAAGGGACATCATGAGTTGGGGAGAGATGAAAAATTCTTTCTTAAGGAAATTATACTCTATAGCAAAGCTGACACAAATGTGGTGTGCCATAGCAAGTTTTAGTCAAATAGATAATGAGTGATTCCATGAGGCTTGGGAGAGATTTCAAAAGATGTTGAGAGAATGTCCACATCATGAGATCCCTTTGTGGTAGCTAGTTCAGTCCTTCTACTCCAGTCTATCTCATGCAAGTCAAGCTACAATGGACTCTTCTTGTGGAGGAGTTTTTATGGCTAAACCACATGAGGAGAAACGACCCTTGTTTGAGAGTTTGGCTGAAAGTTCAAGGATAAAAGCTTCTAGTATGGTTAGTGGCAGTGACCTATCTTTTGGTGTGACATCTCTAGCTCATGATGATTCAAACCCACAATTCATGAAAATGTTAGGTGAAATGGTGAGCTTCATGAGAAACCAAGTGACCAAACCTCCTTGTCATTCGGTCAATGCTATTGAGTTCTATGGGGAAGAAAAGAAGACACCTCACTCCTATAGCTACCAGGAACCACAAAGTCCCACATATAGCTCAAGGTTTGAGGAAGAGGTTCTCTCTAGATTGAAAGTATTTGATAATGTTCAAAGAGATGTTGCAAGGTTAGAAGAGAGAATAGAGCAACTATCTTCCATAATTGCTCTCTAAGAAGAAAAACTTTCTTCAAAACCCATCATGAACCACCATGAAGCAAGTGGACCTATGCCTTCTTCCCACATTTTCTATAGTCCACCCCCCATGCAAGTACATCCCATTCACTCCTTCCAAGGCTATTCCAAGCCTTACACTCCTCCACCGCCTCCCTCACCTCAAATTTCCCAAAACTTCACTTTCCAACCCCAATTCTCTCCTCCCCCTCAATTTTCTTCTCCACCTCAATTTCAACCCCAAGTGTCACCTCCACATCCTCCACAGCCACAACATGCTCCCTCTCTCCACCATGAGAAAGGTAGTGTTGTGATAGTTCTAAGGAGTGGGAAAACTCTTGAGCAGCCCGGGAGTCAAAGAAAGGTTGACAAAGTAAAGCAAAGGCAGCCAAGTGGTGATATTGTGATTGATATTGCTGAAGATAATGTTGTGATACCACATGTTGAGTTTGGGAATTCACGTGATCCACCACATATCCCTTTTGTAGGTCCTACCATCCCTAGTGTTCTGCCTCATGTTCATGCAAGTATGGCAAAAACTAGTGATCCTCCATTCATAGAAGCACTAGATGAGCCACCGGAATTGAAAAGGAGGCAAAAGCACAATGTTGATATTCTTGAGGTGTTTCACCAAGTGAAGGTGAACATTCCACTTTTGGATGCTATTAAGCAAATCCCATCTTATGCTAAGTTCCTCAAAAACAAATACACTATGAAAAGAAGGTCAACGGGGAGGATTCCAAAGAAGGTGAGATTAACTGAACAAGTTAACTCCATCATACAACACTCACTTCACATGGAGAGAAAGGACCCAGGAGCCCCAGTCATACCTAGTTACATAGGGGGACATCACATAGACAGTCCCTTACTTGATTTGGGATCTAGTGTGAATTTGATGCCATACAATGTCTATGTTGAGCTAGGCTTAGGCAAGTTGAAACTGGCACATTGCACTCTCCAGTTGGTGGATAGATCCATAAAAGTGCCTAAGGGTAGAGTGGATAATGTCTTGGTGATGATAGACAAACAAAGAGGCACGATGTTCCCGGTAGATTTCATTGTACTTGATATGGAGCCAAAGGATAGGAAGATTCCCATCATCTTGGGAAGCCCATTCTTATCTACAGCTGATGTCGACATTCATGTGTGTAGTGGCACTATGACAGTCTCATTCATGGACATGAAGATCAACATCAACATGTACAAGACCCCAATCCGGTGAGTCCGAGATAGGGATATTAGACATGATCACTTCATAAGTCCAAATGGGCATTTGAGAGAAGGATACCAAGGTGAAGAAATTGGTGATGATTATTGTTATGAAAGGGATGAGGAACCTAGATTGAGTGTAAATGAGGGAGGCATGTTTTGCAAGAATGGACACATGAGAATTCCAAATGGATTAATGATTGAAGAATCGCAAAGAATCCAAGTTGAAGGAAAGAAACTCAGCGCTTGTGGGAGGCAACCCACCTGGGTTTTGGATTTTTTAACCCAACCTTACATTTTGATACTTTTACTTTGTTTTTACATTTTTCTAAGAAAACACACACACACACTTGTATTTGATAGTTTTTGTGTAGTTTTAAGATGTGCAGGTGAGAATAGAGTGAAATGAAGAAGAATGGATGAAATTTTGACAAAGAATCAATGGAAGATCAACTTGAGATCAAAGTATTGATGTTTGAACAAGATTTGAGTGTCATACTACAGTCACAGTGCACACCACAGTCGTGGTGACATGGAACGGCCGTGGTGGTGCACTCACTTTCAATAGGGAAATCAGAAGAATTCAAGATAATCAACAAAGTATAGAACCAGGGTAGAACGGCCGTGTAAGACAACACGGCCATGCTACTTGACACCACCACGGTTGTGCCGTAGCCCGATTCCAGCAACTTAAGTCAGAATTTTGCAAAATTCCAAGTCACTTGCTCATTTCTCTAAAGAATAGAACGGTCGTGCTTCGTGCCCTAACACCCGTGTAGCCTTCTGCCCACCTTCTCCAACCCTCAAATCTTCACCAAACCACCCCCAAATCATTCTGAATCATTCCCCCACCATTTCCACTACCTTAATCTCTAGATTCCACCAATTTCCATCCACAAAATCACCATTTTCTCTCCATTCTGCCACAACAGGCCCATTCTTCAAAGAAGTTCGAAATTTGTTAATTTTACCTCCATTATTTAGCAAGGATGAAATTCGCAAGGAAAGCAGTGGAGAAGAATAGGGGTGTCATCGCCTATCAAAGGAAACTGAGGAACATCAACCCCTGATTGAAGGAGGCCGAATTGGATGCCTTGGTGGATCCTATCACGGAAGAGACCTCTACACAACCACGGCAGGGGACACCACTATCGTTGAGAGCATCACAGCCACCGCCGTCTGCTTCCCATCCCTCTATCTCATCTGAGAGACCTTCAGCTTCAGTACAACGGATGTCTGTTTCTTCAGCAGCGCAGCCGTAGCCACGACCACGTCGGCGGCTCTTGCTTGATGAGGAAGAGGATGAAGAGATGACAGATGCACAGTAGAATGAGATACCACAACATTGCCCCCATCCACAGCCCGAGGTCACTATCGGCAGAGCAAAGGAACCTAAGCACCCAGAGTGCTTGACACGCAAAGTGATAGCAACTCGCTATGTGTGCCAAACAACAATGGAAGCTATGGGTTTCTACGCCTATTTCTAGGGTCTGATGGAGAAGATGGGATTCATTGAGATATTAACACTGCAACAAGAGTCGTATATTGAGCTGACTCGACAATTCTTTACTACACTGGAGAAAACAACTGATGAGGGTGAGAATGCCATTAAAGTGATGATTGAGGACAAGAGGTGGAAGATAACCTCAAAGCTTCTGAATCAAATTTTTGCCTCGAATGATAAAATGGCAGCCCTCCTAGATGGAGGAAAGATAGAGAATGACTCCAGTTTCACATATCTGGAAATGTGGAAATACTTCACCAGCCAGAGTACTTTTGTAGCGGGGAAATCCAAGACGAGTCTTATCCAGAATTCATTCCTCTGCTATGTTCAGAAGGTGTTAGCAAACACCATCTTTGGCAGGTATGAGAACCAAGGCAGATGCACAAAGAAGAATCTTTTTGTACTTGGTTGGATGACTAAGGAGAAGCATGTAAACCTAGGAGCTTTACTTATTGCGAATCTAAGGACAATCCCTTCCAAGAGCACAAATCCATTTGTAATGGGAGGGATTGTGATGTCCACAACCACTGCCTTAGGACATGACGTGACAAGTTACACAAAGACAGATGGAGGAATGTTGGTTGACTTGCATTACTTGGCCCGCTCTTCCATGATCATAGTTGTGGAGCAGAAGATCATCTACCAAGTCAACCCACCATACCTAGGAGTCGCCTTGGAGCTTCCCTACCATACTCCACCCCTCATGGCACAATATGGACCCACGCAGGATTTTTTTGGAGAAATTGAGGAAGTATGAGGAGGAGAACCCCAGAGGAGATGGCATCCTTGAGGTGGTTTTTGTAGAGGGTCTAGGAGAACCCTCACAGGCAGCTGAGTAGAGACGGGTAGTGGAGGAAAGAGCGGCACGACGAGTGAGATAGAGAGAGGAGAGGATAGGGGTGTTAGAGCCACAATAGCTCTCAGTGAATGCATATAATATGGGTACCATTCATGCACAGCTGGAGGGCATTCAGGCGACGCATGATAGAATACTACAGGCACAGGAGGGATTTCAGCAGACACATGATGCCATTTGGTTGTACCATCAGCATATGCACTACCAGGTCAACCACCTTTACCAGTTCCAGCATGCCCATGCCCAGAGGAACCCCCAATGGGGGAAGATTGGTGGAGTTCTTTAGCAGCTTTTCAAGACAGCTATCCACCTCCACAGTCAGACTACTGGGGTGCCTACTACAGACAGGGAGGATCACCCCCACCACCACCACAGTGATCGTCTACCCAGCATCCTAGACTTTAGTGTCATGTTGAGGACAACATGATTTAAAAGTTTGGGGTGGTAGGGCGGTATGCCCTTGTTCCATTTTCACTCATTTTGTATCTCACCTGCTGTTTACTTTTTGTTTGTTGTTTTTCCCCTATTTGCTTGTTTTGATATCTAGTTTAGAGTTTACTACTTTGCATACATGCATGCCATGTAGTTTTCTTTCTTGTCATTTTTGCATAATTTTCAAAAAATTTGCTCTGTTTGCCATGCATTACATATCATGCAGATTTTTGGTAATTTTTTTTGTTTTAGCTAGGATTTGCTTGTTTGTTGTTTTAAGTTCAATAATATAGGCTTAGATGTAATTGGAGGCAACTTGGCACTGTTTTGGCCAATTTTACCCAAATTTGATATTTCTCGTCTAAAAGTGTGTTTCAACCCAATCTCTACTTTTTGGATTAAAAATGATGACCTTTGACAAATGCAAGTGAATTATCATTTTTTGTTGCTAAATGGTATCAATTCTTGACTTTTTACATGTGCATCACATCTCTTGTGTTTGTGGATGATTTGGTTGAATTGTGATTTGAGCAAGCTATGAGCGCTTAGTGCTTATGAAATCACTTGATTGAAATATCAATTTCAGGTTGTTCATGCATGTGGTGTGACATTGTTGGATGAAGTGTTGGATTAATTTTCATTCAGGACACCTTATGTTGAGAATCACACCAATGACCTCTCTTTGACCCGACTTTTCACTCACCATATTCTTACCCCTCTGCCTCATGAAAGGATGCCAAAGTGCACATATCAGCCGTGGCCACCTATAAAAGTTTGGGGTGGCCACATCTACATCCCACCGCTTCACTCTCATCACCATATGCCCTATCTACTCGAAGGGCAAAAAAAGAAAAAAAATGCAAAAAGAAAATAAAAGGATGCTCCTATTTAAGATCATTCAAATAAAGAAAAGATGAGTGCTCTATCGGCCATAGTAGTCCGGGTGGTAAGAGCTCGGTAAGTCCCAATGAAGGACTCGGGTTCAAACCTCACCGAAGGCACTTTGTGAATGGAAATCCACGCTGATTAGGCACGGGAGGGGGGTGATCGGACCACACCCTCTCATGCCTCGAGAGTTTATCATGTCAGCTTCGCCCGGGGTGGGTTCTCTCGGTCATCAAAAAAAAGATGAGTGCTCTATGTAATAGCACTCCAAAATCTTACCGCAGCCCTTTCTTCCATCTTTATACCCATTGAGCTAGGAAATATCAAACCTAGCTCATTTTTCCCTTTTCTGTAGCCACGTGGGTCATTTGGTGTGATTTGAAACATAAGGTTGAAAGCATGAAGGTGAAACAACACTCCTGGTCATCCCTAATTAACACCATCATGAAACAGTTTACCCAGAACTACATGAAAGAAATATGGATAACTTGTGTGTTTTATACACTATATTTGAAGTTCATATGCTTTGTGCTCTTTTCATGATTGGTTTGTGAAAGCACGAGAGGAGAGATGTGGAATGCATGCACTTAGTCACTATTGATCCTATTCAACAATAATCACTCGTTACATTGCATTTGTCATTTCTTACTTGTGAAAATTTTGTAGAGAGATTGAGTTGGAGCATACTTGAGGACAAGTATGTTTCAAGTTTGAGGGGGGGTTGATTCAACCCTATTTTAGGGCTTCATATTGTGTCATATTTCTTTTCAATCACATCTATACCTGTTAGATTACATGCTATTTCTCCCAATATGCTTATTTGTGTAAAATGCACTTATGGACATTATTTGCATGTTTTTTAGGCATTTGGACCACACTTGATGGAAGAGAGAGAGGAGTGATCCTAGGGTTTATCTACCCTTGGAGAGTCCCAAAGTGAAGTCTGATGCTCCCTCAACCTACCCCTAGTGGCCAAAGATCCATTGAAGCAAAGATGTCCAAGAAAATCCAAAGAACAAAGTCAAAGTGCTGATCCAGGACCCAGCACGGTCGTGGTACCACAAAACGGTCGTGCTAGGCCACTTGCAAATCAATAGAGTCGCCCCCAAGTCAAGCTAAAATCACCATGGTCATGCCACACAGAATGTTCGTGGTGAACTGAGATAGAACAACCGTTTTGCAGAATACGACCGTGCTAGAGCAAAGTGGAATGAGCGTGGCGCAACACCACGACCACCATCACCTAGACCACCATGCTCGTGGTGACCCAACACGGCCATGCTACCCTCAAACCACCACAGTCGTGCCAGTTTTAATGCAAAAATGACCACCAACCTGACATTTGACCATTTTAATTCACACGATCGTTGTAACCCACCACGACCATGCTCACCCCTACCCACCACGGCCGTGGTGATTCACCACGACTATGCTACTCACAAAACCTACCTATTTTTGCACTGCTTTACCCATATTACCCCTACTTAACCTAGTGCTTCCCCCTACACTTATATATACCTAGGTGGTGGCTGGGGCACGAGGTTAGCTACCCTACAACCACTCTATCCTCCCCATTTCGTCCTCTATCCACTCCCACCTCATTCCACCTCCATTTCACCATTTCCACCATTAAAACCCCACTTTCCTTCCATTTCCACCCTTTTCCACCATACATCCATGCCATTCACCTACCTTAGAGGAGGGAGATTGAGTTGCCGCTGCTAGGAGGTGGAGAAGGAGGATTCTCCACCGATCTCATCATGGCTTTTCACTCATCTACTCATTCTTTCTCCTTTTTTTGTATTTTCCATTTCCACGAGTAGCTAGGCCCCTTGGGTGGGCTGTTTGGGGTGTAAAATGTTACTTTGATACCATGTTGGGGTAAAATGATATGTAAAAATTATGATTTCATTTGGCAATGATTATATTCTATTTCTACCTCATTCTCCATGAATTGCTTGTTGGTTTGTGTGTGAAATCACCTAGGAATTTAGGGAAATTGCTTATATATGTGAATTTTGGGATTTGCCCCTAGGTCCAATTCTTGGATCCCTAGGTTTCCTCCCGTTATCCTACATCCTAATCAATATCCCTAAACCTAAGTGAGAGATCTAAGTATCTAGATTAGATAATTCTAGTGCAATTAGCATGGAGCCTTCTCAAGGCTAGAATGTGGGGGAATTGGGGTCCAAAGCCCTAGTTTCACCTCCACATTACTACCCTCGACCCCTAATTGCCCTAGGAATGTCTAACTTAGAAACCTAGACTTGACTAGACTCTAATTGGATTGAACCTAATCCCTAACCCAATTGAGCCTCGCAAGGGTAGTAGGGGGTGTTAGGGACTAGTTCCCCTATACACAACCTAGCATATCCATGGCCAGTTAGTAGCTTAGGTTAATTCATTAGACTCTAACTTGTTGTTTGGTTTGGATAATCTAAATGGAATCATAATGTTCATATGTCACCCCCCCCCAAACTTAAGTGATAAGTGCATCCCCTAAATAGCCCACACCTTCATTAATTGCTTTAAAACCCTAGTTTTCATCTTGCTTAGCTAGTGTTAGCTTAGTTAGCTCTTTTCCTACTTAGTTAGCTTCTTGCCCTGTTTTTACCTTGTTCTTGCTAGTTTAGCTCTTTTCTGGCTCTTTTGCTTTTCTCTTTCTTGCTTTAGTGTAAATTGCCTTTTCATACCCAGCTTAGTCTTTTCTTGCATACTTAGTCTTAATCTAGTCTAGGGTTAACTTAGATTTCATTCTCGCCTTTAATTGATTTCTTGCTTGCCTAGTTTAACAATCAAATCACCTTTAAACCCTTAACCCTAGTCTCTGTAGTAGGGACCTAGAAAAACCGACCAACCTCTAGTGCCCCCTTTTCTCCCTGAGGATCGACCCCTACACTTGCCCTTCACCTATGTTACAATAGTACCTCGTGTGCTTGCGGGTAACCTGTTTGGTATTGTGATCGACCGTGTTAGGGTTAATATAAATTTTGAAAGATCCACACGTGTGTTCGAGTTCCATGGAGTGCATCTAGTCACCCCTTGTTGGCTAGTGTGTACGCCTCTGGCTCAATGCACCTGATACCATCTCCTGTTGCTCTAAGGCCTTGAATCCTAGAGTTAACTCCTATGTTGTCTGACACAGAGGAGTTGTTTGTGAGTAGGGACAAACTAAGGTGAAAGATGGACCTTGGGTGAAAGGTCTTATCTGTCCCACATCTACTTTTTCCAGGTGAATGGCATTCTTTCCTTTTTCCTTCTTTTTTTGCCCTGGTTAGCGACCCTGCCATGCGAGTGCAAGTTTCACCATGATGTGAGCCTATTGGCTCGGCACTAGCAGTGGCTCGATGAAAATCTAGTTGTTTGCCTATGTGGTGAGCCCTAGTGGACCCACTTGGTTTTTATTTACAAAAACCCTATAAAATAGTTTGTAATTCCAAACCTAGCATATAAATATATATTTTTGATCAAAAAAATCCAAGGAATCCAATAAAATTGGTTCATAACCTAATTCTATCTCAGATTTCAAAAGTGCATAAAGGTTATAACTTTAATGTGATTTCATATAATTTCATAAGATTAATGAAATTGATGGCCCTAACTTGATTGATTGGACTTATTGGGTAAAGTCTAACCTTTTTGGATAAAAAGGACATCTTGGATCTACTTCAAGTTAAAGAATTCGCATGTTATCAAATTAGGGTTTTTAGAGTTAAAAAACATTGAAAGGTGATAATTAGGGTTTGGTAAGCCTAACCCTAATGAAACCCTAAATTGACCCCAAAACCCTAACTTGGAACCCAAGTTAGTCTTAATGATAATTTGTGAACATAATAGAAATAATTGGGTGTTATGCATTAATTTCAGGGTGATAGATTGATTGGTTGCACTTGATCATATTTACTTGGACATTAAGAAAGGTATGTGGTTACACCTATGACTACTCTCCTTATCGACTTCTGTGCTTTCTGAAGTTTCCCGACTGGATTGCAATTAAGATGCTTGATTGTTTATTTACTTCCTGCAACCTATAAAGTCAGTATGAATATCATATTATATAAATGTAACCTACTCAAAACCTAAATATGTATCTCTAGTGAGTTAAAGAGCATGGGGTAATGAAATCATTATGGGAATGACTGGTGATCAAGCCAAAAAAGGAAGATCACTACAGGCCAAGTTCGTAAAGGAATGCCTATATATGAAACCAGAAACATGTGAGGGATGGTTATGTAAGTCCACTATAAGGACCAAACCCTAAAGAGAGGGTTCCTCATAAAGAGGCTCCCCTAAAGAGAGTGCACACCACATACAATGAAAGGATAAGTGTTGAGAGGTTAAAATAAGAAAATGCTTGTTTAAATTTGTAATGATAATTTTTTCTATGTTTGATTATGTTGTTACACCTACAAGATAATATTTTGTTCCCCCACATAATCAATATATCTTTATCTAATCGTGTTTTCGTTTCATGTCATTTTAGGTTAAAGTGCAAATAATGATGAAATATGGACATCCGAGAAGAAGACACCAAAATAAAAGATCTAAAGTTATTCTAGAGGATATACATACATAGATTTATTTCCTGATGCAACATTTATATTTCCATTCCATGTAACTCCCTTGAGGAGATTCTATCTTCGTATCAGTATCAAAGTCTTTTTCATTTAATGAAAAATTTAATTATTATTGGTTAATTGCTAAACCTTGATCTTGTAAAGAGGGGTTTCCCATCGGTCCTTGCCCCTGGTTTGTCCAAGCATGCAAGGAAAGACCTTGGGTTTGTCTAGACCTTGGGTCCCCCATTGTAGGTGAGAATTAGCCTCTTTCATATTCACATCTTATCTTCACTTAGATTATCTTATCTCAGAGAAACAAACACACTTGTAGCATAAAAAAACTAAAGTCAAATTCTCAAATCCTAGTGAGGACATTATAGCAATACATCTCATAATGTAAAAAGTATATCATATCATTTAAATGTATACCACATATACTAACAAGACGTTTGACACCTAATCTAAAACCAATTCCACTTCTAGCCCAGTGTCACCCATTTTCACTTAGGTGACTGAGTACCTTCTTCTTGTACATGTGTGGAGACACATTTCCTATTAAGGTGCCTAACAAAAGGAGGTTAGGTTTTCTAGATATAACCTGACCTTACAGGTTAGGGTTTTATCTTCCTCATATATCTTTACCCCACTCTTGGGTTAACTCGCCCTAGCACAGGAAACCAACCCTAAAAGTTGCACTAAACGTTTTCATATTTTCCTTGTTATGTAACCATTGATTGTCTATGCTTCACATGCATATTCAAATCCTTCTCATGTATCATGCATGTGTTACTCTGTGTACTTGCATGCATGGACTAACTAAGGTATGCAGACCGAGATGGCATGGGCCTTAATATGGACCTAGGGTATTCCGACTTGATTGTTAATTATAATGACCCCTCCCCTTGTTATCCCCCATACAGACGGACCGAGCGGGAAACAACCATTATCATAATTTTAGGATCAAGGTTTATCAAATAAATAATAATACTAATTAATAATTGCATTCTCAAACCCAAACTTCCAAACAAGACATATAAAATATCAAGATTTCTAATATGTACTCATCAAATCAATATTTGCATTCAAATTTATTGTATAAATACATGTGAAAAACCATGTTATTATAATGACTGTCTTGCAACTAGAGATAGAAAAATCAACTACTGATGAGGAAATCCCTCTTCGAGCTACCACATTAACCCCTTGCACCAACAATCTCGATGAGCATGCAAAGTAGGTTAACCACATGCAAGCTTATTGGTTGAGAGTGTAGTTTTAGGTCTTCAAATCAAGAGGATTAAGAACTTTTGGATGAGAAGGAGTTGTTGGCAAGTTCTTCCTTACATTCCCTCCAACTTATGATGGTGTTGCATGGAGAATAGAGTTCTCGCAAAATGCAGATGCATGAGGATGTGAGGTTGAGAAGATCTCAGAAGTCTAGGGCCTCCAGGCAATCAACCCAGCCTTAATCGGGTTGCTAAGCCAACTGGAAATCGAGCATGTGCTCTAGTTGATCTAGACCATGCCAGAGTTTAATGGTAATGCCCCCACTATTTCCTATGTTTTATGCAAGTTTTTCTATCAGTGATAACTAATTTCTCCCTTGACCAAAATTAGTGAAATAATATATCAAAAATGATCAGAAAAAGTAGATATACAACTTAAAAATAGTTTGAAACCTTAAATGAAGATGTAATCCCATTATGTTCCTAATAAGTCAACTTTGACAATATTGGAACTAATATAATTGCATTAATGTATTAAACTTGGATCAATAATGCTCAGTCTACCACAAATACATGGATCAGGGGATTTGATGTACCTTTTGAGTAAAATGATGACCTAGATCACCCTTTACTGCACATGATGGCCCTATTGTACATAATGTGACTCAACTATGGCCTTGCATGATAATAGTTCAATCAAATGTTGACTTGGATCTAATAATGCAACAAACCCTATCATATCCTCGAAAATAGTATCACTACGATGCCAATGAGACCTAAATGTATTAAATCAAGATCTCTCATGATATTTAGTGTATGTGGTCTCAAAACCAACCTAGTTGACCTAATGTGACCTAAAGTAACTTGTTATGAACTTGTATGCTCAAACAACCTTGATGACTCAAGTCTTATGTCCTACCCTTTTAAATCAAAGTTCAGTCTCTTTGTGACCCCTGTTGATGTGAATTTTCACCTAATCCTATGTTGATTTGTAATGAGAGAAGTAAACTATATTGATAAGTGTGTGTATGTGGAAATTCTAGAATCAAGGGTTGTATTCATGCCTTCATCTTAGGGCATCCACATATCTTAGAAATGTGCTTCATATGTCATCACCTTATTGATCTATATCGTCTTACATGTTTGGATATCATGACTTGATGAAGTTTAGTCTTGTTTTATCTATTATTAGTCTTTTGTCCTTAAAATGTGCATGTTTGTCGTAAACCCCATAATAATAATAGAAAATGAATGGAATCTCAAATAAGTTGAAATTTGAAACACACCTTCACGATGGACCCTAAATTAGTAAGAGATCATCAAACATGCAAATAAAAAACTTGAAATCTTTTGTTTACCAAAACCATAATCATGGACCTAATAAGTAACACAATGAACCTTGCTTAATGATGGTTTATGCTCTTAATCACCTATTGCTTGTGATCTATATGATTAAGTACAAGTTCAAAACCTATGAACTCATGTAAGTGCTTTAGATAATTATTTGACTATCAATTTCTTGCTTGAACCTTATTAAATATGTATACTTGTTTACTTGCTCAAATATTTCCATGTAGTATTGTACTGGATGCTTTATCTTGTTGCTTTTATAACTTGAACACATAATATAGATCTTCAATATGCAAGCCTTGTGCGACTTTGTGTAATCTCAGGGTAAGGAGACAAGGTTGGACGTCTTACTTGAGTTGACAAGATAGGGAGGATCATGTTGTTAAATAAGATTTTTCTCAATGACTTTGTCCATTTGGGGTCCCTCACTTAGAACTAGGTTTAGATAATATTGATCATTGTCATAGACCGTTCTAATGGGAAGCTTGTCAAAGGTCTTATGAGACATGATATTGTTGATATAATGGATTAAAATGCCTAAGACATGGGTCTTCGCTTCTCTAAGTACTTAACTCGTTTATTTCTTGTTCATTTACATATGCAACTCTTTTAAATTATACAAAATAGACACACACAAAGATATATATATATATATATATCTTTCTACTTTGTACTCAACAACTTATATATGTATATGTGTGTGTATGTATCTCTCTCTCTCTCTCTCTCTCTATATATATATATATATATATATATATCTTCTAACTTTTTACTCAACACCTTATGTGTTGACCCACTAGTTTCATGTATGTTTTAGGTTCAAAAATAGCTTGGGAGTTGATGGCTTGTGATCATATGTTCAGGTGAACTTGTTATAAGATCCTAGCTAGTGTACATGAGCAAACTTGTACAATTTTACTATTTAGTATGTAATTGAAATCTTGTAATGAAATAATGCTACCTATGATATCTCGTTGAATGCTAAGATTATGTTGATTATTTCATCTTGTTACTTGTTCATGCATGATAAGCATTTCACACTTCATCATATTGTCTTTATTAATATGTTTGGTTTGTGGTGTCGGGATTCCAGCTTCATGACAAGGAGGGTGTGCCACCCAAACTTAGGGTTTGGTATTTTTTGGTTTTTATTTTCTTTTTGGTGAAAGGAAGGTAATAATATGGAACAAGAAGAGTAGAATATGGGTTGGATCAAAATGCAATTTGATTTACAATTTAGTGCATGGGATGGTTCTCCTCCCACTATGCTCATATAGTGACATTATAAGGGAAAAAGTGATGATTCCATGAATTTGTTTCACTAATAACTTAGAAGAACAATGTGTTTTATCACTCACAGTTCTTCCAATATTTGCCATCTTTTCTAGGAAAACATGATGTTTTGGGTTCCTAGGCCACATAGGGTGATTTCTAGACATTGATTTATTTAAAAAATTGGTCATTATGAGGTGTGGATTCGAATAAGAGGATTTATGTTTGATGATAACATGCATGTGTGAAAACTAAAAATTTGAATTTAAACCATCTATATAACGGGTTTGATTTTTCTAAAAAGGAAAAATAAAATAAAAAAATTTAAGCTAAATTCAATGCAGAAATGGAATGATGAGATCATAAATTACAAATATATAGGTGTGGGTAAAAGTAGAACATGTACAAATCACCCTCCACCAAAAACATAGATATTTTCTTGTACTTGAGAAAACCATATCGAAGATGAAGCAGAGAACCATGCTAGTTAGACGAGCTATGGTTCCTATCCGTTTAGCAAATTTATCCACCTATAATCAAAATTGTTCGGACTAGTGATAGTATCATGGGATGTATTGTCTAATTGATGAAATGATGATGCAAATTAAATTAAAACATAAGTAACAATCAGGTTGCCTCTAGATGACACCTAAATCTCAATCATTAGATGGGTGCAGACAGAGCATTAATAGTTGCATGGCCTGCACATTTTCCATTGTGAAGTAGCATTTAAGATGTTGGTCATTGACTTTAAATTCACCCATCTTCTCACTCCAAATTTTGACACTTCAATGAGGTAAGATGTGCTTGAAGAAAAATGGACCCAACCATCTGGTTCTAATATTCCCTGGAAGAGTTGGAGGCAAGAGTTATGTAGTAATAATTGATATCCGAACATATAAACCTTTCCTCTTCAAGTGGCCATCATGCCACACTTGGTGTGCTCCTAGTCAATGCATGTATTCTCATACGCTATCATACGTAGTTCATCTAGATCTTTTCGTTGAAGCAGATTGTATTCTTTTGCCTTATAAAGATCAAAGTTGAGTTATTTGGTGGCCAGTCTTGTGTTCAAGATCCTCTCAAAAGTGAAAAGATTTCCCATTAATTAAATGGAAAGGTGTAGTTACCAAGGGAGTCTTGTAAGCAATTATGTACACACATAGTGTGTCATTCAGCTTGTGAGCCCAATCTTGTCTTGTCTGACCCAGTCTCTTGTCAATAATGGAAATGATCCAATGATAGGAAAATTTAACTTGTCCACTCATTTGTGGGTGATATGGAGTACTGACATGGTGAGAGATGTCATACTTGTGGAGGATCTCTTCAAAGGTATGCTCAAGAAAATGAGATCCTCCATCATAAATGATGGTATGAGGGATAAAATGTGGTATGATAGTGTCCTTGAATAGCTTGATGATTGTCTTCGAATCTCTAGAAAATTTTGGCATGTCTTCAGCCCATTTGGAAACATAATGGGTATCGATAATAATGTTGGAGAATCCATAAGAGGGGGGATTTTCCCATGTAGTCCATACCACAAACTTTGCATATATCCTCTTCTTGCCAAAGATTGAGTGGCATCCATTTCTCTTGGAAAGATTATTGAATCTTTGACATTGGTCGTAGGACTTCTGTAGCTATAAGAATCTATGAAGATGGAGGTCCAGAAGAAACCACATTGAAGGACTTTGATGGAGGTCTTTTTGGAGCTCATGTGGCCCCCACTTGGGAAATAATGACATTGTTCAAGAATGTGAGGAGCTTCTTCTTCAAAGATGCACCAACAAATTAGGTTCTCCGAGAAAGTAAGGATCACCCCAATAGTAATACCAGATGTCTACCATGAAGTTCTTCTTTTTATTCCATGTGCAATTAGGATGGATGACACCCATATCTAGGTAATCACAAATTCGTCATCCTACAGGGTGAAAGTAGTGACCTCTAGAAAGTGTCATCAGGAAAAGAGTCATTAATAGTGAGTGGGTCACCATCTTGGATATGCAATCGACTAATATGATCGAAAACAACATTTTTAGTTCCCTTCTCATCCTTTATCTTTAGGTCAAACTGTTGCAAACTAAGACCCGTCTGATTAACTTGGGCTTTGTATCCTTCTTTGACATTAAATTTTTTGATAGCATCATGATGAATTTAGACAATCACTTGTGACCCTATTAGATAGAGTGAAATTTTTCTAAGTCATTGATAATGGAAAGAAGCTTCTTTTCAGTGGTTTGTAATTCCTCTGTGTGTCATCTAGTGTCTTTCTGGCATAGTAAATGACATGATGATCTTGTATACATGATTTCCCAGAATTACACCTATGGTATGTGACATAGTGAGTGGCATCATACATGATATCAAATGGAAGAGACCAATCTAGGTCATGAAGGATAGGAGTATAAATGAGAGCTTCCTTCAGGGTGGTGAAACTCTTCATACAGTTAGAGTCAAAGATGAAGTTTAGATCCTTCTAGAGAATATTCGTAACATGTTTAGTGATTTTTCTGAAGTCATGAATAAACCTCCCATAGAAGCCATTGTGCCCTGGAAATGTTGAAACTTATTTGAAAATTGTTGGATGAGATAATAGCTTATTACTTCAATCTTTGGATTGTCAACCTCAATGCCTCTAGACCTAACATGATGCCCTAGAACAATGCCTTCATTCACCATGAAGTGGCACTTTTCATAGCTAAGAATGAGATGTACTTATTCTAGGACCAAGTAGAGATGATGAAGGCATGAGTCAAAAGAATCTCCATATATAGAGAAGTCATCGATAAAAATTCCCATTATCATCTCAATAAGGCCCAAGAATATGGAAGACATGCATCATAGGAAAGTGGCAGATGCATTTCATAATCCAAAGTGCATCTAAAAGAATCATATGTAGCAAAAGGGGGCACGAAAGTAGACTTTTCTTGATCACTAGAGTGGATGGGGTTCTGGAAGAAGACAAAGTATCCATCTAAGTAACAAAAGAATCATGGTGTGCATGTCTCTCTAGGAATTGATCACAAAATGGTAGCGGAAAGTGGTCCTTCCAAGTATCATTCTTGAGCTTATGATAGTCAATACACATGTTCCACCCAGTACAATGTAGGTTGGTATAAGCACATTCTTCTCATTCAAAAGAATTGTGGTGTCTCCCTTCTTTGGCACCACTTGCATTGGACTCACCCATGGTGAATCAAAGATGGGATATATGATCCTAGAAAGTAGTATCTTTATCACCTACTTTGGAATTGGGTTCAGCTTATGTTGAGGCTTGATGGAGGTATTGTAATTGTCGACTATATTGATTCTATGCATGTAGAGGGCTTGTCTCACTCTAGTTAGGTCAGTCATTTTGTATCCTAATGCCTTTTGCTTCTTCCTTAGTTCTATCAACAACTCAACTTCTTACGCAATAGTTGGATCTGCATTTATGATGATTGGGAAAATCTTTTTCCCATCTAGTAAGACATATTCTTCATCTATGGCTCTTTGGGATCCTTATCCTCCTCTTCATTTAGGGAGATAGATTTGAGCTCTTCAAACTCAACTTTAGGGTTTTCCTTGGCGTTGTCTAGGTGGAAAAAAAATTTCTCCACTTTTCATCATTCATTTCATGAGAATTAGGTCAATGAGTGCTATGTCAAGAGGGTCTTCAGAGGTACGCATCTCCTATTGAGGTTGTGCCATCTTGTTAATACAATCAATGAGGAAGCATTGTTCTTGAAAACAAGGACCCTTGAGACTCTCAAAGACTTTGAAATCAAGTGTTTCCACCCCAAGCCATTATGTTAAATCCATGCTTCACAATCAATTAAAGGTATGGCATTTTCAAGGATAGAGTTCCCTAAGATGAGGGAATATCAAAGATTCTACTCGATGCCCATGTTGACATAATCACAGAGGACGTATTATTTGGGACCCACTCTCACATGCATGTCTTCTATGATCCCCATAGGGATGGTCATAGAATAGTCATCAAGTTGATTCAGGATGTGAGTGGGAAGCATGTCAGTAGTGAAGCCTACGCATGATATAAATGTTTTCCCTAAGGTAAGCTAGACCTTTCTGGAACTTAGAGTCCCCAATGAAAAATGAGATGCCAAAGGATCTGAGCTCCTTAAGTTTTTGCGGAATCATGCTCTAGATAATATCAGATGTCATCTTTTCCAGCTTCAAAGTGTTGCACTCCTCTATTATGTACTTGTGAGTGAGAAGATCTTTGAAGAATTTGGTGTAGGAGGGTATTTCTACCAGATCGTCAAGGATGGGAATGTCAACATGTAGCTTCTTCATTGCTTCCTTGAACTTCATGAATCTTGAGTCTAGTTGTGTCTAAGCTATACAAATTTAGTAAGGGACACATGGTTTGTTGACAAGCACCACCCTGAGGTTGGAGGAAAAACTTTCTAGTATATGAAACAATTTAGCATACATAACATTAGGCACTTCATGATGGACAAGGTCAGTAGACTCTACTTCCTGATTTACTAGGTTATAATTAGAGATGCAGTGACTCGATAAAAAGGTGATGAATTCAAGTAAGTTAAGAAGGACTAATGGTGTCTCAAGTGTTTTTCAATAAAGTCTGGACATAACCCTCTAGTGTTTATATGGCAATCAAGGTTTTCATATAATTAAACATGACACATATGTGAAAGTCTAATTCAATTATAGGATTTAGATAGCAACTTAATTTACGACACATGAAAAAATCTTATTGAATTTGATTGGGTTTCATCTTCTGGAAAATGTGTATGCTAGGTTTGGTTCATGATGTGTGATTTATTGCACATGCAAATTCACCTCAAGAAAAGCCTCTAGATTATTACCTAAACTACATGTAGTAATTACCACCCACAAGAGGACAAACCTTATCATGGTATAGTTTTATGTTGAACCTAAAGTATGACATATTTAATAATTATATTACCAATATAACCCATCAACAACTAGTATATATCACAAATTTAAATTTTGTTTGATTAAACTAATATTGCAATAATCAATTTTCTAAATAAATTTCCAATTATTAGTTGGCAAAAAACACTAGAGTGAATGGGTTTCACCACCATTACCTATTATCTACTCTCTTAGTACATCAAAACATGCATGAACTTATTACATTAAGGTCTGGTAAATCCATCCTTTCAAAATTTAGATTAAAAATAGATAAATATCACTCTAAGCTCATTGTTGTGTTACCAGAGATCATGTATCTATCATGTAAAACACCTAACCAAAATTCTCAGCAAGGGTTAAACCAAAATTTAAGCATCATCCTTGGTCTTAGGTTTGATGTTATCTACACAAAGTCTAGATAAATATGCATGTATATCAGACAAACACATAAACAAGTAATAAACAACAGATTCCAAATGTAATAGAGTTCACATAAGTTTAGATACAAATAACAAAGAAAAAATAGGTAGCATGCCTACTCCTAGTACCCTAGTGAGGGGAGTACTAGGTCATCATGGAAGATACAAGATAAATAATGTATATAGAATAAAATTCCATAGTCACAAAAGTGAACGAGTATCAATGAAGTACATATGCTTGTCTTCTTACTTGGTGACGTCTTGAGAGGATAATAGGAACACTATAATCAAATGGATGATGAAATAGAGCTTGATTGTTGTTGAATGGAGGTTGATCGATTTATCCCTTTCAAGGTCAATCGATTGAGATATGGAGTTGTAAAGGTTGATCGAGTTGGTGGGTGAAGGCAGTTGATCGAGTTGTGAAATGGCATTGGTCAATCGAGTTGCCTCAATTGAGGTCAGGCTATCAATCTAAGGTGGAGTTCAATTGATTAACCTATTTATTTTGATGGTAGTTGATCAAATAGTAGTGGTGCAGAATGATTGATCTAACATGTTAAAGGTCAATCAAACTAACTCTTTTGATGTCAATTACTCAAGATGTACTATGGATAAATGAATATTTGATTTGTGGATAGAGGTCTGCATCATGTTTGTGTAAGTGGAAGAAATGACCTTCTATTTGTAGGAAGCAGAGAGAGGATAATAGCCTCCTAAGGAATGAGATGAGGCACCTATAGTGAATTCATCAGCAATGCGAGGATAAAGGGTCACAGGATTTGATTGGCACATGAAGGTTGGTTAGTTGAAGAGGAACAATGGAGCTCAATTGGCGATGGTCGGTTTCGAGATGGTTGATCTCCACGAGGCATGGACCTCGATAGGGTGATTGATTAATGAATGGTAGATTGCTAGGCGGTTAGTTTCTAAATCTTGAACAATGAGGATCAACCAATAAAGCTCAATTTGTGGTCAATCAAGTATTGGAGCTTGACTAATGTATCTCTTTAAATTAATGTTGGTTGATCACTAGGTCAATAGGTGGCTTGTTGATAGGGTGATCGAAGACCTTTATTGGTCAATCGATCAAGAGGTCGATTTAGTGGTCGATTTAGGAGTTCAATCATGGATTTGAACCAAAATTATTGATTGATTTTTCTACTCAAAATCTATTTCAGGTTGGAAAACTACCTTGCACCTTGGAAGAGGTGTCTGGATCTTGACTCCCACCCAATGAAGATCGGTGGGACCCCCTAGGCCGTGTTGGTATGGGTGATAAAACTCCAAGTATGCAATGTAAGTCAAGAAAAGTATAAAAATCCTAACAAGTTAACATAAAATCTAAATAAATCTAAATGAATTTATTTCTAAAGAAAACGAAGAAATTCCAACGTCATCAACATATAAGCCTCAATGCCAACCATGTTGGGGTCAGCTGCATTGATCCTTCTTTTAAAATCAGCTTTGTTATGGGTCATACTTTGATCCAGATGTAATGATTCAAAATATCTCTTTATAAGCTCTTAACAAGTTTATTTATATCTTCCTTTGCTTATTTTAGTTGTGCTTGACTCAATAACCTTGCTTCAAATAGGTGCATTTGTCGGTCTATGTTGCACTTGTCCATACCATCTTAGACAACCTTCACACATTTTTTCCCTTGATGCTCATGTGATAACCCAGAACTTTACCCCTTTTATGTAATTTCCAATTAGAGCCTCACTCTTTTCCTAACCTTCAATTTGACATTTGAATGAGTTTGATGCACAATTAGTCCATCTAGTGTACATGTATCACTAAGACGATGCTCAATTTGATTAAAATCCAATTTGCCTTTATGTAACACATCATCATCTTTCTCTTGAATTTTGATCATATCCTTGTGTAAATATGTATTCTTTTCTTGTGCATTCATGTTGTAGAGGACAATCTTACATTTATAACACACCTAATTTTGCTCAATTCTGAGCTAGGATGGGAGAGATGTGTCCCATTGAATCTTCCTTGGTTTATCTTTGTTTTAGCTCATTTTACTCAGATTTTACCCAAATTGGCACAACAGTGGGCGCGTCCCAATTGCCCCTAGCCTATCACCCATATTCCTTGGGCGATCCATACTCTGCGAATCATGATCGTTGGATCTTTCAACTACAGATTTTGCCCCTAACCAATGACCGGGAGGCCTTCCCTAACCTCTGTACATCTTGTCAGCTGTAATGGTGTTGGGATTCACAACCCCACTCTTTACCGCTACTTTGTCATGAATTAACCCTACTTCCTCCTATAAAACTCCTTGCCCATCCTTCCTACCCTCTTTTCTTGGCTGGTCGTGTGCCCCCAACACCCTAATTCTCCTTATTTGAACCTTGCCTTTTTCCTGCGGCGTCGTTGTCCCCTTCTCTGAGCATCTCTACTCGGATCACCGTCGATGATGGGGAGGGTCAGAATCTTCTCTGACAGGTTGATCCAATCTTGGGTGTCCAGTTCACACCCTTCGCAAGGGTCCCTAGCCTGGCACTACCCCAACTCCGATGAGCGGGCTCACTCCTGCATCGTGACAGAGGAACGCTGGGGCATGACCTGAGCAATGGTGGAGTGATTTCCAATCATTGTGGTTCCTACTTGGAGAGATCTATCATGGTGGAACATGATTGGTGACTAGAGGCTCACCCCCCTGCGGCGTCGTTGTCCCCTTCTTTGAGCATCTCTACTCAGATCACCGTCGATGATGGGGAGGGTTAGAATCTTCTCTGATAGGTTGATCCAATCCTGGGTATCCAGTTCACAGCCTTTGCAAGGGTCCCCGCCTGGCGCTACCCCAACTCCGACGAGTGGGCTCACTCCCCCGCCATCACAGAGGAATGCTAGGGCACGACCTGAGCAACGATGGAGTGATTTTGAATCGTTGTGGCTCCTGCTTGGAGAGATCTATCATGGTGGAACATGATTGGTGACTAGAGGCTCACCCCCCACCCCACCCCCAGTCTATCTGGCCCGCACAGCTCCACGTTCACTGGGTGGCATTGTTGTCCCATTCTCTGAGCATATCTACTCAGATCACCATCGATGATGGGGAGGGTCAGAATCTTATCTGACAAGTTGATCCAATCCTGGGCGACCAGTACACACCCTTCGCAAGGGTCCCCAACTTGGTGCTACCCCAAATCCGACGAGCAGGCTCACTGTCGCACCGTCACAGAGGAACGTTGGGGCACGACCTGAGCAATGGTGGAGTGATTTCCAATTGTTGTGGTTCCTTCTTGGAGAGATCTATCATGGTGGAACATGATTGGTGACTAGAGGCTCACCCCCCCATGTGGCGTCGTTGTTCCCTTCTCTGAGAATCTCTACTTGGATCACCGTCGACGATGGGAGGGTCAGAATCTTCTCTCATAGGTTGATCCAATCTTGGGTGGCCAGTTCACACCCTTCACAAGGGTCCCCAGCCTGGTGCTACCCCAACTCCGACGAGTGGGCTCACTCCCCCACCGTCACAGAGGAATGTTGGGGCACGACCTGAGCAATAGTGGAGTGATTTCCAATCATTGTGGTTCCTGCTTGGAGAGATCTATCATGGTGGAACACGATTGGTGACTAGAGGCTCACCCCCACCCACCCCCAGTCTATCTGGCCCACACAGCTCCACGTTCACTGGGCGGCACTGTTGTCCCCTTCTCTGAGCATCTCTACTTGGATCACTGTCGACGATGGGGAGGGTCAGAATCTTCTCTGACAGGTTGATCCAATCCTGGGCAGCCAGTTCACACCCTTCGCAAGGGTCCCTAGCCTGGCGCTACCCCAACTCCGATGAGCGGGCTCACTCCCGCACTGTCACAGAGGAACGCTGGGGCACGACCTGAGCAACGGTGGAGTGATTTCCAATTATTGTGGTTCCCGCTTGGAGAGATCTATCATGGTGGACCACGATTGGTGACTAGAGGCTCACCCCCCCCCCCGCGGCGTCGTTGTCCCCTTCTCTGAGCATCTCTATTCGAATCACCATCGACGATGGGGAGGGTCAGAATCTTCTCTGATAGGTTGATCTAATCTTGGGCGGCCAGTTCACACCCTTCTCAAGGGTCCCCAGCCTGGCGCTACCCCAAATCCGACGAGCGGGCTCACTCCCACACCGTCATAGAGGAACGTTGGGGCACGACCTGAGCAACAGTGGAGTGATTTCCAATCGTTGTGGTTCCTGCTTGAAGAGATCTATCATGGTGGAACATGATTGGTGACTAGAGGCTCAACCCCCCCCCCACCCCCAGTCTATCTGGCCCACACAGCTCCACGTTCACTGGCCCAAAAGGCCCAAGATGGCTGGAGAGCATGCCAACACCTGCTCTTGGCCCTTAGATTGGAATATAAGGGATTGTATCGACCAATGAAGGTATTTTCTTTTGGTTTTGGCCAATATTGCATCCCTTTTCCAAATGTGACTTCAAATATACCAAATTGATCAGAAAAATGAGGCATGTCTACTAAAAATGGTTCCACAACTCAAATTTACTGATAGTTCTGTTGTTTTTTTTAAAGTGTCACTTTTATACTTATTTAATGATCCATGTGCTCTTTTATGCATTACTTGAATTATCAATGAGAAAAAACTCTTTTAGTCCTAGATCAACAACTTGGTTTCATGTTGGACTTGAATAAATCCTTGGAACATCTTGATGTTGTCTCTATGACTACTTTGAAGCTAAAAATGGTTCATTATGAATATGCTTGTAAGGACCCTGACCTGCGTTTAGGGTTTACCCTGATTGTTTTGCTTAAACCTTGGTGGTTTGATGCTTGCTAATCACCTCTGAGTGGTGATTAGGGTTTTGTTGTGCTTTGTTGAGAGTTCGAGGGGCTATGTGCAAATAACCCAAGTTTAGGGTTTTGTGTGCAAGTTTGCCATCTTGTGAGATGTTTTCCCCTCTTTGCTTCCTCTAGGGTTGAGAGGAAGGCTTGGTCTTGTCGTTTGGGTTCTTTGGGCCTGAGTTGAGCTTGTTTGGGCCTTGAGATGTGTTGGTTGGGCTTGCTTGAGCTTTGTGTCGGCCATGGCTTGCCTTGTGTCGTCCAAGGTAAGTTTGTGTCGACCTAGGGGTTGTGTGTGTCGTCCAAGAGAGCTTTGTGTCATCCAACACCATGGTGTGTCGCCCAGTAGCTTGTTTGTGTCGCCCAGCAGGAGTTCTTGCTTGTGTCGCCCATGTGGCTTGACCTTGGTTGGTGACACTTGGTGCCTAGTTTGAACAAGTGCCTCTTGGCTTGCTAATGTGTTGGCTTGAACCCTAGGACAAGTGTCCCTTGGGTGGACGACACATAGCATGGTTGTACCTTTGTTTCTCCTCCCCTTCTTCCTATATATGTAGCTCTTTTCCTTGCCTTAGTCTCCTTTGCTCTTTTGGTCTCTCCACCACCTTGAGTGCACGATATCCCTCTCCATATTGCTTGTGTTGGCCGACACTGTTACGACCCATATCAGGGTTAGTCAGTAAATACTTCAATTAAAATGAAAACACCTTGATTAGTGTTGAATATATTATTAAATAGCATGGATAATCAAGATAAGGTAAGATGCGAATCAATGGTTGAGATTCACTCATATGAGGTAATTAAGGATGATAACAATGTTGATTATTTAGTTCATTAAGTTGGATTAAGTACTCATCGATGCGTTTAGTTCTTTGATCAAGTGAGACAGTCTAACTGGCATGAGTATTCGCTTTGAGTTTGAAGTGGATTCCGTGTTTGGCATTTTGCAAGAAAAATCAGTTGAATCGGACCTCTGAGGCGATACTTATACCATTTTTAGTTTCCTTGGACTTTTTCTGCAATTTTTCCATTTTTAGGATATAAACCTTTTCCTTTTCCTTGGATTTCCATTTCTCGCTTATCCCTTCCCCTCTTCCTTCCCGATAGAACAGGGAGTGGCCGCAAAGCGGCGCTCGACCTGCAGCAGGAAGCAGAGGGCCGATCTTTGGCCTTGGCTCTAACTAGCAATTAAACACCTCCGTCCACCCTCCTTCTTCCTCTTCCCTTCCTTCCTTCTTTCCCGCCCTTGGAGCGCGTCACCACAACTAGCCTGGGCGCCGACCTGCAGTAGCAGTTGCCGGTCGGCCAGCTGCAACGGGCGGCCATGGAGCCGGTTTTGGAGCACAAAGCTCCAGGAAAGAACGACACCGAGTTCAACTGCCGATCTTGTGTAAGTTTCCGCGGCCGTAGATGCATCTAGCACTGAAGATAGCTCTCCCTATCACCTGCGCCTAAGTAGCTAGGGGCGACGCCCCATTCTGTTCTTGCAGCAGCAGCTGCTGCGCATGGATAGGGAAGCCGCCTGGGGCATGTCCAGCTGTAGGGAAAAGCTCCCTTGAACTCCGATTTTGAGAACACAACACAGGTGTGCAGTTCCTTGCCACGATTTAGCTTTTGATCAAGCTCTATTTAGATTTTCTTTTGGTTTAAGATGCTAGTTACTGTTATATTGCAGGATCAGTGTTTTGATCGGCCGAATTAGGTATGATTCGGTCGAGTTTCCTTTATAAGGAAATCAAACAGGGTTTTGGTCGGCCAGTTTGCACGGCGTGCAGACCAGTTGCACGGGGTGCAGATCAGTTGCACGGGGTGCAAAGTTGCAGAAAATAAAATAGAAGTGTTTCTGCCCAGATTGCACGGGGTGCACATCAGTTGCACGGGGTGCAAAGTTGCAGAAAAGCAGAATTAGGCGTGTTTGTGGATGTTTTCGGTGGTTACGAACACACCGAAGTGGGTGAGTAGTAGTTCATTCAGAAATCATTATTTAACTCAAATTAAATGCTTAATTGCTTTTGTATCATTTGGTATAACTTCTAAACAGTGTAATACATACAATAGAGTATGTTAGATTCATTAGAACTTGAAATACATAATATGCTTAATGAAAATGATGAAATTTCCTGTTTTATGGTTGCAATGTATTTGTTGATTTAAAAATGGATATTTAGCATGGAAACTGGATAAATGATACTGAATCATGTTTAAGGATGACAAATGTTATATATGTGTTTCAAGAAATGTTCAGAATGTGCAGTAAGTATGGAATGTGATATTCTTGTTTTAAATGGTTATATGTTAATCGGTTAATAGACTTAGGTGCCCCAACACCGTAGAACCCCATTGCGCGGTCTGTACCTTTGGGGTAAAACGACCGATCTAGCCCTGAGTCTAGATGGTTGGCGACCAGTGTTCAACAATAATCCGTGTGTGTGTCACGGTGGCACTGGAGTAATATAGGGGTTATTCAACAATAATCTGTGTGTGTGTCACGGTGGTAACCCAGACCCTCCGACTGTGCACTACAGGTTGCGGGAGGAGTCTAGAGCACTCAGAGTTAGTGCAGTGAGGCCCTTGAGTGCCTAGGAACTGCAGTGAGGCCCTTGAGAGCCTGAGAGTGCTGTGAGGCCCTTGAGTGCCTGAGGCCCTTGAGAGCCTGAGAGTCCTGTGCAGACCAGGACGGGAAGTCAGACTTAGCATTTCCCGGGTGTGTCGCTAAGTCTTGTACGGTGGGATCGTAGTTCGCTACAGATCTTCATATGTAGAGTGCGCTGCATATGTTTGGGGCATAATAATATAAATATGTAATCATATAGGATCACAGTAAATTGATATATCCGAACTTTTGTGCCAATTCATTATATCTGTTTATTGGTTTAAATTATCTGTTGTTGCATAGAAATGCGATTATATTATGTAATCTTCTATGTCATTAGAACTGCCTTGCTTGTATTGTATTTATGTTTATTTCACTTTTATAAACCTGATGAGTTGTTTAGTGATAGCTAAATGAAATGCTATTCACTGAGCGAGTAGGCTCATACCTCTACTCAAAACATTTTCAGGTCATCACCAGCAGCAGGAATCCGAAGAATCCTTTCATCCTAACGCTTAGTCTGTAGAAGGTATAAGTAGTTAGTAGTTAGAGGTCTCTTAGTCCTTTCCCCTCGATCTTTGGGACATGGTGTGGGGGTGAGAGATAAGGTGTATAAAGATGTAATTAGCTGTTATGCTTTATTTTATGTCGAGCAATGTAATATGTTGTAGTCTCTGTTTATATTGCTAGTCAGTTTTAAATAAAAATGCTTCCGCAGTTTGTTTAGATTTAGTTTACAACATAAATCAGATTATCTTTTTAATGTCTTTAAAATGTTTTAAAAAGCTTTGAGTGGTTTGGCTTGTGTGTAATCCCTCCGTCACGCCCTAATCTCGTGATTTGTGGGTAATGTGAGATCGGGGTGTGACATCTTGGTATCAGAGCATAGGTTGAGTATATAAATACTCTAAGTCAAGGTCAGGGGACGATAAGAGACCAATAGGATTAAGGTTTAAGAGTTTTTCTTCTGTCTGTAATTTTCTAACAGGAAGTGTTCTGTTATACTATTATAGATGGCAGGAAAAGGATGTGGTCACGAGAACCAAGTAAAGAGTTTAAGTTGAATTGTTAAGAATCATTAAGGTCAAAAGATAAAGTTATAAGTGAGACGAATAATAAATGATGATTTTTAGCTCTGGAAGGTCTGAGTGTTTAGATACCCTGGCCAGGTGTCTGAATACTTAGATTGACCAGTATCAAGCTACTCTGTCTGTTCTTCTCTGGATGCCCTGGCCAGGTATGCAGAGGAAGGATGGGCTAGAGAGAAACCCTAGAAATCTTAGGGTTATGAGATAAGAAATTAATGTAGAAATAAGAGATTACATATAAGGTGTGATTCAACTCTTGTCTATTATTGCTTATTTGATTTAAAGATCACTAGAAATGCTTTTATATGCATAAAATTAGAATTTTTAGTTTGTAAAGCAAATAAGATTCTTTTATATTGTTGTGTCATGAAGTGAATTGTTTAGTGTTTGTTTTCTTTGTATTAATGTAGACCCGAAATTATGTTTAAATGAGTTTTCCCTAAGTGGATATTCTTTCCACATGTTTAAGATTAATAGGGGTTGATTAATCTCGAGTAGCTCTTGGCTTCAGGACTACAGGTTCGGCCTGGTCCGGCTGGCAGGATGCGTTACTGGGATCTAATGACTCCTATTAACAGTAAAATAAGAGTAGAATCTGGGTGAATTAGACCCGTAACATAGTGAGAATGTATATACACTAGGATGTTTTAACTATGATAAGAAGTCTAAATGTTCTTTTGTCTTGAAAATTTGGGTTTGAGAAGCATAGACCCTAATCGGCCCAAAATAGGGTTTTGATGATACATAAACACAAAATTTGATAAATAGAATGTCTCACTAAATGATTTTTAGTATTTTATGTGTAACTCTGATATGTCTAAAATTTGGATATGATTTGGATATATAAAACGTGAACAATATTGGAAAATATCAGAATTTTTGAATAATGTTCTGACCTGTTTATCGGCCGAGTTTCAAACTCGACCGATCACATTTTCAGAATGATATAGCAGTGTGGTAATTGAATTTTATCTTTTTATTGGTATATCCAATTAATCTCAAATTTTAACTGTGCTTGAAAATCACAATTTTAGACACTCTATTAAATTAGAGTATTTTTTGGATGACTTTTGATCTCTACAGTGAGGGTGTCGGTCGAGTTTACAACTCGACCGAATCTGTTGCAGACTGCAATATAGTAGTGCACTTTTTAATTTTTAATTATTTATTGGTAATTATAAATGATCTCAAATTTTTACTGGAGGTCTAAAACTTCATTAGGTATAATATATAAAATTTCCAGAATTTTTGGAGCTTCTGTTAGCTATTTAATAAACGAATTACAGAAACTATTGTGAAAACTGAATTTTCAGCCAATATAATTAAAGTTGAGTGTTGGGTTAATATGCTATTGACCCAAGCAGCTCAAATTGATCTATATGATCGACCACACACACACACAATAATTCTATGTTACTGATAAGAACCAAACCCTAGAATGATTAGAGTTGTAGTAGTTCAAGGGATATCACTAGTGATTTAATCTTGAATACTAGCATCTCTATAAAATAAGACCTTGAGATTTGATCTATGTAAAGTAAACTAGCATTGATAGTGATCTAGGGTTTAAAGGTAATTAATCTGAACGGTACATGAACAACATGAAATGACTTAGAGAAAAGAGTAAAACATAAAACTTGATATGTAACAATAAGAAAGTAGCATAGAATGCGGAGTATTATCCGATATATGATCTAAAGATAGCTGATGTAGTTCATGTTTTTAAGACATGGCGTCACTATCTTTATGATGTGACAATAGATTATCACCCTGGTAAAGAGAATGTGGTGGTTGATGCTTTCAGCAGAAAGTCAAGTTCAACAGTCAATGTATTCTCTATGACAGGTTTCAATAGAGACCTGTTAGTAGAAATGTGGAAGTTGATCTTAGGCTTAGGGGTGACAACACAAAGTGATTTGATTGTACAGATGTAAGTTAAGCCTACTACTTATGATTAGATCAAGGAACTACCATAGGGTGACAGTGAGTTAAACCAGACCATGCATGACATGATAGGAGGAAAAGAGACCAGAGTTTAAGTTTTTAAATGACGATGTGTTGCATCAACATGACATGTTGCATGTACCTCGAGATAATGATTTGAAAGGAAAGATTCTTGAGGAAGCACATGCATTGATGTATGCTATGTATCCAGGCAACACTAAGATATTTAGGAATCTCAAGGAATTGTATTGGTGGCCTGGTATGAAGAGGATGTAGTTGAGTACGTGGCTAGATGTGAAGTGTGTCAGCAGGTTAAGGCTGAACACCAGAAACCTATAGCTACCTTGTAATCTTTTTGTATGCCTGAATAGAAATGGGAATATATTACAATGGATTTTGTGGTAAGGTTACCCAGGACACCTAGAGGTTATGATTCGATATGAATGATTGTGGATAGACTAATTTAGTCTGCTCACTTTTTTCATATTAAGTCAACCTTTGATGTCTCGAAACTTGACTAAGATATACATGGATGAAATAATTAGGTTGCCTGGTAATTCAGTTTCAATCATATCTTATTGAGATCCTAAGTTAACATTTAGGATTGTAGAAACAGTTGCATCGTGCTTCGGGCACAAAGTTAAGATTCAATATAACCTTTTCAACCGCAGACGGATGGCCAGTCTGAGAGAAACATTCAGACTCTTGAGGACATGCTGAGAGCATGTGTTTTGCTTTTCAGTGGAAGTAGGGATGAACATTTAAGTCTTATAGAGTTTGCTTAGTGTGAATGTTGAGTTTAGAAATACACAACTGATAATGGTACGGTTTGGGTATAAACCCAGACAATACAGATTTAGTAAACCATTAGATGCATGATTTCAAGATAGTAAGATAGCATTAAAATATGTAAATAAACCTAATTGCATGCTTCCTGTTATGTTAATGTGTATGACTTAAAATTTACATGAATTGACACGTTTCTCTGAGATATTATTAGAAATTCTCAAGTACTATTAAATATTTGTGTTATGATACGTAAATAACTCTTAATTGAGTTATGTGATGCATAAACCAGGAATTTGGTTAATATGCACGTTCTTCGAGAAATTTCAGATAATTGAAAAATAGTACAGATGGTTTCTTATAGGTGAAGTAAATTACTCTTATTGGTGTAATAAGATGTTCAATTACATGAATTCAGTATGTATGTGCCAAAATTGATTTGAGTTTGGGATATTTATGAATTTTAAATCTGCCTGCATGCATGATATAAAGATTACTCAGTAATTACAATGATTTGAAATATACTGCTCTGCCAGTTCTAGAATGATACCGTATTGTGATTTGAATTGCAATCAAACAGATGAGATAATGGAAACCCTAAGAATAGGGTGTTGCCATGTGACAAGTGAATGAGATAACCCTAAGAATAGGGTGTTGGCATGTGATGAATGAATAAGGCAAATGAAACCCTAAGGATAGGGTGTACGATGAATCAAGTATTTTGATATCAATTCTCAGTATGAGATGTAGTGATGTTTAACAGTTAATTACATGATTTTATTTTAGTACCAGATTAACATGCATTCTGTTTATTTAAGAATTTTGAGTTTGTCTGCATGTATAGTATAATAATTTCTCAGTAATTACCATAAATTGAGATACTGTTATAACAGTTCTACAAAGACAATGTTTTGTGGTTTGATCTGGAATCAGATCAGATGTGTCCTAGGTTGAAAGACCAATGCAGATAGTTGATCAGAGGATCAAGAAACTCAAAATCGTGAGATACCCTTAGAGAAGGTTTTGTGGAGAAACCACAACCTAGAGGAAGCCACATGGGAGTTTTGGGATAGATATGTGTAACAAGTTTTCTTTTCTCTTTTAGGAATTTCGGGACGAAATTCTTATAAGGGAGGGAGATTGTTACGACCCATATCAGGGTTAGTCAGTAAATACTTCAATTAAAATGAAAACACCTTGATTAGTGTTGAATATATTATTAAATAGCATGGATAATCAAGATAAGGTAAGATGCGAGTCAATGGTTGAGATTCACTCATATGAGGTAATTAAGGATGATAACAATGTTGATTATTTAGTTCATTAAGTTGGATTAAGTACTCACCGATGCGTTTAGTTCTTTGATCAAGTGAGACAGTCTAACTGGCATGAGTATTCGCTTTGAGTTTGAAGTGGATTCCGTGTTTGGCATTTTGCAAGAAAAATCAGTTGAATCGGACCTCTGAGGCGATACTTATACCATTTTTAGTTTCCTTGGACTTTTTCTGCAATTTTTCCATTTTTAGGATATAAACCTTTTCCTTTTCCTTGGATTTCCATTTCTCGCTTATCCCTTCCCCTCTTCCTTCCCGATAGAACAGGGAGTGGCCGCAAAGCGGCGCTCGACCTGCAGCAGGAAGCAGAGGGCCGATCTTTGGCCTTGGCTCTAACTAGCAATTAAACACCTCCGTCCACCCTCCTTCTTCCTCTTCCCTTCCTTCCTTCTTTCCCGCCCTTGGAGCGCGTCACCACAACTAGCCCGGGCGCCGACCTGCAGTAGCAGTTGCCGGTCGGCCAGCTGCAACGGGCGGCCATGGAGCCGGTTTTGGAGCACAAAGCTCCAGGAAAGAACGACACCGAGTTCAACTGCCGATCTTGTGTAAGTTTCCGCGGCCGTAGATGCATCTAGCACTGAAGATAGCTCTCCCTATCACCTGCGCCTAAGTAGCTAGGGGCGACGCCCCATTCAGTTCTTGCAGCAGCAGCTGCTGCGCATGGATAGGGAAGCCGCCTGGGGCATGTCCAGCTGTAGCAAAAAGCTCCCTTGAACTCCGATTTTGAGAACACAACACAGGTGTGCAGTTCCTTGCCACGATTTAGCTTTTGATCGAGCTATATTTATATTTTCTTTTGGGTTAAGATGCTAGTTACTATTATATTGCAGGATCAGTGTTTTGATCGGCTGAATTAGGTATGATTCGGCCGAGTTTCCTTTATAAGGAAATCAAACAGGGTTTTGGTCGGCCAGTTTGCACGGCGTGCAGACCAGTTGCACGGGGTGCAGATCAGTTGCACGGGGTGCAGATCAGTTGCACGGGGTGCAAAGTTGCAGAAAATAAAACAGAAGTGTTTCTGCCCAGATTGCACGGGGTGCACATCAGTTGCACGGGGTGCAAAGTTGCATAAAAGCAGAATTAGGCGTGTTTGTGGATGTTTTCGGTGGTTACGAACACACCGAAGTGGGTGAGTAGTAGTTCATTCATAAATCATTATTTAACTCAAATTAAATGCTTAATTGCTTCTGTATCAGTTGGTATAACTTCTAAATAGAGTATGTTAGATTCATTGGAACTTGAAATACGTAATATGCTTAATGAAAATGATGAAATTTCCTGTTTTATGGTTGCAATGTATTTGTTGATTTAAAAATGGATATTTAGCATGGAAACTGGATAAATGATATTGAATCATGTTTAAGGATGACAAATGTTATATATGTGTTTCAAGAAATGTTCAGAATGTGCAGTAAGTATGGAATGTGATATTCTTATTTTAAATGGTTATATGTTAATCAGTTAATAGACTTAGGTTCCCCAACACCGTAGAACCCCATTGCGCGGTCTGTACCTTTGGGGTGAAACGACCGATCTAGCCCTGAGTCTAGATGGTCGGCGACCAGTGTTCAATAATAATCCATGCGTGTGTCACGGTGGCACTGGAGTAATATAGGGGTTATTCAACAATAATCAGTGTGTGTGTCACGGTGGTAACCCAGACCCTCCGACTGTGCACTACAAGTTGCGGGAGGAGTCTAGAGCACTCAGAGTTAGTACAGTGAGGCCCTTGAGTGCCTAGGAACTGCAGTGAGGCCCTTGAGAGCCTGAGAGTGCTGTGAGGCCCTTGAGAGCCTGAGAGTCATGTGCAGACCAGGATGGGAAGTCAGACTTAGCATTTCCCGGGTGTGTCGCTAAGTCTTGTACGGTGGGATCGTAGTTCGCTACAGATCTTCATATGTAGAGTGCGTTGCATATGTTTGGGGCATAATAATATAAATATGTAATCATATATTATCACAGTAAATTAATATATCTGAACTTTTGTGCCAATTCATTATATCTGTTTATTGGTTTAAATTATTTGTTGTTGCATAGAAATGCGATTATATTCTGTAATCTGCTATGTCATTAGAACTGCCCTGCTTGTATTGTATTTATGTTTATTTCAATTTTATAAACCTGATGAGTTGTTTAGTGATAGCTAAATGAAATGCTATTCACTGAGCGAGTAGACTCATACCTCTACTCAAAACATTTTCAGGTCATCACCAGCAGCAGGAATCCGAAGAATCCTTTCATCCTAACGCTTAGTCTGTAGAAGGTATAAGTAGTTAGTAGTTAGAGGTCTCTTAGTCATTTCCCCTCGATCTTTGGGACATGGTGTGGGGGTGAGAGAGAAGGTGTATAAAGATGTAATTAGCTGTTATGCTTTATTTTATGTCGAGCAATGTAATATGTTGTAGTCTCTGTTTATATTGCTAGTCAGTTTTAAATAAAAATGCTTCCGCAGTTTGTTTAGATTTAGTTTACAGCATAAATCAGATTATCTTTTTAATGTCTTTAAAATGTTTCAAAAAGCTTTGAGTGGTTTGGCTTGTGTGTAATCCCTCCGTCACGCCCTAATCTCGTGATTTGTGGGTAATGCGAGATCGGGGTGTGACAGACACACTCCCTTGGAGTTGAAGTGGTGGCCGATACACCTTCCTGGAGTACCTTGGTGGATGATAGCTTTGGACCTTGGAGTGCATCTTCTTCCTTGGAGCTTGGAGCTTAAGGCGGGTTGCATGACTTCTAACCCTAATTCCTTTACCTCTAACAATAACCTTGTTATATGTTAGTAGTTAACTTAGTAGCTTAGCTTTGTTTTATGCTTGAGTTTCCTTTAGTGGCCGATATAACCTTAGGGTTTAGGGTTTCTAATGATCTAGGGTTTGTGATGCTTGAGTTGGAGGTTGATGGTGACCATGTGTTGGGCGATACTCCCTCTTGGGTTGAGTTGTTGGACAATATCTCTTGATGGACGACAGGGCACCTTTGCCTTTGAGATGGACGATATGGCATCTCTTTGTTGAACAATGGGTTATGTCCTTGAGGTTGGACGACATATTCTCCTTTGTCCTGGTGTTGGACGATAGGGTGCTTCCTTTGATGGACGATAGGGTACCTTGGTGGACGATATGGTGAGTTCTTGAGGTTGGCCGATACCCTGCCCATGTGTTGGGCGATAGGGTGAGCTAAGCTTTGGTTGGCCGATATGTTTGTATACCTTGTTGAGCTATGTTGGACGATAGGCCTTGTTCTTGTTTTGGGCGACATAGTTGTGGTTGAGTTGGCTGATATGGTTGAGGTAGTAGATGAATGATGATGGGCGAGATAGACCTTCTTGTGTTGAGAGATATCTTCTTCCTCATGGAGGACGATAGACCTAAGCCTCTTGATGGTTGTTTGTGTTGACCGACAGGGCTAAGCATGGTGATGGTCGATAGCCATGTTGGGCGACACCCTTGCATGGTGATGGCCGATAGCCATGTTGGGCGACACCCTTGCATGGTGATGGCCGATAGCCATGTTGGGCGACACCCTTGGGTGGTGATGGCCGATAGGGTTGGTTTATGTGTCGGCGGATAGGTCTAGGTGAGTTTTAGTGAGGGTCGTGAAGGGTTATAGTGAGGGTTAGGTGACCTTATGGTGATGATCTCATGTGTTATGTAAATGGATGTATACGCTCAAACGATAATGACGCCTTGCAAACTATGATAATGCTAATGATAGTAACAATGATGATGATGGTAATTGCATAATGACAATAATGATGGTGATCATAATAATGATGGCAATAATGATAGTAATGACATGCATGAATTAACCCTTGTGCTTAATTGCTAGTGAGAATGATGATAGTTACACTAGTAGCTTGCATAATGATAAAAATGGTAATAATGATGATAGTGGATGGTAATAGTAATGATATTGGTAACAATAGTAGTTGACTTGTATACTCAACATAATTGTTATATAAAGTGAATACCTTGACTAATCCTGAGATAAGGGTAAGCATGATTATGGTATGATGTGTTTAACAAGATTGATCATCAAATAGTGTAATGTTGATAAATAGATTATCTTGAATGATAACTCATGATAGTGAGCATATTCCTTATGTTGAATCTATGGTTATTGTGTATTCTAACCATGCAGATGATGTGTAGCCATGAAAGGGCTATGTGACATATGTGATGAGTAACATTACCTTGATATTTGTTCTATGAGATTATATATGTGGTATGTTTGTCCCACGATGATGATGTGAGCCTTGGAAAGGCACTGACAGTACATGATGAGGGATTGAGATCCCAGAGTAGGCGATGATCCTCGAGATGGATCTGGATGGTTGGTAAGAGGCCAAGTGGTAACATGTGATGTTGGATCCTTGTGATGGATCAGGTTGATGATGTTGCAATAATAATATAATGTTCTTTACTTTCTGTTATATCTTGCATGTTATATATCTTGGTTAAATCTTGCAATCCATTTAAAAGATACTAATTAATCACAGTGAAATAATATCATGTAGTTTGCCCTGGCCATAGATCCATCATCGTCAGGACTTGGTGATGGTGAAACAGGTTCTCCTACGGGTTAATCTGGAAGCGCATATTGTTGAATATGTGTAGGTTGCTCCTAGCCTAAAAATAAGGAGGTAAGAGTGTAACTTCGGTTACAGACTCAGATTTGTATATAGAGCATGGTGAACATGCCCATGGCTCAGGATATGTGATGTGTGAGCATGAATGCGTTCATGGCTCAGAGCACGGTGATCAGGCCCGTGGCTCAGTTTTACTAGCGCCGAGACCTGTACCAAGGCAGGCTAGAGTGAGGGTAGCCTATGGAGCTGACCCAGTGGCTTAGACCACTTCAGCATGTGACTAAGGTCATGCTTGTGTTGTACTCGTGTAGTGACCATGAGGTGGGAGGTCGTGGAGTCCAGCTCTTCCATTCGACCTTGTATGGCACCAGTCTTGGGATTCGCATCCAGAGGTTGGATTTGAATGGTAAGATTCAAATCCTCGGGGCATAATAATATGTAATACAGCCGTTTAGTATTTACTGCTTAAGATAAACATGAAACATTGGTTGAGGCCTTGTTTGTGTATTTAATTCTGGTATATCTGCAGGTACTTCTATATTCACTAGGTATGTGGCAGTATGTCGTATTTTGATAACCAGGTTATGTGTTCATATGACATTGTTCTGTTAATCATGTTACATAGTGATATATCTTATGTTGTCAATCATGTTCCATTGAATGATATCTGGATATATGCTTGTATAGATGGTAAGTTGGTCGATAAGAATAGCCTTGCTCTATATAGACTGCTCTTATTATACTTGTTGTTAGTTATCTGCTGTTATCGTTTATCTTGCTGAGGCTCTGTAGTTGTGGTGGGAAGTTATGTTTCCCGCTGGGACAATTGTTCAATTGTCTCACTCCGTTGGTTTACACCCTTTTTAGGTGGTCGAGGTAGACGTGGTCGTGGTCGTGGTGTGGCGGCCGAGCAGCCTGACGAGCAGTAGAAGGCAAGCGATGGATATGCTGTTGTTTTGGATGTTTTGTAGTAGAGTCTAGAGTCATCCCTGCACTCTGAGGTCCTTGGCAGTGTTTTGACGTTGTTTCACGATGATCGTTCGATGATGTTTGTTTATCCTGTTGTTGGCCGTATGTGGGCCTTTATGTATATGAACAGGTGGTGAACTCATGTGATGGATGAACAGCTGTTTCTGAGCTGTGGACACGTATCAGATCTCATGAATGTATATATATGACATGTGTTTGTGCAGGATGAGGACTGGAAAGTAATAGTTTCACAGTTTATATGTTTTCCGCAATCGGTTTTAATTAACCCGTGTTTTTCATAATCTGTGGTTATGGTTATTTCCGCACGTTTTCGCGTAACACCTCGTTATCTGTGTGATAATGGGATGTGTTGCCACAAGTTTTGGTATCAGAGCTTTAGGTTCACTGAGTCTACAGGGATCTAGGACTAGGTTGAGTCTGTTCTTATGATTTTTCTAGGTTTTCTTACAATATCTTCTGCCCTCAGCAGAAGAAAAGTCAAGATGTCTAGAAACCAGGAAGAACACTCTGCTGAGTATAGTGATGCTGCATCGGTTGATGGAGCAGATGGACAGGCACATGAAGATCGGGTGCCTGAGGTCCCCCAACCTAACCCAGCCATACTTGAACATCCTGCCTACCAACAGCTTATGGGTCAGTTAATGGCTACAATGAATCTCATGGTTGAGTGATTACCAGTGCCTCCTCCGCGAGCACAGGTTCCCCATGGAGAAGCATCGGGTATCAGGAAGACCTTTGAGCGGCTTCGCCGAGTTGGAGCTTCGGATTATGCTGGGACGACTGATCCAGCGGATGCAGATCTGTGGCTGACAAGTCTCGAGAAGGCTTTCCGGATCCTTGACATCCCTGAAGCAGACAAGGTAAAGCATGATGTCTACCTTCTGAAAGGTAGTGTTGGTCACTGGTGGACCATCGAGGAAGAGAAGCAGCCTGGTGAGGTGATCTGTTGGGAAGTGTTTCGACGCGAGTTCGTCACCAGATACTTTCCCAAGACGTACCTGGATAAGAAGATCAGTCAGTTCGAGAAGTTGCGACAAGGAACAATGAACATCACCGAGTATGAAGCTAAGTTTATGGATCTGTTGAGGTTCTGTCCTCACATGGCGGCAACAGATGAGGAACGGATCAGACGTTTCGAGAAGGGTTTAAGTGCTGAGTTGACAACCCCGGTGTCTGCGTTGGAGAACTGAGAGCGGTTTGCTATGTTCGTGGAATCAGTTCGGTAGATCGAGAGGGCAATACGGGAGAAAAGAGAGTCTATGTCTCTTAAAAGACCTGCTCAGTTTCAAGGACGAAGGTTTGGTGGCTTTAAGAAGCCTAGGTTTTCGGCACCGTCAGCAATGAGAAGTGCTGGTGTACCATCTTAGTGGTCTCCGAGTAAGGGGAGAGGTTATGTTTCTTCACCGTCTAAGGCGCACAGTTCAGCTTATGTGGCAGTGACAGGGCCAGCTAGGCCACGGTTTGAGGACAAGGCTTGTCATCTTTGTGGACAAGTCGGGCATTTCAGGCTTAATTGCCCGAATAGAGATGTTGAAGTGACGCAGCCGAGGCAGAATTTCCAGAATTCTGAGATACCACAGCCCAGTGGTAGCAGAGGTCGAGGACGCGGTCTAGCGTCTCAGGCTGGATCGTCTGCTCAAGGAAGCAGAGGTCGTGGACAGCAAGCAACGGCTCAATTCTATGCCATGAATCAGCCGGAGGCGGTAGTCAACCCGTGAGCGGTGACAGGTCAGATGGAGTTATTTCATTCTGATATGTCTTCTTCTTGCTTTATATATGTTCTGGTTGACCCGGGTGCTACACACTCTTTTATCGCCTATAGTATGCTTGAAAACTGTCATCTACCTATTAGTTGTAAGAAGGATAGCTTGTTGTTAGAAACCCCTCTTGATGGTTCCTCTTTGCTTCGAGAAGAGTGTCCATCTTGTGTTCTATCTTTCTCGAGACATCGCATTCAAGTGGATCTTATACCACTTGATATGCATGGTTTCGATGTTATCCTCGGGATGGATGCCTTAGAGAAGTATAAGGTTGTCTTGGACTGTGGTTCCAAGCAGGCAGTGTTTGATGTTGCTGGAGGGAAGTGTATCTTCCGGGGAGATAGGAAAATTCTTCCGACGTGTTTGGTATCAGCTATGGTGGCAGACAAGTTGTTACGACAAGGATGTGAGGCGTTCTTAGCTCACGTGGTAATTACCGTTGTGGTTACCAAAGCGAAAGGTCCTAGTCTTGAGGAGGTGTCCGTGGTTCGAGAGTTCATAGACGTGTTTCCTGAGGAGTTTCCTGGTGTTCCCCCACCCCGAGAGATTGATTTCGAGATCAACCTAGTACCAGGAACGCAGCCAGTTGCACAGACACCGTATAGAATGGCTCCAGCAGAGATGGCAGAGTTGAAAAAGCAGTTATAGGAGTTGCTAGATAAATGTTTTATCCAACCGAGTACGTCACCGTGGGGTTCTCCTGTGTTGTTTGTTAAAAAGAAGGATGGTTCGATGCGGTTGTGTATAGACTACCAGCAGTTGAACAAAGTCACGATCAAGAATAAGTACTCGTTGCCAAGGATAGATGATCTGTTCGATCAGTTGCGTGGTGCTACAGTGTTCTCGAAGATCGATCTACGGTCTGGATATCATCAGTTGAGGATAAAGGCAGATGACATACCAAAGTCAGCTTTCAAGACGAGGTATGGTCATTTCGAGTTCGTGCTTATGCCGTTTGGGTTAACCAATGCACCTACTACTTTCATGGATCTGATGAACAGAGTGTTCCGTCCGTTCTTAGATCAGTTTGTTGTAGTCTTTATAGATGACATCTTGATCTATAGTCGGGACCGGCTAGAGCATGAGCAACATCTTCGTCAAGCGTTGACTCTTCTTTGCCAACATCAGTTGTATGCCAAGTTCAGTAAGTGTGAGTTCTGGATGGATGAAGTAATCTTCTTGGGCCATGTGATATCCGTTGAAGGAGTCAAGGTAGATCCGAAGAAGGTGGAATCTGTTGCAGATTGGGAACAGCCAAAGACGCCGATAGAGGTTCGTAGTTTCCTTGGTCTAGCAGGATACTACCGGAGGTTTATCAAGGACTTCAGTGTGATCGCGTTGCCGATGGCAAAGTTGACCGGGAAGGATGTACCTTTTGTTTGGGATGATCGATGTCAGCAAGCTTTCCAGAGTTTGAGGGAAAAGCTGACCAGTGCTCCAGTGTTGATCTTGCCAGAGCCTGGGAAAGGCTATGTTGTTTTCTGTGATGCTTCCAAGAAAGGTTTAGGTTGCGTGTTGATGCAGGAAGATCATGTGGTTTCTTTTGCCTCGCGACCGCTCAAGAAGCATGAGGAGAACTATCCGACCCATGATTTGGGGTTGGCAGTAGTGGTTCACGCGCTAAAGATTTGGAGACACTATCTGTATGGGGAAGTATGTTAGATCTTTACGGACCATAAGAATCTAAAGTATATCTTTACGCAGCAAGAGTTGAACATGTGACAGCGACGATGGATGGAGTTGATCAATGATTACAACTGCACTATCGAGTATCATCCTGGTAAGGCGAACGTGGTAGCCGATGCGCTTAGCAGGATGTCTTCTTCTCTTTCCTCAAAGAAGGCACAGTTGAGTTCTCTGGTATGCCATAGGCGAGATATGTTTGTTTCTCTGAGACAGATGAATGTGCAGATGGAAGTTTCTTTGTTGTCTGGTCTTTTCGCAGAGATGCAAGTTAAGCCTACGTTGAGACAGCAGATCAAGGATGCACAGCAGACAAATGATGCAGTAAAGTCGATTAGATCAGAGTTCGGCAGCGACAAGCGTGATGGGTTTCATGAGTCCGAGGATGGACTAGTTTGCTATCATGATAGGATGGTGGTTCTAGATGTTGATAATCTGAGGAAGTTGGTGCTTGAAGAAGCACATACGTCGATGTATGCTATGCATCCAGGTGTCATCAAGATGTATCATAGTCTGAAGGACTTGTATTGGTGGCCCGGTTTGAAGAAAGATGTAGCTGAGTTCGTGGCAAGGTGTGCGGTTTGTCAGCAAGTGAAGGCTGAACATCAGAAGCCGGCAGGTACGTTACAACCTTTGCCGATACTGCAGTGGAAATGGTATCATATAACCATGGATTTCGTAGTTGGTCTGCCCAAGATGACTAGGAATCATGATTCCATTTGGGTAATAGTGGACAGATTGACTAAGTTTGCCCATTTTCTACCAGTGAAGACGACATATACAGCTGAGAAGCTAGCTCGAGTATATGTGGATGAGATAGTACATTTGCATGGTGTGCCAGCAATGATAGTTTCTGACAGAGGTCCTCAGTTTATGAGTCGCTTTTGGGAACAGTTGCACAGAGCATTGGGAACACAGTTAAGGTTCAGTACAGCTTTTCACCCACAGACAGATGGACAGTCTGAGAGGACTATTTAGATTTTGGAAGATCTTCTTCGAGCTTGTGTTTTGCAGTTTCTAGGCAACTGGGATGTACATCTGAGTTTGATAGAGTTTTCTTACAACAACAGTTATCAGCGTAGCATCGACATGGCTCCTTATGAGGCTTTGTATGGGAGGAAGTGTAGATCTCCTTTGTGTTGGTACGAATCAGGTGAATATCAGTTGTGGGGCCCTGAACTAGTACAACAGACGACGGAAAAGATCAAGGTGATACAGCAACAGTTGAAAGTGGCACAGGACAGACAGAAGTCGTATGCAGACAATCGCCGACGACCTTTGGAGTTACAGGTAGGAGACAACGTGTATCTTAAAGTCTTGCCGTGGAAAGGAGTGTTGAGGTTTGGATGGAAGGGTAAGTTAGCTCCCAGGTATATGGGGTCTTACCCAGTGATAGCATGTGTTGGCAGAGTAGCTTACGAGTTAGATTTGCCTCCAGAGTTGCACAGGTTGCATCCAGTGTTTCATGTCAGCATGTTGAAGAAAAGTCATCCGGATTCAGGTACTGTAATACAGCCAGTTGAGGTTGAGCTTGATGCAGATGTGACCTACGAGGAAGGTCTGGTGGCGATCCTTGACAGAAGGATCAAGAAGCTAAAGAGGAAGGATCTAGTTCTTGTGAAGGTTCTTTGGCAGCGTCGTGGCGTCGAGGAAGCCATGTGGGAGCTTGAGGAAGAGATGAGGAGGATGTATCCCTCACTTTTCTCTTTGGAATTTGGGGACAAAATCCCTTAAAGGGGGTTAGATTGTAAGGACCCTGACCTGCGTTTAGGGTTTACCCTGATTGTTTTGCTTAAACCTTGGTGGTTTGATGCTTGCTAATCACCTCTGAGTGGTGATTAGGGTTTTTTTTGTGCTTTGTTGAGAGTTTGAGGGGCTATGTGCAAATAACCCAAGTTTAGGGTTTTGTGTGCAATTTTTCCATATTTTGAGATGTTTTCCCCTCTTTGCTTCCTCTAGGGTTGAGAGGAAGGCTTGGGCTTGTCGTTTGGGTTCTTTGGGCCTGAGTTGAGCTTGTTTGGGCCTTGAGATGTGTTGTTTGGGCTTGTTTGAGCTTTGTGTCGGCCATGGCTTGCCTTGTGTCATCCAAGATAAGTTTGTGTCGAACTAGGGGTTGTCTGTGTCATCCAAGAGAGCTTTGTGTCGTCCAACACTATGGTGTGTCGCCCAGTAGCTTATTTGTGTTGCCCAACAGGAGTTCTTGCTTGTGTCGCCCATGTGGCTTGACCTTGGTTGGTGACACTTGGTGCCTAGTTTGGACAAGTGCCTCTTGGCTTGCTAATGTGTTGGCTTGAACCCTAGGACAAGTGTCCCTTGGGTGGACGACACATAGCATTGTTGTACCTTGGTTTCTCCTCCCCTTCTTCCTATATATGTAGCTCTTTTTCTTGCCTTAGTCTCCTTTGCTCTTTTGGTCTCTCCACCACCTTGAGTGCACGATATCCCTCTCCATCTTTCTTGTGTTGGCCGACACACTCCCTTGGAGTTGAAGTGGTGGCTGATACACCTTCTTGGAGTAGCTTGGTGGATGATAGCTTTGGACCTTGGAGTGCATCTTCTTCCTTGGAGCTTGGAGCTTAAGGCGGGTTGCATGACTTCTAACCCTAATTCCTTTACCTCTAACAATAACCTTGTTATATGTTAGTAGTTAACTTAGTAGCTTAGCTTTGTTTTATGATTGAGTTTCCTTTAGTGGCCGATATACCCTTAGGGTTTAGGGTTTCTCGTGATCAAGGGTTTGTGATGCTTGAGTTGGAGGTTGATGGTGACCATGTGTTGGGCGATACTCCCTCTTGGGTTGAGTTGTTGGACGATATCCTCTTGATGGATGACAGGGCACCTTTGCCTTTGAGATGGACGATATGGAATCTCTTTGTTGAACAATGGGTTATGTCCTTGAGGTTGGACGACATGTTCTCCTTTGTCCTGGTGTTGGACGATAGGGTGCTTCCTTTGATGGACGATAGGGTACCTTGGTGGACGATATGGTGAGTTCTTGAGGTTGGTCGATACCCTGCCCATGTGTTGGGCGATAGGGTGAGCTAAGCTTTGGTTGGCCGATATGTTTGTATACCTTGTTGAGCTATGTTGGACGATAGGCCTTGTTCTTGTTTTGGGCGACATAGTTGTGGTTGAGTTGGCCGATATGGTTGAGGTGGTAGATGGATGATGATGGGCGAGATAGACCTTCTTGTGTTGAGAGATATCTTCTTCCTCATGGAGGACGATAGACCTAAGCCTCTTGATGGTTGTTTGTGTTGACCGACAGGGCTAAGCATGGTGATGGCCGATAGCCATGTTGGGCGACACCCTTGCATGGTGATGGCCGATAGCCATGTTGGGCGACACCCTTGCATGGTGATGGCCGATAGCCATCTTGGGCGACACCCTTGGGTGGTGATGGCCGATAGGGTTGGTGTATGTGTCGGCCGATAGGTCTAGGTGAGTTTTAGTGAGGGTCGTGAAGGGTTATAGTGAGGGTTAGGTGACCTTATGGTGATGATCTCATGTGTTATGTAAATGGATGTATATGCTCAAACAATAATGACGCCTTGCAAACTATGATAATGCTAATGATAGTAACAATGATGATGATGGTAATTGCATAATGACAATAATGATGGTGATCATAATAATGATGGCAATAATGATAGTAATGACATGCATGAATTAACCCTTGTGCTTAATTGCTAGTGAGAATGATGATAGTTACACAAGTAGCTTGCATAATGATAAAAATGGTAATAATGATGATAGTGGATGGTAATAGTAATGATATTGGTAACAATAGTAGTTGACTTGTATACTCAACATAATTGTTATATAAAGTGAATACCTTGACTAATCCTGAGATAAGGGTAAGCATGATTATGGTATGATGTGTTTAACAAGCTTGATCATCAAATAGTGTAATGTTGATAAATAGATTATCTTGAATGATAACTCATGATAGTGAGCATATTCCTTATGTTGAATCTATGGTTATTGTGTATTCTAACCATGCAGATGATGTGTAGCCATGAAAGGGCTATGTGACATATGTGATGAGTAACATTACCTTGATATTTGTTCTATGAGATTATATATGTGGTATGTTTGTCCCACGATGATGATGTGAGCCTTGGAAAGGCACTGACAGTACATGATGAGGGATTGAGATCCCAGAGTAGGCGATGATCCTCGAGATGGATCTGGATGGTTGGTAAGAGGCCAAGTGGTAACATGTGATGTTGGATCCTTGTGATGGATCAGGTTGATGATGTTGCAATAATAATATAATGTTCTTTACTTTCTGTTATATCTTGCATGTTATATAGCTTGGTTAAATCCTGCAATCCATTTAAAAGATGCTAATTAATCACAGTGAAATCATATCATGTAGTTTGCCCTGGCCATAGATCCATCATCGTCAGGACTTGGTGATGGTGAAACACGTTCTCCTATGGGTTAATCTGGAAGCGCATATTGTTGAATATGTGTAGGTTGCTCCTAGCCTAAAAATAAGGAGGTAAGAGTGTAACTTCGGTTACAGACTCAGATTTGTATATAGAGCATGGTGAACATGCCCATGGCTCAGGATATGTGATGTGTGAGCATGAATGCGTTCATGGCTCAGAGCACGATGATCAGGCCCGTGGCTCAGTTTTACTAGCGCCGATACCTGTACCAAGGCGGGCTAGAGTGAGGGTAGCCTATGGAGCTGACACAGTGGCTTAGACCACTTCAGCATGTGACTAAGGTCATGCTTGTGTTGTACTCATGTACTGACCATGAGGTGGGAGGTCGTGGAGTCCGGCTCTTCCATTCGACCTTGTATGGCACCAGTCTTGGGCTTCGCAGCCAGAGGTTGGATTTGAATGGTACGATTCAAATCCTCGGGGCATAATAATATGTAATACAGCCATTTAGTATTTACTGCTTAAGATAAACACGAAACATTGGTTGAGGCCTTGTTTGTGTATTTAATTCTGGTATATCTGCAGGTACTTCTATATTCACCAGGTATGTGGCAGTATGTCGTATTTTGATAACCAGGTTATGTGTTCATATGACATAGTTCTGTTAATCATGTTACATAGTGATATATCTTATGTTGTCAATCATGTTCCATTGAATGATATCTGGATATATGCTTGTATAGCTGGTAAGCTGGTCGATAAGAATAGCCTTGCTCTATATAGACTGCTCTTGTTATACCTGTTGTTAGTTATCTGATGTTATCATTTATCTTGTTGAGGCTCTGTAGTTGTGGTGGGAAGTTATGTTTCCCGCTGGGACAATTGTTCAATTGTCTCACTCTGTTGGTTTACACCCTTTTTAGGTGGTCGAGGTAGACGTGGTCGTGGTCGTGGTGTGGCGGACGAGCAGCCTGACGAGCAGTAGAAGGCAAGCGATGGATATGCTGCTGTTTTGGATGTTTTGTAGTAGAGTCTAGAGTCATCCCTGCACTCTCAGGTCCTTGGCAGTGTTTTGACATTGTTTCACGATGATCGTTCGATGATGTTTGTTTATCCTGTTGTTGGCCGGATGTGGGCCTTTATGTATATGAACAGGTGGTGAACTCATGCGATGGATGAACAGCTGTTTCTGAGCTGTGGACACGTATCAGATCTCATGAATGTATATATATGACATGTTTCTGTGCAGGATGAGGACTGGAAGGTAATAGTTTCACAATTTATATGTTTTCCGCAATCGGTTTTAATTAACCCGTGTTTTTCATAATCTGTGGTTATGGTGATTTCCGCACGTTTTCGCGTAACACCTCATTATCTGTGTGCTAATGGGATGTGTTGCCACAATGCTTGATGTAACTTAATCAATAGCCATATTTGGCATATTTTTACTATCTTATGATCACCTAACCTTGAAATGAGTATGTACTTATGATTATATATCGCATGTTTGACCAATATCTTATGCCTCTTTGCCTTAAGTATCTCTTGTGACCTAAAAGGACCCACTTTTGTCTACATTTATGCCCTAATTTGAGATTGTTTAGTATTTATGTTAATGGATCCTTGGTACTTGTGCTAAAATGAACCCTTAATATGCAAATATCTATGTTCATTTCCAAATTTGTCCATAAATGGCTCATTTATTGATCTTGGCATGCAACATACTCATGTGCACTTATGATATTCATTTGGCACCTAATGTGATGTAAATGCATTAGTTGATTGTTGTGCTCTAATCTTGCATGAATGATCCTCTAATGATTACAATGTTATCTTAGGATTTTAAATCAGTGGTCATATCATGCTATAGCTCTAAATCCTCCATGCACCCTAATGCTCATATGACTTAGAAATGTGACATTATTGTATGGAATGAATCTAATGTGAGTAATTATGATCTTTCTTGTCTAAATCTTGATGATAATCTAAATCTCATGCTTCCCTTACTCCTAAATCAGACCTTATCTCTATCTAATGACACTCATAATGTGGATGGTACACCTAGACCCATTGTTTAATATTGAGACTTGTGTTACGTTGAATCATTACATGCATGTTTGGAACTTTGGAAACTACATTTGAACTAAGCAAAACCTAGATCTAGGGAAACATCCACGTGACTCATACAATGTTTAGATTATCAATGCCAATTGATCTAAGACCCACTATTATGTCTTTTACATCTTAGGTCCATGTCAGCTTGGTTCTTCTCTAGGAATCTCACTCATGAATCATAACTTGTACTCTACTTGCAAGGTACGCTTAATCTCTTTACCCTACTATGTTATTGGCTTGCTTGTATGTATGCTCATATGAATGCTTGGATAGATAATTATTTGTTTGAGCAACTCATCCCTATGATTAGTACGTTCATTTTTCTTGAAATATATTGAAAAAATCTCGAACATAATTGAACTTGTCCATTATACAAACGTAGAGTACTTTCCTATATTCTTGGGGTAAGGGCACAAGGTTGGGAGCCTCACTTGAGATGTTAAGATAAGGAAGACCATTTCGATAAAAGGGTTGGATAATCTTGAGCACCCTTATGGGCCCTTCCATTGGGAAGTCGGTCAATGGACATAATATGTTGCTGAGTATAATGGAAATACATTTAAAAAACACTTTGTATAAAAGAATTTTGCTAAGTGTTTCAAATCCTTGTTTCTACTTCTTGTATGACGTTTCTAGATAACAACCTTTATACTACTCTTAAACTATTAACATGCCTTTTCATAGCGTACTTAATGCTTTAGAATTAATATACTCTGTTTATTGAATTAGTTTGCCAAATGAAGATCCACTTCACTCAAGACTCTCAGATCGGAAATGAATCACCAATGTGTTACTTGAATATAAAAATGGGTAAATATCTCTTATCTTCATGTTTAATATCTTGTTATCTCTTACCTTGTTCTTGTTTGTGGTTTCATTCATGCATATTTTATGTGATCCATTCTAGGTACGGGAACCCAAGTCCACTCGCCTTTGGTTGTATAGCCATTAGGAGTGTGGTTTTAGGGTAACAAATGGTTCCGTGACAAATGGTATCAGAGCAATCACATATCCTCTATGCATGTTTAATAACCCCATTTCCACCTACGTTAGAGAGTCTTCTAGCATCTCATCTCTTATCTAAGGACTACCCTAAGACACCCTTTAGATGATTAGTTAGCTTTTCACCTCTTCATGTGATCCTTCTACTCGCGACTATCAATCTCATGATCTCTCGATTATAAGTAGCTTATCTAAGGGGAAAGATCAAAATTTGAACAAAATCGTAAAATTTGAGTAACATAATGATGATGCCATGATTTGACCTTAAAATTGAAAACTCAATTATGGCTATTGAAGGTACTCATGGAAGTAAGAACTCATGTATGACCCCTCATATCATAAAAACTCAACCTTATCAGATCTAGACTGCATGGTTTCTATGTTTGAGGTAAAATGAAAATAATCTAGATATGTTGAAATAAGGAGGATTTATGCATTATAACTCATAGTTTACAAGCTCCCTATTTGATTGAACCCATGTTTACCTATTCATGACCAAACCTCAAACATGATTAAGCAAATTCTCCCTATTAGATGTGTATGATGATTATGCCTTGGAATGACTATACTCTTAGACTCTCAAAATGATGATGAAAGACTATGATACAAGGGGAATCTTCCCTTTTGATTCCTATGCCTCTTCGTAAGCTCTATTTAAAATAATGTAATGGACATGGATCTCACTCTTGCCCGGTTATACTCTAACTCTTGGACTTATTAGTTTGACTTCCTGATTTCAAAAAAATACCCTTACCTTAACCATGAAAGGAAGGGAACACGATTATGACTACGACATTGCAAAATCTTGAAATATGGTTTCCCTATTATGACATGGATCTTGCAAAATCTTGAAATATGACTGCCATTTTATGATCTTGATCTTCTACTTTGTGGCTCTATGAAGAACAATTTGATAGTTGATACTCTCCCTATTTGTATATGCTTGATGGATCATGACTAAAGTAGACTAAAGTTCTAAGATTAGGATGGCAGTTGACTTATGACTCCCTAACTTAGGTCACATATCTATTGTGACTGCCTCTAAATTTTCTTCTTTTTGATCATTTAGAGTTTGGAAAGCAAACCCTTCCACCCAATTTTGAATCCTTGAACTATGTCCCTAATAGATCAAAAGTAAGACAATATTGATACTCGATCTTGAATAATGATGTAATGATGATATTGAAATATAATGACATTGACTATATCTTGTGGTTGACTTCCTAGAAAGACCTAAGTCTAGATCATTCATCGACCTTAAAACCCATGATAATGAACTCAATATTGATATCTCGAAATGTTTCCCAAATAATGCTTTGAATGTTGCTCGATTATTGTATATGGATGAATGATCATCTTTAGGTCTAAATAGGAATAAAAATCCTAGCTTTGAAGTATTTGGACTTATGACTTTGATGTTCAAACGTGACTCTGGATATAGATTTATGAAATCTTGACTCTTGATCATTGATCTTGAGTTTGACTTAACTCCTATGATCACCCTATTTGGATCTTGAAATCACCCTCGATATATGAATAATGACTTTCATGTTCCCAAATATTGAAAAATTGAAATTATGCCTATACTGATTCGCTTGATTTATGACTTAAGGGTGAGCTCCATGTGGACTAGGGTGGGACCGTCCGTTGATTTTGAGCACTAAATTATGATTTTGAAATATGATGTATGTCTCGAATTGTGGAATTATGAATTCTAGATCATGGATGTATAACCCCACCTAGGCCAATGTTGAATCTAGAACCCTAATTGTGGGAAATGAAAGTCATTCTTGACTCTTCATTCATAGATTTCTATCCATTTGATTTAAAATTGTGCTCTCTCCAAATTTGTGATCTATAGGATGATCTCTCTCGATTTGTGACTCATGTGATGAAACTTCCAATTTGAGGATCTATGTGACTATGCTATGATCGTGATGCTCAATTTCTCGATTCTAAAATGATATCGATATTGAATGTGATTACAATACTTTATTGATGGTTTTTGTTATGGAATATGAAAACTCAATCTTGAACGATGAAATGCTACAATTTTGGGGACAATTTTTTTAAGGTGGGGAGGATGTGATAGCCCAGAACTTTAACCCTTTCATGTAATTTCCTATTTCAACCTCACTCTTTTCCTCACCTTCAATTTTACATTTGAATGAGTTTGATGCACAATTAGTCCATCTAGTGTACATGTATCACTAAGACGATGCTCAATTTGATTAGAATCCAATTTGCCTTCATGTAACACATCATCATCTTTTCCTTGAATTTTGATCATATCGTTGTGTAAATATGTATTCTTTTCTTATGTTTATTGTAGAGGACAATCTTAAATTTCTGACACACCTAATTTTGCTCAATTCTGAGCTAGGATGAGAGAGATGTGCCCCTTTCAATCTTCCTTGGTTTATCTTTGTTTTAGCTCGTTTTAGTCAATTTTTACCCAAATTGGGCCCAACAATGGGTGCGGCCCTATTGTGCCTTGCCTATCACTCATCTTTCTTGGGCGATACATACCCTAAACTATGGACCAATCAAGTGTCTCATTTTCTTGCTCCACGAATCATGACCGCTGGATCTTTTAGATGTGGAGTTTTCCCCTAATCCAACGACCGGAGGTATTCCCTAACCTCTGTACACCTTGACGGCGGCAATGGTGTTGGGCTTCACCAACCCCACTCTTTCTTGCTACTTTGGCATCAATGAACCCTACCTCCTCCTATAAAATTCCTTTCCCATCCTTCCTACCCTCTTTTCTTAGCTACTTGTGTGCTCCAACACCCTAATTCTCCTTCTTTGAACCCTGCCTTCTTGTTGCGGCGTCGTTGTCCCCTTCTTTGGGCATCTCCGCTCGGGTCACCATTGATGGTGGGGAGGGTTAGAATCTTCTCCCGCATGTTGCTTTGATCCTTGGAGGCCAGTTCACACCCTTCGCAAGGGTCCACAACCTGACGCTACCCCAACGACGAGTGGGCTCACTCCCGCGCCGTCGCGGGCACGACCTAAGCAATGATGCAAAGCGATTTCCAATCAATGTGGTTTCCTCTTGGAGCGATCCGTCATGGTGGAGCATGATTGGCGACCAGAGGCTCCCCCTACTTGTCCAACCCTCGTCCGCTGGCCCAAGAGGCCCAGGACGGCTGGAGGGCATGCCAACGCCTGCTCTTGTCCCTTAGATTGGAATCTAAGGGCTTAGATCTGCAAATGAAGGCATTTTCTTGTGTTTTTGCCCAAGGTTGTGTCCTTCATCAAAATTTGAACTTCAAATATACCAAATTGATCAGAAAAATGAGACCTATCCACTAAAAATAGTTCCACAACTCAAATTTACTGATAGCTCTATTGTTTTTGCCAAAAGTGTCACTTTTATACTTATTTAATGATCCTTGTGCTCTTTTATGCTTTCCTTGAATTACCAATGATAAAAAAAACTCTTGTAGTCATAGATCAGAAACTTGGTTTCATGTTGGACTTGAATAAAGTCTTGGATCATCTTAATGTTGTCTCTATGACTACTTTGAAGCTAAAAATGGATCCTTATGTATATGCTTGATGTAACTTAATCAATATGCCATCTTTGGCATATTTTTGCTATAGTATGATCACCTAACCTTGAAATTAGTATGTAATTCTGATTATATATGTTGGGTTTAAGGGGAGGCAGAGAAGGCAGCGGAAACAAAAAAAAATTCTCCCAAACCCAGAACAAAAGGAATCGCGTTAACGTCTATACAATAAGAAGTATGGTTTGTAGAGACATACCTTGTCCTGAGGCTTGCTCAACGACATTACCTCGTGGCTTGCACGGTCTTCACCTCCGGTCTTGGATGGTGTCTGTGTAGCTCCTGGTCTGATCGGGACTATCGGGATTGACAGCTGTCCTCCGAGCGACAGAAGTCTCCCGCCTCTGCAGTCGTCCACACGGACTGCCTGGAACTCCGATCGCCTTGTCGCACAAGGAACTAGAAGGAGTCGCACCCTCCTGTCGGTGTACTAGTCACTGACACACTCTCCTGCCACCAGTTGCCTTTCTATAGTTGTCGTTCCCTTGTTGTGCCTCCCTTATTAGGTAGCACTTGCTCGGGCTCTCCTGGTTACCACAACTAGAGACAACGACAACTTTACAGAGCAACTAGTGTTCTGAGTTGTTCTTGAGAATCCCCCAATACCCTTATATATATAGGAGGGTCATGGGACAAGGTTCTCTACCCCGGGCAATGCGGGATTAAAGTAGGAGTAGAAGGGTTTGAGATTTTCTACAAAACAACCAACTTCGGCAGCTGAACCGATCATTTCAAGCATGAAACGGTCGGTTGGGGACCTGAGCCGATCGGTTCACACCTGAACTGGTTGGTTGGGACACCAAAGCCGATCGGTTCACTTCTGAACTGGCCAGTTCACTGGTCTGGTCAGTTCTCAATTGACTTTTCCTCTTTTGTTTCGAATTGATTCAAATACCAATCCTTGTTCCAATCAAATTGGATAGGTGAAAAGAAGAGAAATTTCTTGCCAACCTGACTTTCCCAACTTGCTCGTTTGGACCAATTGAGCAAATCGGTTCAACCCTTGAACCGGTCGGTTCACACTGTCCTGAGCCGATCGGTTCATCACATGAGTCGATCGGTTCACCAAGTTGAGCCGGTCGGTTTATCATATGAGCCGATCGGTTGGGAGTGCAGACTGTGCAAAATCAGTCAATTGTAGTTTCAATCAATCTGATACTCTAATCAATCAGTCCAACACCTTGAACACTATGATATTGAGCTATTAATTAATTGAGTGTTTAATTGAACTACTGAACCCCTTTAGTAATCAATCTAAACATCATTTTTGGATAAACTCCTCTTCTAGGTTAAATCCTATGTGTGTGACCTTGCATGCCCATTTCACATTGGCAGTGAAAGTCCATAACACTTATGACTTCAGAAGCAAAGAGCGGTGCCTAGTCGCACATCAGTTCTACCCAAGTGAAATAGAAAGTTGGAGAACAACTTTCAATCCTACAATCTGTGAATGGTGTTACAGCAAATGTATAATTCCTTTGTCTCTGATATCCCGAATGAACTCAAAGCATGGAACAGTCATCCTGTCAATGTTCATTCACTTTCTTGATCTCATAGTAGATTGGAGGAGATATATATGACATCAATATCACATACTGATTCACACATGCGTGCACGCGCCTATCTCAATCCTACTCATCAAGTGGCCATGGATATCGAACTCCCTCAGGAGGGACAAATACCATATCTATCACTCACCCCTCAAAAGCCCCATCTGCCAAAGCCACCCAATCATCACCTTTATAACAACCCATGTTTCATGATTGCGTTTGATGATGTCAAAGTGTACCCAACGACATGTGTTGAGTGTAGTGATTTCAGGTCAAAGAATCACACTCACCACCATCACTGTGAGAACTGACTGTGACTACCATGTCATGATTCCATGTGTCAAACTCACGGTGGGTCTGTCCGGTACACTTGTTCTCTAACAAGTACCTATGTGTTTGGTTTGATATCTCCATATCATGACTAATGAGATTTTGTCATCAAACAAAACCGAAATCTAGTCTTGTGTGTCATTGTTGTCTATCTACCTTCCACAATGACATCCGACTAGGGACATAATAAGAATGTACAAACTCTTAGCATCCGTATGATCTCATCGTTCAGGTCCTCAACCTGAAAGCATATGCCATTGAGTACTGTCATTCTTTAGACATTCAATCTGTTCTATCATTATCTCATATGACTGAACCAGAAAGAATTGGAAGCTTGCCTTTGATGTTTATCAAATCAATCTTAATGTATCCCACCAATCATCCCATGGTTGGCTCTCAGGGCATACATACCAACAATATATGCCATGTTTGACTAATATTTATGCCTCTTTGCCTTAAGTATCTCTTGTGACCTAAAAGGACCCACCTTTGTATACCTTTATGCCCTAATTTGAGATTGCTTAGTATTTATGTGGATGGATCCTTAGTACTTGTGCTAAAATGAATCCTTAATATGCAAATATCTATGTTCACTTCCAAATCTATCCATAAATGACTCGTTTCTTGATTTTGGCATGTAACATACTCGTGTTAACTTTTTTTTGATAAAAAAAACATACTCATGTTAACTTGTGACATTCATGTGGCACCTAATGTGATGTAAATGCATAAGTTGATTGTTGTGCTCTAATCCTGCATGAATGATCCTCTAATGATTGACATGTTATCTTAGGACTTTAAATCAATGTCCCTACCATGCTACATCTTTAAATCCTCCATGCACCCTAATGCTTATATGACTTAGAAATGTGACATTATTGCGTGGAATGAATTTAATGTGAGTAATTATGATCTTTCTTATCTAAATCTTGATGATAATCTAAATATCATGCTTCCCTTATTCCTAAATCAGACCTTATCTCTATCTAATGACACTCATAATGTGGATGGTTCACCTAGACCTAGTGTTTAATATTGAAACTTGTGTTATGTTGAATCACTACATGCATGCTTGGAACTTTGGAAACTACATTTGAACTAAGTGAAACCTAGATCTAGGGAAACATCCATGTGAGTCATACAATGTTTAGATTATCAGTGCCAACTGATCTGAGACCCAGTATTATGTCTTTTACATCTTAGGTCCATGTCATCTTAGGCCTTCTATAGGAATCTTACTCATGAATCATAACTTGTACTCTACTAGCAAGGCATGCTTAATCTGTTGACCCTACTATGTTATTGGCTTGCTTGTATATATGCTCGTATGAATGCTTGGCTAGATAATTACTTATTCCCTATTATTAGTGCGTTCATTTTGCTTGAAATATGTTGAACAAACCTCGAACACAATTGAACTTGTCCATTATACAAACCCAGTGTACCTTCATGTATTCTTGGGGTAAGGGCACAAGGTTTGGATCCTTACTTGAGATGTCAAGGTAAGGTGGACCATGTCAATAAAAGGGTTGGCTAATCTTGGGCACCCTTACAGACCCTTCCAATGGGAAGTCGGTCAATGGCCATAATATGTTGTTGATATAATGGAAATACACTTAAAACACACTTTGTATAAAATAATGTCATTAAGTGTTTCAACGCCTTGTTTCTACTTCTTGTATGATGTTTCTAGACAAGCACCCTTTATACTACTCTTAAACTATTTACATGACTTTTCACAACGTACTTAATGCTTTAGCATTAATATATTATGTTATCAAATTTGTAGTGGCCAAATGAAGATCCTCTTCACTCAAGACTCTCAGATTAGAAATGAATCACCAATGGGTTATTTGAACATAGAAATGGGTACATATATCTTATCTCCATGTTTAATATCTTGTTATCTCTTACCTTATTCATGTTTGTGGTTCATGCATATGTTATGTGATCCATTCTAGGAAGGATGCAAAACTAAACTAAAACTAGGATGAACATGAATTCATTAGCTCAGAACTTGTGAAGGGAGGTGATCTTGGGTTTGTTCTAACATTCTTGTTTACGTGGAGTTGGGTTATGTAGGGCATACATTGTATTATGAACTTTTTCATAAATTAAACCAATTTTGAGTGTGATCACCAAAGTCATCCCACCAAGGGTAGGATGGGATCCTTCATAGTGTATTGGGGAGGTTTTACTCCATTTTTTGTTAAATATGGTATGCATTCAGATTAATCCTCATTCCTAATCCCTTCCATTTGGGCCACATTATATATATATATATGGGTGTGTGTGTATGGCCATTCATTCATTGCCTGGCTGCTAGCTTCGGTATTTGCTACCTATGCATCCTAAAAAGTAACTATATGGTCAGAAAAGTAACTCTCTAGACAAGAAAGTAACTATGTTGACAAAAAAGTAATTATACGACTAAAAAGGTAAAATCGGGCAGAATATAGAGCAAATATATATGTAACTGTATATTTTTATATCTATTACAAATGTAACTATTTATGCATTAAAAGTAACAGTTTGTAAGGTAAAGTAACCCTCAACATGTGTAAAGTAAGAAACACCAAAAAAATTTACCAAAATAGGGGGCCCTATATAAAATCATTTTTTAAACTAGCATATATTCATTACTTTTTTAGTTCTATAAGAACAAGGACATATCTTCCATAAAAGAAATATAAATATTTGTGTTGAAAGTTTCATGAACATAATCAAATATCTTAGAAATGCTCATAAAATTTTTGTAGTTAGAAGAATTGTTAACCATTGCATATCAACCCTAAGTCAAAAATGGTATCCATTATCTATTATAGGTTGTTAACGACTTAGTTGATGTTGAAGTCTGGTCTCTCTCTTTCTACTTATCCTAAGGTTCTTGGGTTTTTGCTTCCAAGATCTTGGTAATATATGATCAAATGGAACTCCTTCAAGAAGACAAAGTATATTGTGTTATGGAACCTACAAGTCTATGTTGGATCTAGGGCTCTAGAGGGGGTGAATAGAGCTTCAAAAATCTCACAAGATAAGTTAAACCTTCAAATTATATCAATTGAAACCAAATTCTTAAGATCAATTTTAAGTCCTATCTAAGCAAGCATAGAAAGGATGAGAGAAATTGAAACATGCACTTGGACAAGGTGGTTAGAGTGGTTCCAATCTCTAAACTAGGAAATAGTCAATCCACTACCTAGAGAAGGCAACCTCTAGGACTTTGCCATCTGTGTATACTTATATTCCATCATATAAGAGTCTTTCACCTACACAAGGACTTACCCACTTGATCAAGATGTCTTCAGCCTTCAATAAGGACTTACCCACACTTGCATAAAGTCTTTGGCCTTGAAGGAAATACCCACTCTTATTGAATCTTGGCCTTGACCTTCTCCTTCACCTGGAGAAGATCTTCACCTCTTATTCAACCTTGAAGAAGACCAGCAACAACTTCACCTTCACTCAGAGTAGCTTGCTTCAACCTTTGCTCTTTGAAAAAGGGAATTGGGAAAATGGAAGGAATGAGAGCTTTACAAGAACATGGAGGTAGCTATCTTACAACATACCTAACTCACTCATTATCACAAAATTCTTTGTAAATGAGAGAGAGAGAAACGGGCTTAAAGGGTTGCAACACAGTCAACTATAGCAAGGACTTAGAATAGCATGAATGAGCAAATTTGGAATGAACTCCAAGGGGTCCTATTTATAGCTGGGGGTGTTCCTTTGAGTGTGGGATCACTTAAGAACAAAAAATAGTCATTTTACAACTTACAACAGATCTATTTTCATTTACAACAACTCTTCAACGATTATAATCACTTTTTCTATGTTTTTATTACAGTACATTTGGTCGAGTTTCAGTAAAGATAACTCGACCGATCCACTAACTAACAAAGCCAATTTTCAAACTATCAGTCATGTTTGTTCTGGGAAACTCAATTGATGAGCTAAAATTAGTTTTGTTTAGTGAGTCAGTCAGTCGAGTTTTGTGAGTGTTCAACTTGTTTGATTGATCATTTTATAAAACCCACCACTGCCAACTCAACCGATAAACAGCCTGTGACAAATTTTCCAATTTGATTTTTGAGTGAAAAACATTGGAATTAAGTGTCCTTGATTTGTCTCATCTTAGTTACAAGTCATATCATCAATAAAAGTTATTACAAAATTAATCTAAGGTGATTTGGAGTGATTTCCCAAAAAGTACACCTGCATTGCTTTTGACTTGAACTTAAACAAGCTAGGGCTTGTGTAATTTGATCCTTTTCATGTACCTAAAGCCTGAAATCAATCTTGAACAAACATATTTGATACATAGGAATGGAATGGTTAAGTCATTATCAAAATATGGACAATGTATAACTCTCAAGTCAACATCCTTCCCCTTTTTTACAATGACAAACCATTCCTCAATCATATTGAAAAGGATATCTAAAGTTATACCTTAGCCTTGTGAATTGCAGGGGGATTCATGATTTTAACAATGTGAATTGCTTCCCCTCAATCTATGCTTACTATTATCTGCATAGTTAGTCTTTCTACACAAAGCAATATAACATATATACTATATGGTCCTTTAAAAAGTCACATGATAAAGCATATAGTGAATAAGACAAGGACCACACAGACAATAAAAGCAATATGGTTGAGCTTCAAAACATTGAACTTCTCTCTCCCTTTTGACATTATCAAAAAGGAAGGGGGTAGAAGAGCATAAAAGCATGTCTTCTCCAAGCACAACCAAACTATACATCCACAACATAAAACATGCAATCTCAAAGCATACACCAAACAGAGACGAGAGTGAAACAAGCAATCTAAGTCATAATCAAAATATGGGGAACATGGTACCAACTCATGACATATAGTAAATCAAAGAGTAAGTGTATATATGATTAAAATTACAACACATAAATCATGTCCTCAAAAATAACTACAAACCAAAACAATGAAAACAACATGATGATAGCAATAGTACATCTCTAGTCTAGAAAGATATATATGATCAACATCTACAAACTAAAACTAAAACATCTAAACGTCTAGACTATCTATGTCCACAACAACATCATCATCATCATCATCAGAGGCTTCTGGCTCATAGTCATCATCTCCAACTAAAGGTGCAACAGAGACAACAACATCACCTTCATCACCAGAACCACCAGTAGAGCCATCAGAACCATCATCACCATCATCCTTAGATGCCTCCTCATCAGCCTGATCTGGCTTCTCCTCATTAATAGAGGAACCGAAACCATGATCGGGCCACTTGGCATTCTGCTCATCCCAAGACATACCAAGATCATGCAACTCCTGGGCTTGGGGATAAGGAGCAGAAGTGCCAAGTCCTGTAAGTAAGGTAGCTATAGGACCAACAAGGAGAGGTAGTATAGCAGGGGTAGATCCACCACTAGTAGAGGATGTAGCAGTAGAAGCAACATTTGGATGGGCAGGGTAAAAGTGATTATATGCATAGGATGCATAATCACCTCCTGGGTAGGGATGGTAGGTAGGGTACGGATGAGCACATGATAGGTTCATGGTAGACATGGTGTGAGAGAGGTCCTGATGCATATGCTCCTGAACCTAAAGGTTATATGCCTAATGATGCATCATGTAACCCATGAGGGTTTCATTTGATACATAGAAAGAGGAACGGATAGGTCGAGATGGTTGAGGAGGAGGGAGTGCATAGGTGGAGGTGGAAGCTCCAGGTGTGGTAGAGGAAGGGATATGCACACTATTCTGAATTGTGGTCTCACTGATGCAAACTCCTTTTCGGGCAGGTTTGTAACGAAGGTCATGAAAAAGAGATTTGTCAGTGGCAGTCTGAAAGAGACCACAAATTAGGACTAGCTAGGGTGGGTGGGTTCCACGGGTGTTCTTACCAGAGTCAAAGCAAGTCATGTGGTGGAGAACATACCTGGACCACTTGACTCTGATGTTCTTCAAGATGCAGAACATAATCACCGCAGTATTCTCTACAATTTCAGTTTGATTTTTTTTAGATGAATATTGCAGTTGACTACTAGGGCAAGTATGTGGTTCTTGAGGTCTAAGGCAGAGGAAGTAAGGGTAGACTTCTTCCTATAGGGAAACTGAGGCTTCTTCAAGTATTTATGGATGTCAGGGAGAGTGAGTTCATATTGCTTGTAGAAGGTCTCAGGGTAAGCTTGTCTCATGGGTAAAGACCTATGAAGAGAATGTCTTAGCATGTTTTGATTTGTGCTTGTGTGGCTAGAGCTTGTAAGGCTATCACTAGTGCTAATGAGGTAATCCGAGAACCCTAGAGTAAGAGAGGAAAGATAAAATATATGCATATGAGATACTCATAGAGTTGAGTTAGCTCAGAGAGACTAAGCATGGCACTACCCTCATGATATGGGTTAGGAGAACCTTAATTGGACTAGATGAAGTTTTGATATATGTTTGAGGAGCCACTCATATAAGTTGGTTTAGTACAACCATGATATAACATAGATAAGAATGTGATCGAATCTTGAGATTTGACATATGGACATGACATGAAGGAAATCTAGAAATGGTTTAATAGATATCAATGTATAAATGATTAACCATATACATGAATAATGATGATAATATGAATAGTTGGCTAATCTCATGATGAATCTCTAATAGAGTTTACAACCTTATATGAGGAAGTACAATGAGATGACACTAATGATATGTGTTACATGAATAGTGGTGACATAATATTGTTGGTTAATCTTGTGATGAAATCACTAGTAAATGTTGCAATTTATTATGAGAAATGAAATAAGATCATATGAATGAAACATGTTACATGAGGTGTTAATCTTAGTTCTTAATAAATATGAAAAATATAATTTGAAAAATTAGCACAACATAATGATGATGGCACCTTGATTTATATATATATATATATATATATATATATATAATGGATAAAGTGGGTTAATTACAATTGACTCCTTCATACAATGTATAAGTTAATGTTGAAATCTTAATGTTTGGGTGAAATGAGTATGACAATTCTAATGTGAAAGAAGTAACAACATACTCTAAGCTTATAAGCCCTTGTTTCATCCTTGAATGAAGTGTTTGTTCACCCAAGATGCTTGAAAACCTCCTAGGAGTGGTGCATATATTTTCGATATATGTTGTTATGGGAAGGTAGCACCTAGAGTGGTGCCCTAATTATGGATGAAGACTGTTTACTTTTTGCTTGGAGTATGAGAATGGTTTAAATTTGAGGACGAATATCTTTTCAGATGTATATGATGTGATGGACTGGATGTTGACTTAATTTTGAGGATGAAATTTCTTTTAAGTTGTGTAGGATGTGATAGACTGGACTTTTATAACCTTGAGGTCTAATGGAATACTTGAATCCACATGTTTGAGTTATTTTGAGAGTTCCAAGCGTGTGGATAAAGTGGGAGTGTTTCTTGATATTGACATCATAATTAAGACCCTTAAGTTTAAGTCTTTTTGAGGTAATTTATTGACATGTCAAATAGTTGATTTTTGGCACCTAATTTGAGTATAATGTAACTTGAGTTGTGATAAAGCTATGATCAAAATTTGAGGGCGATTGGATATTCCTAGAAGGAGTTATGTGGGTTTGAATATAGTGAAATAGTGTGCATGGTTGATGATTTATAGACCTATTTAGTGGATTATTTAGGCTAAGTTCAGATACCAACCTTGTTCCATGCCCTCTTTGATTTTTGGATGGGCTGTGTGGCCAGATCCTAACCCTAGAGATCTAATCTAGTTGCAGTAATCTTAGGCTTCAGTGAGACACAAATAGGCTCAAGTGAAGGACTAACTCATGCCACATGATTTAAGATCAAGGGTCGTTATATTGTCTCTAACCTTGTAGTTACTTCTTGGACTGTAGGGAGAAACCACAATGTTTTGGTGCCCATGGATCGTGGAGTGAGGTAGGATTTTGTGCTATTAGTTGGCCTCTTCTCACTTATAGCTCCCTATAGAGCCCTTTCACAGACCATTTGGTGAAGGAAAAATAGAGAACAAGACCACCCCGCACCCCCTTTCTCCATTGTCCGTTACAATATGTGCGAGGAAGAAGAGAAATATGGTAGAGAGTATTTCAAAGGAAGATAGGAAGGGGGGAGTGCGGAAAGAGGTCAGTAGAGTTGAATTCCAGCATTTTTGTGCTCAGATCATGTGGTAAACATGGTGGACGAGGTCCATGTTGCTGGAGTTGAAGACGGAGCTCGAGGATATGTGAGGAGCTAATCCCACTGTGAACAGATTTTGTAGGTGAGTTTCTAAGTGACTCTTCATGCCTTCAGATGTTTGGAGTTAGAGATCTATAGAGTAGAGACATTTCCCCTCTTTTCTCTGTCGCAACAGAGATGAACGATGATGAGCTACACCCAAGAGAAGCCTTGACGATGGGTGGGCGATGTGACGATGCCGTCATGAGATATCCATGAACTCTAAAGCTAATAGAATCAATAGATATAGATGAGGAGGAAGAGATCATGAGTGATTGCTCGCCGGATACGAGCCAAGTACGGTGACACTCAAGCTTGGGCGGATGGACCGCGTCAGATGAAAGGTGAACAAAGGGTGAGTAAAGAGAGCAGAGCTGCTCAAGTCAGCTTGAACCAAACCCAACCAAACTAGGAAAAGCTTTTCGGCTCAAAGAGGGCAGAGGAAGAGTGAGTCGCGCCCAATATGGGCATGTGGCGACGCCAGATTGGGCCACGAAGGTAAATAATTCAGTAAATACTTAGTTCTTAGATAATTCATAGAAAATAGCCCGCTTATAAAAAATACAAATAATATAACAAATTTATTAGAAAATTGCATAGAACAACACAAAAGCATAATATCAGTCTTTTATGCTTAAATCTCAGTGATATAATGTATATTGTGAAATGCTTATATAGATAATAAACATCAAACGATGCTCAAAATTATGATAATATGTCGGTAAATCCATAATCATTTTTGTAGTCCATCTGATGTCAAATATGATGAATTTTTAACATCAAATCATGTAATTTGCTTAATGTGGCTAATTAGGGCTAATAACCCTAATTAATATGCAATAATTGCAAAGATGCTCAAGAAATCCTAAAAATTACAAAGTAAGCTTATATCAGTAACTGGAAGCTAATATATAATTATGTGATCATAACTATGCATATAAATAAGATTACATGTTTAAGGATCCTATAACGATGAGAAAAAACTAATTGGATTAATGTATATAATCTTGGGTTAATACATGCGAACAATGATATGAAAACTAATGGCCATACAATTGACTATAATCTGGAATACAACATCAGTAACATCAACCCCAGATAATAAGAAGAGTAAGACAAAAAATAATGATGGGAATATCCTAAGGAATTAAGTAAATCCTAAAATGTACATAACTAGGGTTAATGATGATGAGAACCTAATGGTGATATGTGATCTTGTCTTTATTAAGGGTTGACCAATGTGGTAGTTGACATCATGAATGTGGTTTAGATTATCTCTTGATCAAGGTACACCATTACCTTTTACTTGGCCTACTATTCGGCGTGGTTGAATTATATGTGTACAAAATGCTTGGCATATGGTATTGGATGAAATCATTGTTCTTGTTTGATTTTTCATATTTATGGCTATGAATACATGCAAACATAATATGTTCGATCTATCATATGATAGCACTAAACTCTTTGGTATTACAGTGCAGTGAAGTGATCTAACTCTTTGGTAGGAGATCACATTGTATATATGATCTAACTCTTTGGTAGGAGATCATAAGGCCTTAAAGCATCTATCGCTTTGGTGGCATATGCACGAGATATATGATGGAAATTTGATTAAAATGTGTGTTTACTTTTGTTGACAAACATCTTTGTTCAAGTATATGCCTTTTGTTATATTTCTTTATAACTACCAAATATTAGTTTTATCTCATTACCAAGCTTAGTAATGAGAGTTATATAAAAAGACATGTATGCATACTCGGTACAATATTCTTGAATATTGTGTTGACGTGTGCCACGTGCAATTTTTTGTTTAGGTTGTGGACATGTGATCTTGAAGATCCAAATTAGTTGAGAGTTGTGTGGCGAGCTGATGTACATATGGATTTGTTGTCTTAAGATCATGTTGATTAGTGGTAGTACATGTATGTGTATAAGTTTGTTGTTCAATATGTAATATCAAATATTGTAACAATTCATGTTGTAATTATATGTTGAATGGTAAACATGTGTTGTATGGTTTAATGTTGTTCATGTCCATGTACTACTGTTGTTTCCTTCTGACTTCATCTGATTTTCTTCTTCTTAGCCTAGTGTGTGGGGTTTAAATTGGGATTCTCGCTGAGGTGAAGGTTTCAATTCAGACGTCACACATCAGATGAAGTTTTAAAAAACCCAGAGATGTCACAACGATCAATCTAATTAAGCATGTAATTGTAACATCCCTAACCTGGGTTATGCTTAACCCTAGATGATTTTCCTAATAAGGTTGAGTAGATGCTTAATCTTATTTTTTGAAAAGTAATTAGGGCTCATGAGGAACTTATGTTTCAATTTTTGTCCTGTTTGAATAATGTTGGAACATTGTTTTGTTAATTTTGGACTAAAGTGCAAATTACCCAAGTTGAGGGGTTAAATTGAAAATTGAACATGATAAGATGTTCCTCTGATGTTGAACATAATATGAATGAATATGATGTAGTGGTATGGTTTCTACAAGCTTGGGCACCAAGATAAAGCTTGTAGAGCAATCCTTGTGCATTAAAACCTAGTTTTGGTATAATGTGTAAATTACCCAAAACCTAGGGTTCAATATGCAAAATATCACCTTTAGAGGGTCTCTCATATTTCTTGGCATCATGTAGAGCAAAGAAAATGAGAGGGGCACCTCATTTGAATTATCATGGAGGAGAGAGAATCTTGACATTAAAATAATCAAGATTTAAGCATATGTGGAGTTTTAATTTAATTTAATGCAAAAAGAAATAAATTAATTGAGGAACCCTTTAACCAAAAGTTGAAGGATGTGTTTGCAATAGTTTTGGACGAGCTTGTGCCTTTCTTGGGCACAAAAAGATCTTGGTTGAGTGGAAGCCATTCACATTATAATAATAAAAAGTAATATCCACTAAAGGTTGGATATTAATATAAAACTCTTTAAGGTGCTTAATTCCTTTTCCATTAATTCTTGGATAATGTAGAGGTTTTGCAAGAAAATGAAGATGGATTCGTGGCCAAGAAATGGAGGGGGATTTGATGGAGATTATTTTGGAATTTAAGGAAAATAATCCTTTTTCTCTTTCCTTGAAAATCCCTTATGTATATCCTTTTTCCAATACACATAAGGATCGTTTCCTTAGTTTCCTCTTCCCATCTTTGATTTGGCCGACCAAAGAAGAGCTCAGGAGCAAGAGAAGACGACCATAACCTGTTGGTAAGTTTTGATCATCTTCTACCTCAGATTCATGGTGAAAACCCTAAAACAATGCTTAATTATTGGTTTTCTTCACTCGATTTCCAATCCTAGCCATCTTGTTTATCCAAAAACTCAAGGGCGAAGCTTGGATAGCTGTTGGAACTCCATCCACCATTATAGCCATGGAGCTTAGAGCTTGGGATCAGTTCTATAGGCGGGTTTTATAATTCAAACCCTTAACCATTGCTATTGCACTCTTTTCTATAATAATCGTTGGTTACTTTTCTTCTTTGATACTCTTTTGAGTTCTTGCTAAAATCCCATGAAGAATGGTTACTGCTCTTGGTCAAACGGAGGAAGATGATGATGAAATCATCATATATGATTATCCAAAGAACTACTTTACCAAACGGTTTCAAATCTTAGCTCAAATGGTTTCCCAAACCGTTTGGGAGCAAACGGTTTCAAACCATTTGGAATGAAATGGTTTCATCAAACTGCATGGAGGGAAATGGTTTTAAACCGTTTGGTGCATTGACCAAGGGTTGACCGTTTGGATATCTGTTGAAAATAATGTAGGTTAATGACCCATCAATGATTATTGATTAACTCCAATTGATTCATGAGTTGAAGGTCATTCAATCACCAAAACCCTAATCGGGTTGAGTGATGATTTCATAAGTGTTGGAGTTTGAAACTTGGGTTGATTGACCCAAACGGTTTCAAAACCATTTGGGGATCACCCAAACGGTCTCAAGACCGTTTGGTGGTCACCCAAGACCATTTGGAGGTCTAGGGTTAGGTATGGTTGAGCAATTGAAGATCCAAAGATATTAAGTTGAAGTGTAATCAATTGCTGATTTGGTGATCAATCCAATGAATCAAACCCTAATTGGTTGACTTGGATTTTGATATTGACATGGGAAAATAGTCTCAAGACCATTTGGAGGTCATCCAAATGACCTCAAGACTATTTGGGGTCAGGTCATGATCAATTTGGATGATGGTCCAATAGTTTTAAAGCAACTAGACTCACATTGGTTAATGTTGAAGGATCATCGATTCCAAACACTAATCCAATTGATTCAAACCCTAATTGATGATCAATTGAAGGTCAATTGAGGGTCAAATCAGTTGAAGAATGACCTATTTAACTCAATTGAAGTATGGTGATAGGTCCAATTGATGATTAGTTACATGAACTCAATGATTGAAGGAATCAACATTGGAAACCCTAATTCAATTTGATTGGTTGAGACCATATTTGGTCCATGCGGTTTTGAGGAGGTTTGGACCAAACGGTCTTAATACCATTTGGGACCAAACGATCCCAAACCGGTTGAGTTCATGCAGTTTCAGAATGTTGCTTTAGCAAACGATCTCAATGTTCAACTTTAGCAAACGGTTTCAAGGATCACCTTTAGTAAACGGTTTCAAGTGTGCACATTTAGCAAACGATCTCAAGGGTTCACTTTGGCAAACGGTTTCAACGTCAACTTTACTAAATGGTTTTGAGTATTCAACCAAGACCGTTTGAGGTCTGATTGGTCAAGACCATTTGAGGTCTAAGTGACCAAGATCGTTTGAGGTCTAAGTGACCACTACTACAGAAATGGCTTATAAAGCCACTTTTCAAGGTGTCAGTTGTTTACAAAAACCGACACCTAATGTCTACAGTGTCGGTTGATAACATAAACCGACATCCAATCTGCTTAGGGAGCCCAGACATGGGTACCGCTTTTAATAGGTGTCGGTTAATTAATAAACAACCGACACCTAAACTCAACCGCCAAACCCAAAATTCCAGCGAAAAAAATGGCTCCAAAATTTTACATATGGCATCGGTTCATAACTAAATAACCGACACTATATGTTTAGTTGTCGGTTTTTTTAAATAACCGACACTTAGTATAGGTGTCGGTTCATAACTAAATAACTGACACTATAGGTTTAGGTGTCGGTTTTTTTAAATAACTGACACTTATTGTCAACTTAATAGCTCATCAGCCCGACTGATTCTTCCCCTTTCCCTGTTTCATTCCCGATTGCAGCTAGTTAGCTCCGACGATTTTTGCTCGCCCCCGCTGCTCCGCCGCCGTCGCTCCCTGCCATCCGTGCTACCGTCACCACTCGATGCTGCCTCCGCTCGGTGCTGCCTCCAGCTAAAGCTTCCGCTCGGTGCCGTCGCCGCTCGGTGCTGCCGCCGCTCTGCTCTGCCAACAAGGTAACCCTTTTCTCCTCCGCCTTGATTTTCCCTGACGGCCACCACTTTCACACAATCCCCAGCGGCAGCACCAACATCCACACCGCCATCCGCCTCCCCAGTGCCAGCAGCCGCTCCCGCACCAGCTACCACCACCCCACCCCCAACCGCCTCTACCCTAGCCCCAACCCCAACCATCGCGGCGCCGCTGGACCTTCCTCCACCCTTCTTCTTCCTCTACCTCACCCTAGCAGTGCCCGACCTATAGAGCAGCGCCGGCGGCCAGAAGTAGCAGCTGCAGCTGTAGCGACGCCGTCCAGGAGTAGCTGGGAATGACCAACACTACCAAATGCCTCCCTTGACTCCGACTAAGAGCCCTAAACTTGATTCTGCAGCCCCCTCAGCCACGAGCAGCACCTAGCTGCGTTTCTAGCTGATCCCTTTCCACCTGTGCATGAAGCAGATCTGAACCAGGGGCAGTTCTGCCCGGGAAACACCACGAAAATCACAGCCTTGAGTTCGGACTTTAGGCCCAGACCCGAATCTACTTATTTGTATTTTTCATCTACTTATTTGTGCCTCATGCTATTATGAATTAAGTGTATATTTACTTCATAATTGAATGTTTAAGTAAGTTATAGATATCTTGATGATGAACTGTAATGCACACATGTGACATGCTTGGAATGTAAATGAGGAACTGTAATGCACAGATGTTTAACTTGTTTCATTGTTGATTATATTGAGAATCCTAATCATCCTTCTTTTGCTTAATGATGAACTGTAATGCACACATGTGACATGCTTGGAATGTAAATGATGAACTTTTCCCTAAATTGCCAATCATGCTTTTAAAGACATCAATAATCACCCTAACTTGAAGAACTAGGATTTTAGGTATAAGAATGACAACACATTATTTGTTGGCCTAGAAACCCATCCAAGATTTACTCATTAGGAGTAAATCTTGGATAGTCCCCGGTTTGGGACTGTTCTTGAACACCTAATCTCGCTTAGGATGTAAGTGTATATAATGTGTGTTGGGTTTTCAAGAAAATTTCCGTAGCATTTCCCCGTTTGTTCTCTAAGTACATATGTACTTGGAGAACAGCGGGGAAATGCTGCCGAAATTTTCTCGAAAACCCAATACACATTATACACTTACTAGTGAGATTAGGTGTTCAAGAATGGGATAGGTGTTACACATTTATTATATATAAGAATGACATCACATGTATTTGTTGGCCTAATCTTGTCCTAATATATACTTGTTTTTCTCTTTGATCATAGAATGGATACTTTACAATTTGAATTACTTTACAATGTGAGCTTTACAATTTGAATTACTTTACAATGTGAGCTTTACACTTTGAATTACTTTACAATGTGAACTTTACAATTTGAATTACTTTACAATGTGAGCTTTACACTTTGAATTACTACTTTACAATGTGAACTTTACAATTTGAATGTGAATTTGCAGATGGATGACCATTCTCCTGATGACCGTGTTGATGACTACCGTGAGGGTGAGGACATCAATGCGCCGCCTCACAATGTAAGTTTTAAAAATATATCATATATTTATATCTATATGTCCATTTATAGTTATATCTTGTAAATGTGAATTATTTTGTCAAATTTTAGGTTGATGATGCACAGGTACCAGCTGAAGCACTTGAGGCACTTGATCAACAACACCAAAAAGTTGACAAGAGAAGGGGCATCACTATGATGAAGAAGGTAATTTCGCAAAAGGGCAATGGACCCAAACTTGTTGTGGATTTCGATAATGCAGGAAATGCATGTGGTGTGAATCGCAATTCATTTATTTCATATATTGGGTTTGTTACTCGTAGCCATTGCGGTTGTCGCTTAGATTCTTGGCATAAAGTTTCTAAGGAGAAGAAAGATTTAATATGGAGGGATTTATGCGTGAGTTATTATTAATTTGCAATTCTATTTTGTAGATTACTAAATTTTTGGATACTAGTTAATAGCAATTCTATTTTGCAGAGTATATTTGAATTGGATGAAAAGCTGCATCGTAAATGCGTGATGCAACGCTGTGGGAGAGTCCTAAGGAACTATAGGACAAATCTCACCAGAGAATACATAAAAGAAGCCGAAAAGAGGAAGAAGACAGCCACTGAACAGTGGAACTTCCTGGACAAAGAAGAATGGGACGCGTTTTTCGCTTCAAGACAAATTGATGAATTCAAGGTATTAGGCGTCAATCTCATTAATTAATATATGTTGTATTCACTTATTCAAGATTAACATTTAGTGTTACTAACCAAATCATTAATTTGCATACTAACTAGGCCCTCAGTGAGGCACAAAGATCAAGGCGTGCACTGAATGTGCACGACCACACAATGGGTCCAAAGGGGTATGCAGGCGTTCGCCAAAGACTACAGGCTGAGGCTACTTCTGCTCAGTCTGTTGCTACTCATGAGTCCTCTACCATAGGTAGCACACCTCTGCCTCGCCATGATGTCTGGATAGCTGGGAGGCAAAATAAGAAGGGAGAAATACCTAAGGCCGCAACTGCTGAGGCGGCTGCAAAAATGGTAAAATACAACTCTTACATCAATCATTCGAATATTGATTATTTGTGTTGTTTACTTAAGTACAAATTTTTGTTTTAGCGATTAGCGGGAGCTGCACGAGCTGAGGAAACAAGGAAAGTTCATCCCTGAGGGAACAAAGGATGAATTGACAGTTGCTCTGGGTAACCCAGAGCATCCTGGACGTGTTAGGGCTGCAGGCGCTGGTGTGGGCATCAAATCTTTTTTTGGGTCATCCCAGCACAAACATGTCCCAAAAGTGGGACTTTCACAAGAAGAGGTAACATATTCTTTCTTTATAATGTTACTGTAAAAGAGAATTCAAAAATTAGAATTTGACGTTTCTTTTATCCATGTATAGGTGGATAAGCTATTTGACAGGAAACTCAAAGAAAAACTTGAAGAAGCAATGAAAAAGTGCAGGCATCTCAGACTGCCACTTACCAGACAATACCTACTGCAGACTCTACTCCTACTCCTACTGCAGAGGTTGGGAGTAATCCTGTAGAACCACCACCTAGCACATCCACTGTAAGTATTTTTATGACATAGTAACTAGTTTTTTAATTCAAGATGATACATATATATGAAATTGTAGTCCTTTAAGAAAAAGATGATATGTATATATGTATATAATATTCTTTACACAAAAATTTGTAGGGGTTGAAGCCATGCCGTCTAAAAAGTAAAGAATATGTCGTGGCAGAGGCGTCAGCTTACCCATCCCTACCAGGGGAAACGTGTCACGGGTCTCCAGTACCAGTTGGTTGGATTCGGGTGAGCCCGATACATATATTCCCCCAGTGGATGGATCTTCCACTGCCATATGCCCACCCCGATTGTGAAACGCTTAGTGAGGCAGTAGGCGGAGTGATATTGTGGGGAAAAGCGTATGTCTTCTTTACTGAAAAGGTGCGGTAAATTTACATTACGTTCAATTGTTAATGTGTGTATATGCTGACAGTTGATCTGAAATTATATATATATATATATATACAAGTTAAAAAGAAGACACCCATAGCATCTAGGCCTCCACCTCCACCTCCTGCATTACCTAGTTGGGTTCACAGGACCTACCTGTCCCGTTAGGTCCTAACTGTAGGGGTATGGCAGTATGGTTAGGGGAACATGATATAAACTCCCCTATAACTGTTTCTTCTGATTCAGATTCTACAGGTCAGTCATACGAAACAAAACTATTTATACAAGATATTTTGGAGTTGTTTCAATATGATTGGCTAAATACATCTGTGATAGAGCTATGGATAATGTGAGATATTCTTTATACATCCATATACCTTGTGTATGATCTGGTGATCTGGTTTCTTATTTATTAATGCATGCGTAATTAATACATATTTTGCAGCTACTTAGACAACATATGTGCAGATTTTGGATTCGAACATGTAGGGTTTTTTATTCCATCCTTGATTAGTCTAGTAGCTAAAGACCCTACATCAGTTCAACAATACTGCGTGAGGCTTTTTCAATTTTTGCTGTAAAAAAGAAGACAGTGATAATGGCTCCATTCAATGTAGAGTAAGTTTACTTTGCTTATTATAATTTGGACTTAAGAAAATTACATTTTATTGTGGATTTTGAGTTATTAATTTTTAACTTTTTTTCCTCTAGGGGTAGGCATTTGGAGTTATTAGTTATTGCCCCCGAGACGTTCACTGTGTATTATCTAGATCCTAAGGGGGGTAAATTGAATACAATATTTGGACACATAATGAAAATGGCAATATTTCGGTGAGAAATATTTCATTTTTCATATCCGTTAACATATGTTATTACATTACTATTTAATTGCAATGTTCTGTGTTACATTAACATGTACGGGTTTTGAGGAGTACAAAAAGGCTGGAGGAAAGGTCCCCACGAAAAAGAACCAGCCAATAATTTGGAAGAACGTGAACGTAAGTTCCCGACTGCAATATATGTATATATTATTTATGTGAACAATGCTTAATTAGTTGTATTTTTTAATATTTTGTATGTTTGAATTTATAGTGTGCTACACAAGACAACGGATGGGCATGTGGATACTATGTCATGCGATATATGCACATGATTATCAAACATGCCGCACTGGATATCAAATGTATTGCTCAGGTATTATATAGTCTCATTAGATAATATGATCGAAATATATCAATCTTATTTATAGCTCATTAATTATATATATACATCATTCTCCTTACATGTGTTTAAAGCTGACCCCATTACAGGAAAGGACTTACCAAATGTTAATGCTCCCTATACGATGGGAGAATTAAATGAAGTAATCGAAGAATGGACAACAACCATACAATTAGTGGAGGCTTTAAAATATAATTGGGATCCTGATAGCGAATAATGACTAAACAATGATACTTTGTAAATGAATTTCTGAATTATAATATATGTGTGAATGTTTCTACATGTCTGGATGTTTCTACATGTGTATGAGTGAAAATGAATGAAAGTGTTCATTGCTATATGAATGTTTCTACATGTGTGAATGTGAATGAATGGAACTACAGATTGCTAGCATGTGTGAATGTTTATAAATGTGTGAATGAATGGAACTCTTTTATTGTTAATTTTGCAGGTTTGCGGCCTGTTGTCGGCTGATATCAATGGATGTCGTAAAACCTGCAGTTCATAACTGAACTGAATAGGTTTCTCATCCTGCGACCAGCCACAGCAGGTCTGCAGACTGACAGGAAAAAAAAAAACAATAGGCGTCGGTTATTTGTAAATAACCGACACATAATGATATAGCGCCGGTTTTCCTACAATAAACCGATGTCTATTCCTTAACAACACGGCCGTGCTGGATAGCACGGCCGTGGCCAAGATGGCGCGGGTTTGGGCGTCAGTTATTTGTAAAAAACCGACACATAATGTTCTAGTTTCGGTTATTTGTAACAACCGACATCTATTTCCTAATATATTGCGTCGGTTATTTGTAAATAACCGACATTGATAGTGGCCAAGCTGGCGCCCTTGCTGTGGCGTGAAAGTTTTGGGCGTCGGTTTCTTATCCAATAACCGACGCCTATTGTCCCCTGACGGCACGCTTCTGATGGCGCGCGAAGAGTTTGGGCGTCGGTTTTGGAACCGACGCCTAATGGGTGGACTTTTAGTGTCGCCCACATAGGTGTCGCTTATAAACCGACACTAAAGGCTTTAAATAACCGACACTAAAGGTAGGTTCTGTAGTAGTGGACTAAGACCTTTTGAAGTTCAAATTGGATAAACCCTTTTGACACCTAATATGATAAAGGTCAATTAGATGAATGATTATTAATGATGAAGACCAATGATGATTATGAAGGTTAACCCTAGCTTTGTGTACTCAAGTGAAGAGTTGACCTAGATTAATCTTGTATTATTTATCACCCTAAAGAGGATGAGAGGGAGAGAGAATAGGAGAGATGATGGCTTAATTAATAAACCCTAATTCTCTCATTAAGAACAAACATGTAATCAGGAGTTGATCCATAATATGAGATCATGAGATCTTCATTGAAAAGATTAATGTACCTTGATCCTAATTTAGGGCAAGGTTATGTGAAACCCTAATTTAAGGGCAAAGCTCAGTGAAACCATAATCTAGGGTGATGATGTAACCCTAACTTAGTATCACAATGTAAGAAGCCCTAATTTAATGAGAATTGTATATCCTAACCCTAATTTGGGTATGAGGAAAGAGAAACCCCACTTGGATGTCAATGGTAAACCCTAATCCCTAAAATGGGATAAAGGTGTATGAAACCCTAATATAGGGTAGTGCCATTAATGCTAATGTGAAGCCTTAACACTGGGTGATGTGTTGTGAAATCTTAATTTGACATAATACTAGGTGAAACCCTGATATAGAAGGATGTTATGTGAAACTCTAATGAAGAGTAATCCTAGGTGAAATCTATATATGTTTGTGAGATGCTAAGTGAACCTCAAATTATAATTTTGGAAATCCTATTCCTATTAATGGAATAGTGATTAATGTTTTGACAAATGAAATACCTAGAGGGGTTGATTATGGATATCCTTACATTAATAGTCCCTGACTCAAGGGTGAGTCCATATCATTGGCAATGGTTGTATTTTTCTAAATAGATGAATCATGACTAATACATTGCATGATGAATGTGATGATCTAGTACATAAGTATTAGGATGGGAAATACCCTAATACAAGCTAAGTGAATAAACTCAAGTAAGATGAAGGTATTGAGGGAAGTGATACATCAAGGTATGATAGATATCGCATCCAACACCCAAATTCTGATATACCATGATGTGTTATAAGTCCATTATAATTGGAATGGATGACACATGAGATGTGTCATGTCAATTGTTACATTGAGATGTAATGCACCTTGATGAGTGTAGGCTAACATGCCTTATGAAAAGATTAATCCAAATCAATAAACTATGATACAATCATATTCTAATAAAGATGAGAGAGAAACTCATACTTTGTGATGACAATACATTCAATGATGAATGATGAGGATATATAAGTATGTTTGAATACTTATGATATCTATTTTGGTTTCTAGCTGTGAGAAATAATGGAATAGGGCTGATCATTAATAATATGATCTTAAGAACCCAAGTGGTTAATTATGGAAAACCCTAATGAAGGGTGCTGATATAAAAGAGATACCATGAACCCTAAAGAGGGAATAGTGGTATTACTTAGTGTTGTATGGAACTGTTGTGAAAGAGAAATCATGAACCCTAAAAAGGGAATAGTGATATTACTTAGTGTTGTATGATACTGATATGAAATCATTATAATTGTTATCATGGATACTAATGATGCAGGGATGATGAGATGAGGAGTATAGCCTGGTATGGACTATGATGCTTTGTTATGAGAATGTTTTATAGGATTCATAAGCCTTCATATACTTTGTGTAACAAGAATCATTGAGCTTTGTGTACTATGTGCAACACATTGTGTAGTAAGGATCACGATGTCCTTGGTCAGATGATCTGAAGGTATTAAGTTAGCTAATAAGTGGTAATAAGTATCCTATGGTGAGTTATGGGTTCAAATACCTAGATGCTATAATCATGATGATGAACTTATTAATAAGTGGAATTGTACTTGGTGAATCGAGGGATTAAGATCCCAACACTTTGTGAAAAGAGTATGGCTACAGGCCATGACTCCACAATGACAATGCCAGGCATTAGATATATGATCTAAACCTGAAGAGAGTTAATGTTGTGGTAATGATTCTGTAGTGAATAAATGTTATACATGTTCTTCATATTCCTTAATGGATAAGTGACATATTGCTCTTTCAAGTTATAGCTGCAATGTTTTAGATAAGAATAATATTCTAATCTGTTAGACATTGAATTAACTGCTGTCAAACAAATATGATTCCTCTGTTCATATTTATCTTCTTAAGCTGCAATAATAATGTTACTGGCGGAGAGTTATATCTCTCACTGGGGCAATTTATAATTGTCTCACCCCCGTGGGAACTACATTTTTAGGTGGACGCGGACGAAGAGGTAGGAATCCTTCAGTAGGAGAAGGACAACAACAACAACAGCAGGGATAGAAGTGAAGTCTCAGGTGGAGACACTGACTGTTATGCCAAGCATAGATGTAGATAGAGTCCTATGTGTCATCTCTGTACTCTCAGGTCCTCAGAGTATTAGTTAGTGCTTTTGAGATTTTGGCACAGTGCCTCGAGATTTTCATACTGCATGTGTTTAGTTTAATAGGACAGTTGATGCTTGTAATTCACAGAAAGAGATGATACAAGATATGTACTTTTGAAAAACAGAATGTAAATGTGTTACTTTTGTTCTATGTGAGAAAGTTTTTATTTGATGGACCTCTTGATAAAAAAGTTTTAATTTTTAGTGATTTTCAGTAATCCACTGCTTAGAGAATGCTTCCACATTAGTTAATTATGATTTTATGAGTTGTATGCCACAAGAATCATCCATGTAAACTCTAGTTTACCAATAAGCACAGATGCGGTCATAACACTATCGCATGATCGCTATCTGACACTTTCAAAAGAATCCATACTAACAATATGCAACATGTGACACACTCCACTTAGATTTAGCATTGTTATCTAGATATATGGATGTTAATAGATCACATTAAGGTAGGTAGCAAGGTTGAATAATAAATTTTTCTATCATTTTGTTCTTAATAGTATTTGGATTAACTAGGGTCATCTAAACTTGTTGAAATTAGGTACATTACCTAACTCGACCATGTCAAATCCAAAAAAAAAATTATATTTTAGTTTTGAGTTAGGTAATCTTGTGATTTTAATATTAGGTACTTTGAATAATTAATACATTAATCATTATTAAAAATGATTTACCTTGCTAAAACTGGAGGGAGTAATATATTATAATTACTCATATACTGACCAAGGGAACATATTATGCACATATGTGGGGTTAGTTTCTATATTAACCCTGACTAGTTATCGTTGCATAATTATATTTAGGCTTACTTTGTTATTTGGCTATGATGCAAACCAAGATTGAAATATCATACTCTTGGGTTACTCTGGGATTCACCGATTCCTTGGAACCATATTAATTCATGTTTGGCATAAAAGCTCTAGGGGTGAATAGAGAAAATCCAATTTTATGTACAACTTAAAATAAAAGGTTAGTCAATTGCAACTTGCTCAAAAAGATATTGCAAAGGAAAGAGTAAAGCAAGTAATGGACAAAGTAGGAAACCACAAAAGACAAATATGTATGTCAGTTCCATCCTAAATGACATCAATCCACTGCCTAGTTGTTTCCAAGTAGGATTTCTAACATGTATTTTATTACTTTTCTATAACAATAAAAAATACACAAATTCTGGTGCATTTTGTGGCTAAAGACCAACCTCCTTTCCAGCTCAAGGATAACTATCCTCTTCTTTATAGGACTCTAGATGACCACCCTCCTTGGAGAAGATTGCAATCCATCTCCACCACCTTTCGAAACAACCTTCTCACAAGAAGTAGCTCTAAAGAAACTTCACCTTAGACTTCTCACAAGAAGTAGCATGAAACATCAAATCAAACAAGGAACAAGAAGAAAGAAGGAAAGTACAACTCCTCTCACAAAGATTATAGAATAGAAGAAGTAATGAACAAGTGATGATCAACTCCACAAAGGTTTAGGAAAGGCTATATTTGGTGGAGTAGGACACTAAGGTTGAGCTAAAGCTTAGACTAACTTTAAGGCAGTTGAAGGTAGCAATGTGCAATACTAAGCTTGAAAGGATAACATGGAGCTGGCTTGCTCAAGTGTGCTCTATGTGTCCATAAGTCACTCCTATATATTAGAAACACTTAGTAATAGATAAGATAGCTGTCATGAGTGTTTAGGATGAGTTTCGTGGGAAACTAATCGTTATAGGATAGCTAGTGGAATTAAAATGGCTAATTGCACACTTTCTAATTTTACTGCATAACTACCCAGTCGAAAAAGATTTCAATTTAAATGCATTTCGGTCTAAAACAAGTGTGATTAAAACATTACATAGACCTATTTTCTCTAACGGTAATGTTTTAGTCAATCTAAAGTTCAACCAGGATGCATTTTGGTCAAAAAGAAATTCTACCGAAAAACACTGACCCAATGAGTCCTAAAATTTAGAAAATGGTTCAACTGAATACGGAAAAAATATCCACATACCCTAGTGGTGTATGTATAAAACTAGTTTTAGGATGGTTTTGAGCCAATCATCACTTGTTCTTAGATCATACCTATCAAGTTGTACAATTTGCACATGTATGAAGTATCATCTAGCTACAACTTGATGTACAAACATCTAAACACACATTGACTGGGTATGCTTTGATATTGGATCTTGTTTATGTCTCTTGATCACCTGAAGCACTTAATTAACACAATAATAATATAAATAGAAAGTATTTTCATCATCAAAATTAGAGCATGGCATATCTGAAAATCCAGGAATCTCCCCCTTTTGATAATGCCAAATATTTCTATACGATAAATTTGAGATAACAAAATTGAGATCATAATACCTTTGATATGCTATATAATAAGAAAATTCATCTCGTGGATTCTTTGTCGAAGTAAAAAAGGTGGGCATAGTTACCAAGCTACCCTTTAAGGAGCTACACCCCCTCAAAAATATAATCATATGGAGTGGAGGCCTTATACCTAATTAACGAGAGAATATCAAATGAAGTTAACAATCTAAATAGCAAGGCATGAGATACAAAAATACACAATTTGATCAAGAAACATGTGTAGATATGTCTTAATATCAATTAGAGGAATGTTAAGTCCTTCATGATAAAGAGGCCCCTTTCTGAACAAAAATAATTTAAGAAAGATTTTCTATGTAAATGATAAGGAATGTTTAGTCCATCGTTGTCAGAAAGAGAAAATAAAACAAAAAATATGATTTTCTTGACATTGTTTTCTTCTTCATCTTCCATTTCATGTTCTTGGAACTTGACTTCTTATGTCTCTAAGTTACCTATAACTTCTTCAAGTTATGAAATACAAATATTCAAAGATCCTTCTATGACAATAATTTTCTTTCATACTTAGAGGTTCAAGAATGCAAAATCTTAGTAACAAGCCATGATGTTCTATATTCTTTCCAAAAGATTTTATTACATTTATAATAAAAATAAAGCTAAAGTACATTTTAGAAAATATTTCATGTTTTTTCACACAAAATAACTCTAGTTAATGGTTAATCATATTGATTCTAGAATCCTTTACTTGCTTGGTTCCTTTATGAGTAATAGACAATTTGATCCAAATATCATAAATAGTTTCACAAGAGGATATTCTATTAAACTCACTAGGAGAGAGAAAGGAATATATAATACTTACAACTTTAGTATTTAAGGTGGCCTTTTTTACCATAGCTGCACCTCGTTGCTCAAGCTCCGTCATTAAAGGTGGTTGGATTACCATCTTCTAAATTTCAAGGCTAATCTATTGAAAGAAGAATTGAATGCGCCTCTCAATTATGTATATTTAGGGTCGTCAAAGATAGTAGGACAATGCATTCCTTCAATTAATGTTAGTTGGCCCAAGAGATTTTACCTATCTTCAAGACTTGGTAAATGTTATTACCCACATTTCATTTTACCAGTAAGTACCTTGGTTAGTGCATAATTGAACTAGTTATGTTGAGATGAGTACTTGCTTTTGTAAATAGTGTTTTGATCTTTGAGCTAGTGTTAATGTATCATTAGCTTGTTTTCTTGTCCTGAGGTTGAGGACAAGTTTGTGCTTAATCCGTTGCCGAAGAAATCATGCGAAACCGACCTACGAGTAAAAAGATATAAGCTTTTTAGTGTGCAGGGACCTATGTGTAATTTTGGAAAGTTTTTGGGCAATTTACATCCGGCCCCCAGGGCGCCCTTCCTTATCCTTTCCTTCAGTTTTCCTTTATTAGTTCTGTTAACCGACTTTGGAATGAACGATAGTTCATTTCCTTCGGTTGCCGCCTGAGAAAAACAGAGAAGGGGAAAGGGAGAGAGCAAGCTAGAGGAGAAGCTAGGCAACCAAGCCCCTTCCTTCTCCATTCTTCTTCGATTTCTTCATCTTCTCCAGCCAAATCAACCGGCTGCATCATCTTCTTCTTCTTCACCTTCTTCTTTCCCTTTCTTCTTTGTTCTTGCTGCCCGACCAAGGTAGGCGCCGGTCAAGGAGGTGCTAGGAGCGGCCAAAGACGTGAAAAGCAACGTCTACGGTTTGCTGCTAGGTCGTCTTGAAGTTCCCAAGGTATTTCGTGCAAAGATTTCCCCCGAATCGACCCCAATCTCCTCTTTTATTTCTGCAATTTCCGCCCCTGCGCAGGTTGCACGGCGTGCAAATCCGTTTTGCACGGCGTGCAACATTGCAGAAAGCTGATTTAGGGGATTTCCGTTTCTGCGCAGGTTGCACGGCGTGCAAAGTCAGATTGCACGGCGTGCAAAGTTACAGATAGCGGAACGAGTTTTAGCCCAGGTGCACGGCGTGCAAAATCAGTTTGCACGGCGTGCAAGTCAGTTTGCACGGCGTGCAAGGTCAGATTGCACGGCGTGCAAAGGTGCAGAAAAGTAGAACAGAAGTGCACTGAAGGTGCACGGCGTGCAGCCTAGGTGCACGGCGTGCACGCTGTTGTAAAGGGCAGAATTAGGCGTGTTTGTGGACGTTTTTCGGTGTATACGAGCACACCGAAGTGGGTGAGTAGCAGTTCATTTAGAAATCATTATTTAACTCATTTTAAGTGCTTCAGTATCAGTTGATATGACCTTTAAACAGTGTATCATGTACATTTTAGTGTGATAAGTTCATTGGAACTTGAAATGCGTGATCAGAATGATGAGAAAGAGGAAATTCTATGTTTAACAGTTGTAACGCGATATTCCTGTTTAATTGTTTATCTGTTATTTAATTAATAGACCTAGGTGCCCTAACACCATAGAACCCCTAAGAGGTATCTGCAACTTAGGGGTGAAACTCGTGTTGCAACATCATCTGTGCCTGTGTCACGGACAAACGAGGAAAGAGAGGCAGTGTCTAACAACAATCGTGCGTGTGTCACGATGGCACTGGGAAAAGGAAAACTTGGTTATCTAACACCATTCGTGCTTGTGTCACGAAGGTAACCCTGTGAGACTCTCCGCCTGTGTGCTCAGGTTAGAGGAGGAGTCTAGAGTACTAGAATACTGCAGAGAGGCCCCTGAGTGCCTAGGACCTGCGGTGAGGCCCTTGAGCGCCTGAGAGTACAGTGAGGCCCTTGAGTGTCTGAGGCCCTTGAGTGCCTGAGAGTCCTGTGCAGACCAGGACAACAGTCAGACTTAGCATTTCCCGGGTGTGTCGCTAAGTCTTGTACGGTGGGACCGTAGCATGAACTTGTTGCGGATCTTTATATGCAGAGTACACTGCATATATTTAGGGCATAATAATAAAATGAATAAATAATCAAGTAGGTTCACAGTAAATTTGTATAATCTGTTCATCTATCTGAATTACCAATTGATGCTTAGAAATGAGATTATTATTTGTATATCTGCTATGTCAGTAGAACTGCCCTGCTTGAACTGTATATTTATTTATTTTCAGTTTATAAACCTGACGAGTTGTTTAGTGATAGCTAAGTGAAATGTTATTCACTGAGCGAGTAGGCTCATCCCTCTACTCAAAACATTTTCAGGTCAGCAACAGCATCAAGGATCAGAAGGATCGTTTCATCCTAACGCTTAGTTGATAGAAGGTTTGTAGTTAGTCTAGTTAGAGGTCTCTTAGTCCATTCCCCTCGATCTTCGGGACAAGGTGTGAGTGAGAGAGAGAATGTGTACAAAGATGTAAATTAATGTTATGCTTTCTTTATGTTAATCAATGTATTATGCTGTAGACCTTGCTTGTATCTTTAATCAGTTAGATAAGAAAAGTTCCTACAGTTTGCTCAGTTTTCTGTTTACAGTTTAAACTTGGTTATCATTTAAATGCCTTGAATTGTTTTAAAAAGTGATGAATGGTTGGTTATGTGTTAATCCCACCTGTCGTGCCCTAATTTCGTGGTTTGTGGCTAAAGTGAAATTGGGGTGTGACAGTAAAACTCCTTGAAGCCTTGCTCTGGTAGCAATTGAAATCTCTAGAGTGGGTGGTGAATAGAGAAAATCCAATTTTATATGCAACTCAAAACACAAGGTTAGTTGATTGCAACTTGCTTAAAAAGATATTGCAGCAAAAAGAGTAAAGCAAGTAATGGACAAAATAGGCAACCACAAAAGACACAAGATTTAGAGTAGTTCTATCCTAAATGACTTCAATACACTACCTAGTTGTTTCCAACCATGATTTCCAACCCGTATTTTATTACCTTTTTCTATATTAATATAGAATATACAAATATTGATGTCTTTTGTGGCTCAAGACCAAACCTCCTTTTCAGCTAAAGGATAACTATCTTCTTCTTTGCGCGATGCCAAAAGAATGCCCTCATTGGAGAAGATCACAATATACCTCCACCATCTTTGGACAACATTTTGTTAGGAGGTAGCTCCAAAGAAACTTCACCGCAACCTTCTCACAAGAAGTAGCACAAAACATCGAACCAAACTAGAAACAAGAAGGAAGAGGTACAACTCCTTTCACAAAGATTACACAACATAATAACTAATGAGCAAGTGGTGATAAACTCTGTATAGGTTTAGGCAAGCATGTATTTGGTGGAGTAGGACACTAAGGTTGAGCTAAAGCTTCAACTAACTTTGACGCAGCTGAAGATAGCAATGTGGAATACTAAGTTTGAAAGGATATCATATAGTTGGTTTTCTCAAGTGTACCCTAAGTGTCCACAAGTCACTCCTATATGTAGAAAACACTTAGGAATAGCTAAGATAGATGTTGAGATTGTTTAGGACGAATCTAGTAAAAAACTAGCTGTTATAGGATAGCTAGTGGGACTAAAATGACCAACTGGTTATTTGCTGATTTTTACTATAGAACTACCCTCAGTCGAAAAAGATTTCAATTGAGATGCAGAAGATTGATCGAAACACTATTGAAACCTCCTTTGGTCTAATAGTAAAGTCTCGGTTGATCTAAATTTTGACCAGGAGTGACAAACACTCTTCAATAAGTCCTAAAAATTGGAAAATGGCTCAAATGAATATGAAAAATATATCTATCTATCCTAAAGGACGTATACAAGTATATAACTAGGTTTAGGATGGTTATGAGCCAATCATCACTTGTTCTTACATTATTCCTATCAAGTTTTGTAATTACACCTATACAAAACATCATCTAGATATAACTTTATAAACAAGCATCCAAAAAATATATTATTGCACATTCTTTGATATTGGATCTTGTTCACGTTCCTTGATCACTTGATACACTTAATTCTCACATTAATAATACAAATGAAAAATATTTGTATCATTAAAATTAGAGCGTAGCATATCCAATCAGCCAACAAGGCATAATAAAGTATTCATGATCTCAGCTAAGGTAATTGAATATATGAAGGTAAAATTAGGTCAAATTCACATGATTAAACATAAAGAAAACTTGTAACAAATTTTTTAAAATTTGATTAATCTCTAGTATGAAATTTTAGACATGTTACATGCTCACTTCACATAATTGCATGTTTGTAGATGTTGCCTTTTTTTGCCTTAAACTAAACAATTCTGATCAGGAGTGAATTTGTAGAATCTCCCTGAAGATGCTTAAAAATTGATCAAGTTGCAACCATTTGACCGATGATGACGATGTTTTACTTAGTCTTTTCTATCTTGAACATCTAGTCAATTCATATCTATCTTTAAACATTAATTTTTGGGCTATTGATTCCAACATCCCTAATCATAATTCATTTGCTCTCCTATTGTTTCTTACTACGCTTTGAACTAGGTTCACTTGATGTGTTCTATATGTGGATTCTTTAGTTCTTGATTATTGTTTGGTTTTATTATTATGGTTTGTACGAGTTGTTCTTGCCCTATTTTTTCTCTATAGGTCCTTTTGAGGCGTAATCCTCCAACTTAGTAACCTCACACACCAGTTGCAGTTCCTTTCAATTTCTCCGATTCCTACAACTGATCACATACACATTCAGTTCCTTTCAGATATTATTTCTTCTAAGCTCTCCCATTACATGTTATTATCAATAATCATTGACGTGTTATGGATTATTTTTCACCAGGGCATCCTATGCATATACTTTATTGAATTTGCCTTACTCAGTAACATATCCTAAATTAATACAAATATTATGAAAAAGAGGGATGGATCACATTTTGAAATTTTATTATTTAGGGATATGTTTGGATAACAAGATAATTTGATTCGACCCAATTTTTTCTATTTTATTCATTTATCTTTTATGCAACAATGTATGTTAGGATTTTTGGGGTTGGTAAAATTTGAATTGAATTTGGATAATGGGCTGTCAGCGCCAACATAATCCTGGTTCAAGATAGCTTGATCTTACGCCCTCTTTATTAAAATCACAATTCAGGTTAAAGCCTATCTTTTTCGCAAGGGTATATATATGTAGTTGTGCTGCCAATATGATTATACCTAAAAATTGAAACTAAGGTGTGTTTTTTCAAATAGGATTAGAAACAGATAGATTGCCTTGTATTTCATTTGTTATAGATCTATATCCAAACAGGGTCTAAGTGCCATAGCATATACAAATGTTTAACTTCAGGACCACATATGCAAACATGTCATCTATTTACCTTTGTGCTATGCTACTTTTCCTTTTCTTTTGTCCTTCTAGAGGCTGTTCGCTATTTCATTTGTGTCGCCGGTTCGATCACTCTATTCACTCCCACCCTCCTCACTCTCCTAATAAACCCTAACTCAAACCCCTTCCCGCTTCAAACATGGCGAGTGAGCTTCGCTTTCCATTCCCTCTCCTCCAGTTCCTCCTCATTCTCTCCGCCGCTGCCGTCGACGATTTTACCTTCCCGTCAATCGAGAATGACGCCGCCGCTCTCCTTGAATTTCGTTCCCTCCTGTCGGATCCCACCTCCGCACTCTCCTCCTGGACCACCCCAGGCGACCTCTGTGCCAACTGGACCGGTGTCACCTGCTTCCCAAGCCCGTCGGGCGCCTCTCGCGTCGCTCGCCTTGACCTCTCCGGCCACAACCTATCAGGCCCACTCCCGACGCCAGTTTGCCAACTCTCCGCCCTTGAGCACCTCCTCCTCTCGGGCAACTCCCTCTCCGGCCCCATTCTCTCATGCCTAGGTCGCCTCCAGAGTCTCCGGACGCTCGACCTCTCCGGTAACCGCCTTAGAGGCCCTATCCCGCCGAGTCTCGCCGCCCTCCACTCGCTGGAGGAACTTTCCCTAGCCGACAACTTAGCAATCGACGGCTCCCTTCCCAGCTGGCTCGGGAGCTTCTCGAGTTCCCTATGGAAGCTAGATTTGCGAGGAAACTCCTTCGAGGGAGAAATCCCCTCCAGCTTGTGTTGGCTGCGGTCCCTGCGCCAGATTGACCTCTCGGGGAACCACCTCGGAGGACAACTGCGCGGCTTCTTGGCGCCGCTGGCCTCCCTCACGCTCGCCTCCAACAACCTCTCTGGGACAATACCGTGCCTGTCCTCCTCGTTGCAGTCGCTCGTGGTGCTCGACCTCTCCAGCAACTCCCTTGCCGGCGGAATCCCTACTTGCCTCGCATCGCTGAGGGCACTCCAGGTGCTCAACCTCTCCTCAAACTACCTCCAGTACGCACTGTCCCCGCGGCTCACCTTCTCCAGCGAGCTCGCTGTCCTGGATTTCAGCTCAAACGCGCTCTCCGGGCCCATCCCTGAGAAGATCGCGGACTCCTCGGACAGATCGGGCCTGGTGCTGCTCAATCTTTCATGGAACAAATTCTCCGGCGAGATACCCCCGGGAATCACGGACCTCAAGGACCTTCAAGCATTATTCCTCTCTCACAACCTCCTCTCGGGCGAGATCCCCGCGCCGATTGGGAACCTGACCTACCTTCAGGCGCTGGACATTTCCCACAATTCTCTCTCGGGCTCCATTCCAGCCAGCCTTGCGGGTTGCTTCCAGCTGTGGCTGCTCAAGCTCGACCACAACAACCTCTCAGGTACCATCCGCCCGGAGCTCGACGCCCTTGACGGACTCAGGATACTCGACCTCTCCGGGAACCGCCTCTCCGGCGAGATACCTCTCCCCTTGGCAGGTTGCAAGTCCCTCGAAGTGGTCGACCTGTCGTCAAACTGCCTCGAAGGGGAGCTCAACGCGGCGATCTCGAAATGGCAAGGGCTTCGTTATCTCTCCATCTCCGACAACCACTTCACGGGCGGGCTTCCTGACTGGTTATTCTCCTTCCGTTCCCTCCGCTGGATAGACCTGTCAGGGAACGGCTTCACGGGGTTCATACCGGGCGGAGACTTCAATGCCAGCGTCGAATTCAACAGCAGGTTTCCATTGGGGCTGCAACATGGACCTGGCATTGGCGGCGATGCGTACTGGACGACGGCGTCTGTGGATTTGATTGGAGGAAGACAGGCACTGCTCAGCTACGGGTTGCAGTGTCCGGTAACGGTTGACCTGTCTGGCAATGCATTTCGAGGTGAGATCCCAGAGGGTCTAATTGGACTGGAAGGTCTGGAATGCCTGAACCTCTCACACAACTACCTGACCGGAAGGATTCCTGCTGCCGCGGGCCGCCTTCAAAGGATGAAGAATCTGGTGGTACTGGACCTCTCCCACAACTCTCTATCAGGGGAGGTGCCGGTTGCCTCAGGCATATCCACCCTCCCAGGTCTCCGGGCACTTGACTTATCGTTCAACAGCCTTATAGGTCCTGTGCCAAGTGAAGACTTGCTACGGAAGTTCCCTGGGGCGTTTGCTGGAAACCCTGGGCTGTGCAGCAGTGACGAGAAAGGGTGCCAGTTGGGTGGAGATGAAGCAGGCTCGGGGACTGTTATGGAAGGAACATCCCGGGAGGATGGTGGAGGGTCCGGCGACACGGGGTGGGTTGAGGGAGGATTGGTTTCCCTGGGGGCGTTCTGGATGAGTGCAGTGGTCAGCTTCTGTGTTTCCATGCTGGTTCTATGCTGCGCACCGCCGATGCGTGGGTACATGTTCCAGGCACTGAGGAAGCCGCAGCTGGTGACTGGGCTGCAAGAGTAGAGAACTCCATCTACGGCAAGGTCAATTGTACATAATTGTGCCAAGGTACTCACTCACCCGTGTTTAGATATGGAAATCATGTTATACAACTTCAATGTATTATAGCTACTAACTGATTGGGTGCTTTCCCATCTGCACCACCTAGAAATTGTATGTTGTTTTGCAAGATGAACTGTAAGACACATTTTTGAAGTTGTGGATTGGTCGGATCCGACCAAAATTATGGAACACGCTGCCATTCGGTATAGCAATTGGAACTGATATTAGCTTTATCTCTGCAACGATAGCTTAAATCGTCTTCCTAATGGAAAGTTCTGTTTATGTCACAATCAAATGTTTCACCGATTTGTCTCATCGGAAAAGCAGACCACCAAGTATTTAGTCTTTAGCAGTTGTGGACCTTGTGGTCAAGCAAAAGCAATGATTCAAGCACACGGTAGGCCAATGTCACCTGGTGGCTTCATACAACTCATATGAGTAGATTCACTGAATTGCTACCAGGGACTGGTCGATCTTGTTGCCTTAGTACTCCAGGTGGCATGCATATGGTGCATCAATTGCTGGATTATCCGACTCTCTTGGGGTAAAAAGGCTCAACAGAGGTTAATCAGATTAGTTATCGGTGAAAGAGTTATCAAGTTGGAGAAACCAAACACGTTCTACCTAACTAGCTACCCTGTCTAATGAAAAATGTCTATCTATATCTTGGATAGTGTTTGAAAAGAAAAAGGGTTGCGAAAGTTTGTTTGGTAAAGAGACGTGAAGGGAAAGTAAGCACTTTAGCAAATTAAAGCAATGCAAAAGATCTATAACCCTCATAGTATAACTGTAATCGAAGCTTCAATCTTACTCTCCCCTTATAAATTGATAATCGAACAAGTTTTGATGTTTCCTTTCCTGTCTTTCCCACCATTAATCATGTCATCAATAGCTAACGAGCATATGGAAATTCCTGTAATACGGGATTGTGAATTTCAGTCCAGCTGTGTGTGTTACGTGAGCAAAAGGACTGCATTTCCTTGCCTTCTATCGTTCTCATCATACCTTACAAGGAGGAGCACAATATCTGATAAGTGACAACAGACATCTACACTTCTGTGGATCTTGTTTTGATTCATTGTGTCCTCTGGGTCGCTATCTTTTAGTTATTCATTTTTTAACCACCATTTTTTCTTTGATATACACTGATAATTCAAATTGAAGATCCCAGATTCATATTGAACTACCTGGAACGCAAAACAAGTTTGTAATGTGATCATCTCCCCACCTTTTAAACTTGCTTTCTGGTTGCTGGCACTCGTTTTTGATATCATAGCTGTGGATGTATCTTTCTCATCTTCTCCAAGTCGCTTTAGTTTAGAGATATCGCCTTCTCAGCAGTGGCTGTTGAAATACACGTGGTGGGGAGTTCATGAGAATGGAAGAAAACAAAATATTTGATAGCATAAATTTTGATGGCATTGAACCGATTTATCCTGTGCTTTTAGATGATGTAATTATATATGGCTAGGAAGTAGGAATCCAGCTGACAACATCAGGGGATGCCTCACTTTTCTGCGTTGAGGAATTGATGCCCTAGACACATCTCGATGAATTGATATATAAGTGTAGACTGAGAAAAGAAAGGCAACAAAGGAATAAAGGGGGAACATGGCTTTATTGTGCTTGTTGCTAGGATATTCTATTCTACAGGGTTGCTTGCATCTGAAGCTGTTTGAATGCTGTTTCCCTGGCGGATAGCCTCTGGAGACGTCAGCAGGTCACTCATGCCCCCGGCACAATAGGGGTTTAGGCGTGCAGCACGGACATCATGTTTTTGACTTTCAGCTTCGGCTCAGATCATGTTCAGCAACTCAGTGACAGCTTGCAGGCCAGGGTCCTGTTTGAAATGAACCCAAGCACGGTATTAGGCCTGGTAAGCCCCCACCCCTTCTTTTATTCTTTTCCAATGATCTCACGGATAGGTCCTTATTTGGGACCGCAAGCTCCTGTTTGTTTCGGGAGTGGGATTATGTAGTCCGGACTGGGCTAGTCCGGAATTAGTCACTAGATCTAGATTGGGGTACTCTGGATCTTAGTCTGATTCTGTTTGACAACCCAGTTTGATTCTCATGAGCTGATCAGTCAGGATTGAGTCAGGATTCAATCTGATTTTGTTTGGCTACCAGTCAGGATCTAGTCTGATCTTGTTTGACAACTTAGTCAAGATCTAACTATCCTATTCTGTTCTTACATGATAGTTTTAAAAATAATGACCACAGAACTGTACTGACAATGCAATACAAGATTAAAATTTACAATAAATATATAATTTTATACATGATTTGGGTGATAAATATTACTTTAACCACTATTGTGTTGTCTATTTCACCGAGCCTCTCTTTGAGACCCGGATTTTGATTTACTGTCAAAATGGTTAGCTCCTGCATGACATGCGTCTTGTTGTATGTATGTATACTTGTACATTTTGTATAAATAAGTAACAAAATAAATGGTGACAATCAACTTAAAATTTTCATAATACAGAATATTCTATTACACAATACAACATAAATTACGTACAAGTACCATCACAATTTGAAAAATAAAAAGGTCATATGATGTTAGGTACTGTCTTTAACACAATATTCAAGCACCCACAGACAATTTAAATTTGGCAATTACAAAATAAAAGTTTCAGTATAAAAGTTTAAGAAAAGACACTAATATGCATTCTCTGTACTTGTTGTCTTATCATTATTGACTCCAATAATATTATTTTGTTTGTCTGTCTCTCTGATTATCGGTTGTTGCACATGGTTGAGAGTTTCTCACATGATCAAGTTGTTGCATTGCCAGTGGGTAAGTACGGGGATTGATCCAGAATGTGCGTGGAAGACAACCATATTTATGTCAATTCTCCCAGTTAATGTATGAAATTCTATAAAGACATCACGCCAACCTTGACGTACATGAGGACCACACATTGACGACTTGTGCCGAGTACGACATCTGACTCATCATCCTATTGAAAATGATTCATTGTGTGCGGGAACATATGTAACATAGATTAATAGCTATCAAACCATTCGATGACAAGATATGTGACGGAAGACTCGTCACTAGGTAATAACTCTATAGAATAACTCAGTACATAAAAACGGTCTGACATAACACGTTCCCAAAGCATAAAAAACGCCTATAGCAGGGAAACATCTGATGATAACTTGCCTCTTTCAGAACTAGCATTCGACATTCCCATTTAAACTAACTGGGAGCCTTTTAAATTCTTGGCAAAGGGAACCATCTGCCAGAAGTCTGAAATTCACACCAACAAAAATGATGTTACCATGAATTGTTAACCAGATCCAGATTCAATTGTTCTAGGACTTAAACAGGTCCCTATTTTTCACTTTAGCACAACCCCTTTGACGTGTGACAAACAAACAACATGCACATGGTTTACGAAGCAAAAAATGTAACCAAAGAAGGGAAAAATATATTTTGTACCATTCTGTCTGGACTACCCAACCGCTCACAATGAGGAGTTATTCTTTGTGTCAGTATGTTCCCCGCCAGTGTGACTCTTAGCCCATGGCTCGCTTTGCATTACTTTTACAGCAAGCTCACTGTGTTACTTCCATAGCACAGCCATTGGCTCACTTTGCACTACTTTAATAGCATGTCCAATATACTAAGAAATTTATTAGTAAGTTGAAATTTAAAAAGAAACAGCATAGTCAAAATGTTTAGTTTTGCTGATATATTTGATGTTGATTCTCACAAATCGAACACCATATCACTATTTGTTAAGTGAACGTTTCCAAACACCATTACACCATTCCCAAAGACAATATTCCAAACACCATAAAAACATTTCCAAAGCCAACATTTTCAAACATAGATAGTATACAAATCGTTGTCTTACGTGAACATTTATGTAGGGCAAATCAAGACATACTTACAATTTAACCACATAAATTTCTGATACTTTATTTTTCACAAAGACTATACATGTGTCCCAACTTAGTGCAACAATTTGCATACACCAGAGTGAACGATGATTGGCCAATGCCCCACTGCAATTGTAAGAAGCAATCCTCACGTATCTAATTAGTTTTGTGAGTGATTGTAATTCTACCATTTGAATGAACATTCAACACTAAGGATATGTGATGCATAATTCTTTGGTATCACAATAATAAGATTACAATTTTCTTCAACACCTCTCCTCCTCTTTTTATTTTACTATAACAAGTGTACGCCTCTCCTTTACCTTTTTATGTTCAAAGCTTTAAACCTGTGCAAAGAGTATGAAAAATGAAATGATTCAAATAAAACAAAAAAAGCTTATGAAAAGTAAATATATACATCTCTACACAGCTTCACTAATGATTTTAATAGAACATAAGAACACATTCCAAGATATAGCACACACAACTCTAAATCTCAACCAAAGAAGCGTGCTTGAGGACTTCAAACAAAAGGTGCATCTTTAAACATCAAAACATAGGCTGAAATAAGAAAAACAAAGAGCTTCGAGATGGTTAGCAGAAATCTGCCCTCTCCAAACACCAGTATGAAAAACCAACAACAAATAAAGAAACATTTACCAGCAAATGAGTACTAAGGATCGCTTCAATATTCAGTCATCAATATATAGAAAGTAGCCCACCATGATGATCAACCATCAACATATAGTAAATTCAGTCATGTCATCTAAATGACCACATTTTCTCAACAAATAGAAAGCTACAAAGAGGTTCATCTGGTTTAAGAACTATTATCTTCAGCCATAGGCATTCATCTGAATAAGAACATCATCACAAGAACCCCAGGATGTCTAGTTTCACGTAATCAATCACTAGAAAGATTGCGATGATCTTTTGAAATAGCTTTTCCATAATCTTTAGCTTTATTTCAGCAAGAAATCATAGCATGCATAGAACTCCATAAACATTGAAGACCAGCACATAGTGTGCAATTGAGCTACTCCAAAGCTTATCAATAATATCCAACAAAGACTTAACTCATGAATTGTATAATGAAACTCCTTTACAAAAACAAAAGACCAAATGAGATAATCACAAAAACCCTACATTCTCAGAAAAGATAGAGGACATGTCTATATGCATAATAACCCTATACATCATAGCTTCACTAAGATTATAACATAGTCAAGCTCAAGCTCCTATCTCCATACAAGCATCAACATCCAAAAATTAGCATAAAGGATAACACAACAAATATTCAGTATATCCAACTCATCCTAGTACTCACCTTAAACTAGTCTCAAACCCTCCAACAAAGAAGTTCACCTTCAAGGAAGAATATCTCCACAGACTTGCCATCGTTCTCTCAGTCGATCTGAGAAACAAACTTAGCTCCACAAAGAATCCTTAGAACGAAGAGCTATCACTTTTTAATTGAGTCTAGAAACATCAAATAACAACATACCAAACACCATATGGCTTAAAACAACAAGGAGTTGGAAAAGTATCCATCATAAAAGGAGAAGGATAAGAAAGAATACAATATGCATTCGTATCATGGTGATATAGAGATTCTAATACATTAACAATCAACACATATTATTTCTAGTCCCATCAAGCCAACTTAAATATATTGTAATATGACAGTTCTACCATACAATACTTATGGTAAAAAGGAAAATGAATACCAACTACTACATGGCATATTTTTTCTCGCGTAAATCACTCTGTTTGATTTCGAAACAATTATTGGACTGTTCTTGTGATAGGTATTTCTATCTCCATCAATCACATTCACTACACACAAACACTTTCACTTTCACTCATATAGTCATATCCCAAATAGTATTAGAACTAACAAGTTTTAACATCATGTTTCCAACTAGAAGAATTATAAAATAGCTAATTACCTTGTCACAAAGGTATGGCGTTATAGTAATATTTTTTATATAAATATTTAATTCATATATCAATTGAGTTTGATCAATATGTATAATCCGGCTAGTACAGAGATAATGCCCCTAATAAGAATTTTGAGTTTCAAATCCTCCTATGGAAGCAAAAAACAATATAAGAGACCTCTATACCAGATCTGCACCAACCTCGCTGGTTGGGGGACCCCATATGGGCATGAAAGGCGCCACACATGTTTAGTCTCGGTATACGCCGAACGTGGTGGTCCCTCAACACCAAAATATTAAGTAAAGTTCAAATATCCTATATAACTACAACCTACATTTGTGATGTGGTTTTATTAAAATGTGACATAAGTAAATTAAAACATACCATTCTAGATGGCTAAGCAAGAATACCTTTCCAGCATAAATCAACACGAAACATGTTGTAACCGAATCAAAATGAGCAATCACAATCTTGAGAGTGTGCCTTATCAAATAGGTAATGAACTCATAAGAGATGTCCCATAAAAGAAGAAATTTAATCTAGACAACGAGGATGCTATTCAATACATTCTATTCAAGTTATAAGTATAATTAAAATAATATATCTTTACAAAAATTAAGAGGTTATACATTCAGCCATTACGGAATCTGTTTCAAGCAGGAAAAAATATAGGCACATCATTAAAGTGATCGTCTTCCTTGCTAACAACATACTTGTATAACATGAAAGGTATATTATTACTATTTTTAAGGATCTTGTTTACAAAAGAGAACAGGGACAAGCAAAAAGGGAAATCATTACTCGATTAAACTCTAATTCAAAGTAAAGAATGTAACATAAAAACTTTGGCAGATTAGAATTTCGTGGTCAAAAAAACAAGTGATTATCCAATACGTTCTATTCAAGTTACAAGCATAATTAAAATAATGTCTCTACAGAAATTAACAGGTTATACATTCAGCCATTACAGAATCTGTTTCAGGCAGGAAAAAAATATGCACATCATTAAAGTGACCGTCTTCCTTGCTAACAACATACTTGTATAACAGGAAAAGTATATTATTACTATTTATAGGATCTCGTTTACAAAAGAGAACAGGGACAAGCAAAAAGGAAAACCATTACTCGATTAAACTCTGATTTAAAGTAAAGAATGTATCATAAAAACTTTGGCAGATTAGAATTTCGTGGTCAACAAAACAAGCATGTCAATGCACATATACCTAATGCGGTAGTGGCTCATTCAACGATTAACACAGTTTGCCTGATTCAACACATGCTTAAAGCCATCTCCGTAAGTGATAGCAGATGAGTGCGCGAGTAAATGCGATCAATAGATGGTGGTGGCAAGTATCGACCTGCGTCCAAATGCAAATAAGGGATAGGTAATAAACACGGGAAAACATGTAATAGGTAAAGTTGCAAACCTGCTAAATGGTAAATTCCAGTGTTGCTTTCTAGCTGGTCATGCGCCGATCATGGTACTATCATCCTTCAACACCGGAAACCAGAAGATCAGGCGACCTAGCCCTATTCTGACGAGATGCCTGCCCGACGCGTAGCATGAGAAGAAGTCACGATCAATCTGAAAGGTGGTTGCGTTGATTCCTAATCAACTGAGAAGAAGGGGAACAAAGACAAAAACTGGCCGATCGTAGGCGCGCGAAGCAACAATTGCAGGTAGATTTTATGGAAAAGACGAGGGTGGTGATTTTGTGTTTAAGGAAAGGAAAATGATATACAAACGACCCTTAGCGGACGAACAACCAGATGACAGCTTGTCGTCTTCACCACTTGTCTTTTCTCACACGTCATTTAAACCCCCCCCCCCACCGATACTCCCGATACCGTCTTCCTCCTTCCCCTCTCTTCCCCATCCTCGCGACCTCCTCGCGCCCTCCCTGGGATGTTTCATTTTCCTCCATTTCTCCTCCCCCTCCTCCTCCTCGCCCCGTACTTGCCCTGCTAACTTTTCCTCCACTTACCCTCGCCCCTGCCCATCTTAACTCCTCTGCTCTACAGAATAACCTAGAGCAGGTTTTTAAGGACTCGGCTCACCCTGCACATCTCCTCTTCTGCTGATCGACTCATCCTCGGCGCTACAGGAAGACCTAGACTAGGTTTCTAAGGAGAGACAAGCAGAGCGTTATTGGAGGAGCAACAATGTTGCCGCCCGATGGTAACGACACAACGGTAAACAAGGTTTGTACATTCTGTTTGCTTTGTACTTAGTTGTTACCGATTTTAGCATAACAATGTTGTTATCAGATTAAATGCTAAGTAGCTAGGTAACCTAATACTAGAATGTAACATTATTTTTTATTTCTACTAAGGTGTCACCGATTATAACATAACAATCTAACAATCTTGTTATCCGTGCACATGCTAAGTAACTAGTAACACGACAACATGCATTTGTAGGCATCCTAATACTCCTTACTCGATGTAACCTTGTTTTGCATAGTTCTCATCTTCAGTACACAACAACAACAATACATAACGTTTGCCACAAACACAAAAACAAACATTTTTTGTTAACTCGTCAAAACAAACATTGTTATTTACTCAGACAGACCTTGTTATATGTCACTGTCAAGCTCCCCTTCAGTGTAACAATCCAAGTTCAGCTACACTAACACTCAGTGTAGTATGTACTAAGTTGTCACCCCGGTTAACATAACCACTCCGCTGTCAGGTTCTAAGCTAATTAGGCAGTAACTCAGTACATGTGTTTTTATTGCAACCTCTTACCAGTAGCTCAATGTAACCTTGTTTGCATCATTGCCATCTTTAGTACACAACGATATCAATAACCAACTTGTGTCATTATTACGCATAAACATTGTTAATTAACTCTCGTGGAGTAAGGAACTTAGCACAACCATTGTTACATAACACCTCGTTAGCTGTTACATTAACTCTCATGTTGTCTGTTACATAGCACTCATGTAGTTTGGTTTTGGAGAATTACACTTGTTTGTAACACCCCAGTAGCCATTAACCTTTAACATTTATAGCCCAGCAATCTTGCCAATCCTTGACCGTTTTGCATTCTCCCTTCTGTTCTTGTTGTTCTCATATGTAGTTTGACACGATTATCTTTCTTTTAGATAACCGATTGCCCCGATTGCACTGTATTTTTTCACTATAACTCAGCTGCGCATGAGTTTTGTTAACAAGTTTATTGCAACCTCTTAGCAGAGCTCGATGTAACCTTGTTTGCATCATTGCCATCTTCAGTACACAACGACATCAATTACCAACTTGTATCATTATTACGCATAAACATTGTTAATTAACTCTCAGTGGAGTAAGGAACTTAGCACAACCATTGTTACATAACACCCCGTTAGCTGTTACATTAACTCTCATGTTGTTTGTTACATAGCACTATGTAGTTTGGTTTTAGAGAATTACGTTTGTTTGTAACACCCCAGTAGCCATTAACCTTTAACATTTGTAGCCCAACAATCTTGCCAATCCTTGACCGTTTTGCATTCTCCCTTCTGTTCTTGTTTTTCTTATATGTAGTTTGACACGATTACCTTTCTTTTAGATAACTGATTGCCCCGATTGCACTGAATTTTTTCACTGTAAATCAGATGTGCATGAGTTTTGTTAACAAGTTTCCGCTTTAATAAACACCACATTACCCTTTGCCATTCGTTTACCACCAATCGTTCCATTTGTGTTCTTGTTTTATTATACATAGTTTGCCAAAGTTTCCTGGCTGTTAGAGTACCGATTGCTCTGGTTTCTTACACTTTAACTCAGGTTCTCAGGAGTTTTCCTTTTCAATGTATTACCGCGTTAAGACATTAACGTAAACCTTTTTGTGTTCGTGACCATTTGTTATGTTGTTTGCCAAGGTTTCCTTGCTTTTGTATTCACGATTGTTATGCTTTATTACACTGTAACTCAAGTTCGCAGGTGTTTTTTTTCCAGCAATCTTTACAAATATTTTTAAGGTATGCTTTTCAAATATTACACGATTGGTATGCGTTATTACACGATTGTTATACTTTACAAATATATTCAACAATCTTTACTCAAATTACGCTAAAGTTTTAAGGGTTGCAATCTGTCCATACATCAATCTGTACGACTGTTGCTACAGTCACATAACAATTTGATTTCATATATATCTTGCAGCCACATTCCCATTTATATTAAATTTGACTACCATAACATACATCATAACCACAATTGACCTCATATACTTCATTATTAACCATTTTCATAGATCAACATACTTACTCTCCTATTTTTCCATAAACCAATTTATATCTTAAACATGCAGTACTTTCACTTTTATATCCAGCTATCAATTCCATTGTGCTTTTAGGTTCCTTGCACTCATTACCTTCTTAAATGTCTTAGAATTCAGAAGTAATTGTCATCGATTTGAACCAAGACCCAGAGCAACAGTGCGTTCATGTCAATGAAGTGGTTACCGTAGATGAAGGCTTCAATCGCTCATGCATCACAGTCAGCTCACGTTGTAGTGCTGACAGAGGATGATATAGAGCATTCATCTACAAGTCAGACCCATCCCAACTCCCTGAATACACCCGATAATATCACAACTTCCGGTAACATACCGACACCTGAGATAGGCATAAAGTTTCCAAGTATAGAACGGGCGAGGTAATTCTATGAGGCGTATGCAGACGCTTCTGGATTTGGTATCAAAATCTTGCACTCACATAAGGATAGATATTGCAATGAGAACTTAAGGATCACGTTCTCTTGTATAAAGGTGGGAAGCCACCAGACAACTGCAAGGATTCTCTATACCGGTACAATCCAACTGCACATACATAATGCAAATCTTATGTTAAGATGAAACGCACGATATTAGGCGAATATCAGATTTCTAATGTTAACCTTCAACACAACCACCAAATGCTTCCCAACCACATGATTATGCATCTTCCATCCAATCGAAAAATACTGGTAGATGTTCAGAGGCGTATTGACTTCAATGATGCAACATGAATTGGCGCATAAAAGACTATGTCATCCTTAGTATGTGAAGCTGGAGGTTATGACAAACTTTCATTCACACAGAAGGACATGAATAACCATTTGCTTCATTCACAAAAGCTTTGTTTAGGGGAAGTGATGCCCATGCAATACAAATATATTTTGTTCGTATACAGAAAGAAAACTCGGACTTCTTCTACGTTCTAGACTTGAATGAAGAAGGAGTTCTCTGAAATATATTTTGGGCAGACGCAAGGTCTCAGATAGCATACAAACACTTTGGTGATGTTGTTACCTTTGATACAACATACCTGATGAATAGATATGAAATGCCATTTGCACCATTCATTGGGATTAACCATCATGGTCAGTCCATCTTGCTTGACTATGGCCTGTTATGTGAAGAAACAACGAATAATTATATTTGGCTTTTCCAAACTTGGATGCAATGCATGGGTGAGCACATTATGACCTACAGTTCCATAAATATTACTATACTGCGAATTATGACATGTAGCTCGACGCTACTATGGTCCAGCGTAACATTTGCTGTCATTCATAAGTTTTCTCACTGGTTAATGTTAAACCTGGTTAACTCAATTATTTGTTCCTTTTACAGTTTATGCATAGGAGTTTCTTAATATGTTCAGGCTGTTATACTAACAAGCAATACCATGTTTGTCGCACCACAATTTCTCCTTTTCATTTTATTATTCTATATGTACATAGTGTGTTAAGGCTCTGTATTTTCAAAGCTTCTCATTCAAATATTATCTAGGCGAATCACTCATCTTCTATTACATTTGATTATCCATACATATGCTTCATAATTTACATATTTCTCTATAGTATAAATGTAATATTTCTGTTATTCGGTTGGCTAGTTGTCTATTTGCTGGTTGATTCATTAAATACCCCCTTCAGTCCACTGAGTTTGTCAAATGAACACCTCCTCCACAACTAACTCAATTCTACAAGATGTATTTCTGCACATATAGGTCATGCCATCTGTACACCTGCATAGTTATCAACCTCTATATGTTTTTCCAAGAACTAGCATCACAACTAATGGCATACGCTGCCCAGACTCAATGTTACACATTAAATGCTCTATATTTACGTATGATAAAAAATAATATCCATTAATTCTATTTAAACAGCTACTTCACCCATCTCAGTTGTGTTATTATATTTTAATTGTGCTCAGTCACTCCACCTAAGGACATAGTAACTGATCAAGCACAACCTATAATAAATGGTATTTGGTCTGTCTTTTCTAATGAAAAGCACTATCTATGCCTCTGGCACATTATGAGGAAATTACCTGACAAGTTAGGCAAAACTTCAAATGCATCACAACTAATCAGGAATGTTGTATATGAAAGCCCAACGATTGAGGCTTTTGAACAGAACTAGGAAGCCGCAACACTCTCATGCAAGACAAATCAACAAGGGTGGCTTTCTCGCATGTACCACTTGCGTCAAATGTGGGTACCTGCGTACGTTGATGACTTCTTCTGGGCCGACATGACAACAACTCAACGGAGTGAGTCTATCAATTCTTTCTTTGACAATTATATTAACTCTAAAAAATCGTTGAAACAATTCGTCAATCAATACCAACGGGTACAAGAAGCCCGCCTAGAGGCAGAGCACCATGCCGATTATGACAATCTATACAAGGTTGTTCAATTAAGGACTGATTTTCAGATTGAGATAGATGCTAGAACTATTTACACACAAAACATGTTCAAGAAATTCCAAATTGAGTTACAGAGAATGATGTACTGCGAGGCTGTCATATTGAATAATATATCCACATTATCTACTTTTTGTGTTAATGGGCAACACAGGGTGTGCCTAACTGAAATTGAATCCAGCCTTGTTCAGAAACAGTTTGTAGTCACATATGACTCAACTCAGGATAATGTGTTATGTAGTTGCCGTTCGTTTGAAAGCAAGGGACTAATGTGCAGACACTCGCTCTATGTTCTTATTAGGAATTGCAGGGTAGATAGGTTGCCCATGCAGTATGTATTAGCTAGGTGGAAAAAGGACACCACAAGAGATTTCAGAACTATTGGTGCGAAACACACATGCATGAGTACGGAGTCATCCACAAGAGCAAAAGATATCTCAAACATGTGCCAAACATTCATTTCCACGACCAGGATTTCTGAGTACCACTATAATATTGTTAGGAAGGCAGTTCTCACAGCAATACAAACATGTAAAATAGAGCAACGACTGCATCCTAATACCAGTGTAAGTACATCATATATTCCTTCATATGCGTACATGTGGTGTTGTACACTTTTCGACCATTTTTTTACAATCCATCAGCCACTCACTTAATCTTTGTTACATGAAAACAAAATTTTCTACTGTAATCCCATGAATCATACATTTAAGCACTATTATTTTCCTAAATTGTACTACTGTCAGGGGACTTTTTTGACGACATTTTGGACCACTGCAATTCTAAATGGTTGTATACCACAAATTTACTTGTTCTACTGTCATAGTGCACAAATCGGTAGTGATGTCATTACTTAGCAACGGGTATTGTACGTATGTATTATACGGATCATATGTTTACCATACACTACATCGTTCTTCTTGTATGCACTTTTGCTTATCATGTTACCTGATACTTTTCAACATAGGAACCCCTTTACTCTAAATCACTCCATATGCTTACTCTATCTATAAATACTGATGTTATTCTATTTCAGTTAATGTTCTTTAACATTTCTTTACAATCTTTAACCGTGCATAACACCTCTACTAATCATAACCTCACACATATTTTGCTCATTGTTATTAAATGTTTTCTGCTTCTTGTAAGAAACCACTCTTTTTACATGATCTACTTGAATTTGAAAGGTACAAAGCCAATCTTATGAAGATGTTAATGTCATAAAATACCCATGCATTGCTAAAAAGATCGGAAGGCCTTCCACTGTGCGTAAAAAAAGCTAGAAAGAAATGCAAGCTGTCAAGAAAACATCAACTGCTACTGCTCAAATGAAAAACAAAGGGAAACAATCTACAAAGCAAACCAAGAGGGCATTCAATGCAAATAGTTACAATAGCAGTGCAAGTCCTCCTCATCAAGCAACACGGTTACCTACGGATCTACCACAACAAACTTACACTCCTTCACACCTAGCTGCTGCATGGCTGGAATTGATGTCACAACAAACATAGTTTGGGTCGCTGTATTTGTTTGGTTATTATTTTGCCGTTGCATGTGGAGTTTGGATAGTATACATTATTAACTATATCCCAATGTACAGACATGTGTACTACACCTCCATCCAAAAAGAATTTAGTACCCAATGTTACATGTAAACCGTTGTTCAAATGTAAGAAATTGTAATTTTCACATTCATGTTATACAACGACAACCTAGTTGTACCTCCTTGTTGGAGCACTTTCTTTACTTGCTCAATTTATATTATACTACATCCTCACGACTTAAACCCAACGAATTAATTGCAGCATAATATTTCACAATATCAATTTACCTGACATGTTTGATGCATTTTTTTACCAAATTCCAACATCAACTTTAACACCACTGTCACACCTTCATACATGCCCGTAATGTATATTCACTTCAAAAGTGGGTCAAAATAACAGTCCATATAGGTATAACAACAAAGTAGTACCTTACTTTTTCCGTTTACCAAACAAGTATAATATGACTACATCTATATTGTTTGTTATTAGACAACTGTACATACAATGTTAATGTGCTTGGACGTTACACCGCACCATTTAGCCCAATCAACATCCAAACAATTTTGTTACCACATAAATCAAACAACTTCCCAACATCAAACCATTGTTATTCCGCAATCAACTACCAACCACCCAAACATAACGTGATTACATGCCTACCCAGCAACCTCGTTGCCAAACAAGCCCTCCCATACACTGCTTCTGCCGCCGTTTGCTATTTTTTCCCGTCATTCAAGCCACACCCTGTTATGCCACATAAGGCACACTTCCCCTTCATTCAAGATTTGTCGCATCACACTTATGCCCACTTAACTGGTTGACGCAGACACAAGGTTATTACCACACCCTAGCTCGTTATTACCTTGATCCACACCCTTTCACCATATGTACGCTTGTGTTTGACAAGTGTTGTGACCATCAATACCCTGCTAGCACATCACATCTATACCCTCACACAACCATGTTCACGAAAACACAATATGTCATCCTGCTAGGAACCTTCCACATTTACTCCCACCACACGCTCACACACCAATCAACTCAAGACTTTGGTGAGCCCCAATCACCCCAACTCTTACCCAGTTATGTGAACATTTCCAATGTATATACATCATCACACACTATCATTTTGGTAAATTTGCATTGTCTTCATTTTACGCTACCACTACATTACCACATTCAGTTGTGACTTTACAAACTAGCCCTTTAAATAAAGTTGTGAGCATTTGAAACCACTCAGTGAATACAGAACATCACAAAAAAACCCACTTTGTCTGCTACATAGGCAACCATGCATTATCCAAAAAACATACTCATTACAGAAGAACACTTGCACAAATTTCGTAAGTGTGTACACCACCAATTCAGCCAAATAGATCAATCGGCGATCCAAACTACAAATCCTAATACCATTAACTATATTAGATGAATCTACCAATGTTATAGTGAAATCTTATGAGTTACCAACGCTGCACAGTTATATACTACTTCTTCCGCAGGACTTCACTATCTATTACCACCTACCTGCTACACACAACAACATATAACTAATTCAGGGCATTTCATAGCATGGACCTCAACTAAACATTGTGCCCTTTTACACTTACACTACATTACCAAATTAAGAATTTAGCAAGTATGTTACAAAAGTGCCCTTTGTAGTATGTTGTAATCCTTTCAAATCACTTAGTATATACAAAACATCACATAACGGTCCACTTTGTTTGCTACATAGCAAGCCATGCATTACCAGAAAAACATACTCATTGCAGAAGTTCACTTGTAGTAATTTTGCAAGTATGTACACTACCAATTCAGCCAAACATATCAATCAGCAAACCAGAATACAAATCTCATCACCATTCACTATTTTATAGGGTCTTACCCATGTTATACTGAAAACTTATGTGTTGCCAACACTGTAGACATATATATTAATTCTCCAGGACTTGCATGTCTATTACCAGCTACCTGCTACACACAACAACATATACATAATTTAGGGCATTCATAGCATGGACCACACATAATCAGTTTGCCCCTTTTAACAAAACAGCTTGATGCATTACATACAGAGTTTGCTACACAGACACAAAAATAGTCTGCCACCCATGGTTAGTACCCAAACTTTACCAAGTGAACCATGAAATACAAACTTGTAATCTTCATTTATCAGACAACCCCTTCGTTGACATACTTTTTCAAGTTAAGTATCTCCACGACATTGTGTCCTCTAAGCTGGTGATATTCCTCACCATACGATTCTTGGATTCTTTGACCTGTACACACACATTCCATCCAGCGCATCACGCACAGCCCCAGTCGTTTGAACCGGGTGGTTGCTGGTCTGCTTTGTTGTCAAAGGCTATACTCCACCCTTATTCAGGAACACCACTTATCTTACTCAACATGATTTTTAGTGATGCAACCTACATTATGGAATAAGATATATTCAATTGACTAATAGTATCAATTACCAAATTAGTTAGACATTACAAAATTCAAGTGAGATCTTACCAAAGTCACAACATCATCGTCGTAATCATGATTGGTGTTTGGCTTGTTATACCTCCTCCCAGGCCACATGCTGCTATAGTGAAAAATCTTCTTGTATTCATGTGATGTCACAAGCAAATGCTAGTGTTTGGCTGAGTAAGGGGATGAGTATAAAATTGGCCCTCTTAATCTGTTTCTGTCGTTCGTAGCAATACTTTCTCATGCACGGTGCATCCCTTGTCTTTATGGCATGTATCATTGAAGTGTGGAATATGAACACCCTCCTTCCAAACCCATTGCTATACTCCTCACGCATCACTTCACTGTAGCCTTCAAGGAACTGCCACAGATATATATAAGGTATATATGACATCAATTAGATAAAATCTCAATCTATCTATTATCATAGTTATTGTACATGGAATGTTGTTCCAGTGCCACAAAAAATACACTACTCATGCCCAATGTAAAACCTTTGATACCATTCCATGACTACCCTTTTTTGCAATGCACTTCCCACCTGTCGTACCTTGTTTACTCAATGCTTAAACTCAAATGAATTAGATGTTGTTTAATTAGTACTACATATATGATTTCGACATTTGTCCAATTTGGCCATATACAATACATACCTGCTAAATGTTATACAAACATTTAATGTGTTCCCAATCTATCATTTATTCCATTTCTTTGTTTTAGATCTATATTTTCCCCTTGTACACACAAATGCCATATTCAATACACCCATACCAAAGTCTACACTATAATTGTATCTACTCACATAATTGTATATGCTATTCGACAACTACATGGTTATTACCAATGCATCACACATGGCCGTGCAATTATGTAATTAGAGCATTCCAAAAAATAAAATTGTCATCATCATTATGAGGTAGATATTCAAAATAACGCATTTGTTGCCTGCCACCCTCGTTGCATCTGACAAATTTTAATATATATATTTTGTAATAAACAGATTTCGTCACATTTTAACCTGGTTAGTTATGTGCCCTCCAACCCTCATAGTAGATGCAAAATTGGCCCACATAATACACACATTATCACTCTTGAAGATAACATACCCTGGGTTCCTGTTGGGGCTTGTCAAGTGCAACAGAAATATTGTAAGAGATACAAACATAACATTAATGGTAGTAGCTTGTGCAAAATAGTATATTCACGTGTTAGGAAACCCTTTTTAAAATCCAAAAATAGGATCTTTCTCGATTCAGTTTCTCAACATTAGCAAGGTCGAGCCACAACACTGCACGCTTGTCCCAACCCACCATGAGTTGCAACTCTTTCTTCATCATAGGTCTAATTGCCCTTGGCTTTTGTTCGTGATGTGCGACTTTCACTCTCCTTATTAATGAACTTGGGCTGTTAGACACGTGTACCACGTCTCTTACGCTATCTGTTTTTTCCACATCAACTGTTATCATGTCCACCATAACCTTCACACGGTTCTATACCAAAAAAAATATCAAATCATATATGCTAGTAGTATGTTAGTTCACTACAATTACCTTGTCGTACTATCGTGCGAACACAATTACCTTTTCATCGGCAGCCTCCACATCGACAATTACCCACTCCGATTTCATAACCTATTTTGTCTTCCCCTTCTTGCCAACCGACATTAATATCAAAGTCTGTGTACTTAGCACACTTAGCAAGTTGTTGATTTCACCATCTATACTGGTCTTTTTCTACCAGTCCTATACAGGTACAACACAACAACATTTCATGAAAGACAGTTAATCAATTATAGCCTTGACCATTCCAGAATTATGGAGTTATAATAGTTACATACATATCTATCTGCATTATCTGGTTCAACATCACTAGTGCGCTTGTTACCCGGTCTTCCATGAACAACGGTAAACGGAATGCTCTTGGTTGGCTCAGGCGTTACAAAAATGCTGTTTAGGTTACCCACATTTATCTTGACACACATAACAAAATTTTTTTTAAGTGGCAGTCACATCAAACCTATCACAATACTAGACCACGATCAGTACTAATGTAGATTAACACCTTGCATACCTGTGGCTTTGTTTCGGGTTCATGCACTGGCATTGCACATTTTATTCGTATTTTTAAAAGTTGACTACCCTCACCTAAAACTTGATCAGTCTACAACAAAGTATCACAAACTACTACAATACCTCTACAAACATTACATAACACTTTTACAAGATTTGTAAATTTACCTTTTCGAGCTCACTACAGTTCTTCAGATCTTGTACCAATGGACTTCTATCTGGTATTGGGATTGCACCATCTTCTGACCCCATCGATTTTTAATTTAGTTTGATCAAAACAAACAAATCAATAGCTTAATTAAATTTCACTCGTCTACAATTTATTTACTATTACTGACTTATCAACTAATGTAATTAAATACCATCTTAGTTATACTTCCTTTTGTATGGCACCCATTCTCCCAGCCATAACATCAATCATTGAAGTAGGTAACAATGTTTCCACTCCATCCTATACAGTTCCGTATCAAGTTAGCATATGTCCTATACACATTACTTTTACAATTCAATGGTGTTATTGACCCCTTGTCAACTTATCCCTCTGCCTAATGCTGTTGTGCAAAGATAAATTCAATTTTTTTAGGGATACCTTTTTGGTTGTAGACCTCATTTGTGGACGACTACCAATTATTTCTTCCATGTTATGTCGCTCAAAATTTTTTGGCGTTGGAGTGCCCACACCTCCACTATTTCAACCTTTTGGCGTGTCATAACAGATCTTTCACAAACAAGTATTACATTACTACCTTTGCTATAGAAGACAAAATCAACTGGCTACTATTTGTGCAACTACAATACTATACTTACCGTTTTTGCAACCTTCCATTTCCTTTTACCAGAGGAGGTCAATTCACCTTCTTTTATAGAATATGACACCAACGGTGTCACTAACCCAACCTGATCAGTTAAGTTTTACCACCTTAGCTCTATTTAAATATACAATTTCCCTAGTTTTCAACAAAACAATTGTAATGACCCCGCTTCCCGATAACCCCCAATCAAGGGAGACCAAAAGGTCAGAGATGTTATCTCAATATTTCAGGATCCATGGTTTGACATTTAATAAAAAATAATTATCAAATTCCACTATCACTAAACGGAAAAGCTGGAATAAAACAAATCTTGTTGCATACCTTGTAAAATTCGGATCTAGACTTCTATCCACAGTAAAAGTCTAAGCTAATTAATCCTCCTTGCACATGTTAATTGTATCTTCACAATATTTTGATTTACTGTTTATCCATTTTCAAGATTTTGTACCTAAAATGCTGACAAACAAAACGTCGGTCAGTATATTTCTATACTGGTATATGGGGGGCAATCAAAATTTTCACAAATAGTTGCTAACCACCTAATTATCATAAATAAGTTATTAACAATCCAAATTACATTTTCAATGTGACATTCTCAACTACTTTTGCCCTAAACCCTGGATTACCCTCTCTTAGGGTTTTTTCCTTGCAAGGGGCATAAGGCGACCTTCTCCATCATGAGCTTGGTTCCTGGGGTCACCTCTCGAGGTGCCCAATGGTCTTCCCTCCAGGGATTGACCGAATCGACCTTCCCTCCAGGGCTTGGTCATGCAACATACATAAGGGTGGAATGTAGGTTCGACAATACACATATATACTTAATTGTGATAATCATAGGGACTTTATAGGATTACAGAATTAAACATCCAACAATTTAGGTTGCATCCAATTGATAAAACATTCAGGAAATGCCGTGAAACTAAATCGATTATTCACAAATAACCACATACCTGATCCAGAGTAACTTGATGTCCAAGCAAGAATAATCAAGAACAATCAATCAAGCAATCGATCAGTGATCCTGAAATTAACGCATAATACCCATGTGTCATTAAACATGCTCAAGATTGACTCGGGTCCCACATTAGGGTTTCTAGGCCACCTTTTAGGGTTTTAGCTTCCATCATCCAATTATCACTTTTAATGCAGTTTTGGCCCACAAACCCTAATTTCAACATCATATGCATGATTGAATTCCAATTAAGTCAAATATAACTCTTTTACACTAAACTACCAACCTTATCCTTTTAGGTCATATCAAGATCATTAAGGCTAATTAGCATGTTCAAGCTCTTTTGAATCGACAACTCTAATTTCATCAATGATTATAGTCAAATTCACAAATGAACCTAAATTACCATTTTCACATCTTCTAGGTTAGTAAACCCTAATTACACCAATTATGAATAATTATCTCTAATTAGATCTCTTTCATCATATTTATGAAATTAAGTCATACTTTGATTACTAGCATCAACTAAGTCTATTAAATACATCCATAATCAAGATCTAGGGCTTTGATCTATTTAAAGCATTTAAGTTATCAACTTTGTGTACTTTTCAAATTAGAAGCAGAAATAGAGTATGATTATATTTTTACTAGATTCCACACATTTTTCTAATCAAAATTCATATATAGCATTACTTCATCCGATCTACTAATTATTAATTACGAATTTAATAAGATAAATCATTATTGGCCAATTGCAGATTGACGCATCAGTGACAACCTTCCTTTATCTATTTACTTGCGTCGGCCTATTAAATAAATGAAAAGACACCATTGCCCCCATGTGCAGTGGCTTGGACTACCACGTGCCCAGTGGCAATTTAGTCCAAAGGTAGTATGCCTTCTCCTTCCTCATGGAAGGGTTCACGCGTAACCCTGGAAGGCCGGTCGAGGCTCCTCTTCCCTTCCCCAGGTCGACGTAGGACCAAGGGAGTGTCCAGTCACCCCCGCCCATCCCCAGAGCACCCAAAGGTGGGTTTGGACTCGCCGGAGGATGTAGGGATGAGAGGGAACGACAACTCTTTGTCTGTAAGGCAGGTAGGTCAGAAAACAAAGGAGTGCTCATTTTACCTAATTGTTACAACCATGATGGATGAGAAGTTGTGGCCTTCCTCAAAGGTCTTCCGCTTCCTCCAGAGTTCTTATCTTAGTGTTTCTTGATAGGGTTAGGACATAGCCGGGTGGCTGGAAAATCTGTTCAACTCGCCGCTCAGGAACGAAAGGAAGGAAGTTGGATGTTTATAGGGATTCAAGATTCATGGGAATACAAGTACTTCCTCCCACCATACATATGAAGTCCTGAGCCCTTTTATAAGCACCAGGGGGAGAGAACGTACGGCTGTAGGTTCGTTTCCAAATTGAATCGTATGAAGAAGACATGTCAACAATACCTATTATTTCCTTCTCATTTCTCAATTTAACGTGGTTACATTCAATATAGGCCCAAAAGAGCACACATAGAAAATCCCCACTTCTTCGTCAAAACTTAGATTTGGTAAAATCCTTGATGAAAAAGGAAAATTGATCAATATCTTTCTCAATTCGTAGATATGAGTTGGTTCTTTATTCCTACATTATTGAGAAGTAATTAAATATGTTCTTACTTTTCTTTTATATAAAAACTCCTTGGATTTTATCCTCTTGTGTGCCAAGTTTGGAGCCATTATATAAAAGTGAAAGTGACTTTTCTTCATATGCAAGTTATCTCTTAATAAGGCATATTTATGCATATTTTCTCCCTCCTATTTTTTATTTTCCTTTATTTGGATTCTTTTTACCATTAGAAACCATGTGGACTCGAAATCTCATCCATGATGATTCCATTATCCTTATTTCCACATATTTCTTATCCTTTTCTCATTATCTCAAATTTCCTTCTTAATAAAGCAATATTTGATTTTCTTCTTTTTTCTTTTAATCAAATTGGACTCATTAACATGTTATGATCCACGAAATCACATTTAAAAAAAGAAATATTGCAATGGGAATCCATTCAATACATATAATTCATACCATCCCCATAATCATACATTTATCGGGGAAATAGTATTTCCAACCATATGAACCCAAAAATTGGGGTTGTAACATCCTTCCTCTCTTATAGGAATTTTGCCCTCAAAATTCCACCAAACATACAAACAATTCAGGATAAGACTTTTCCATGTCCATCATCGACTCCCATGTGGCTTCATCCTCTCTATGGTGCTTCTAACGAACCTTTATCATCTTATATTCTTACATCTGAGTTCTCTCTCACCTAGGTACCTCGTACCCTCGTAGATGACTCAATATATTTCATCCTCCCTAGAAGCTCAATAGGTTCATGGCTCAGCACATGGTTCGGGTACATCACATCGCACTCTAGATCGGACTCATGGAACACATCATACATCATGTTATCCTAAGGGGTAAGGATAAACATAAGCATCTCCACCAATCCATCTCAAATGAACCCATGTATCAAGGACTCATCTTTCTCAGCTATAGCTCAGAGGGGTCGAGTTTCCAAACACATATTCTTCCACAGTGAACTGCATGTCAGTCTGCTTTGTATCAGCTAACGACTCATGTCGCCCCTGGGCTTTCTCAGCCATCACACGATCAAAGCGACTTCATCTGCACACACTTTGGTCTCTCTGACCTTCACGAGGTCCTTTCACCAACATCATCCTAATGAAGCAGTGATCGACGCGGCCTCCCTTATAGAGCTTCTTACATCCCGATAGTGGCTATGGTGTCTATCATGACAAACTCTCATAAGACATGAACTGTCCCCATGTATCACCCTGAACGAGCACACACGCTCTCATCAGACCCTCTAGTCTGGATCATACTAACTATCAGTCAGGGGTGATAAGATGTACTAAACTTAAACTGGTATCGAGTTCTTCATGTACCCACTTCCATCGCATGGAAGAGATCTTGAGGTCATGCTCCAAATATTGAACTCGGATCATGTAGTTGAACTATCTCTTTCTCATGTACACACACACACACACACACACACACACACACACACACACACACACATATATATATATATATATATATATATATACATATACATATACTAGTAAATGCACGTGCTTTGCACGTGACATTTACCAATGTATGGTCATTATTTATGTGTTTTCTTATAACATTTTATTGTCATTTTAGTTCATTTGTGATAGTGTGATATTAAATGCATCAGTCAAACAAGAACAACTACATGAAAATTAAAGTCTTTTTGTCTTCCTAACAATATGTCACACTATGAATAATGTCATTAATAAAAACCATATGTATTTGGGTATTCATTGATCATAACTTAGTGATGTGTGTTACAATTTTATTGATCATTAAATCTAGTATGTATTTTTAAGAAAACACAATCATACTGATGATCACATACTTTGGTATATATAAGAGTATCCTTAATGAATCCAACAATTATGAACTTGGTAAAATTTGTATATATTGCAATAATGCATACATATATATTATTATATAAACATCTATTTTTAGTGTAAAATCCAATTTATAAAAGTTTGTTCATTTTTGTGACATTTATTTGGAATCATGTGAATTTCTTTCTTTCCATTTTTCTATTGATAAAATTCATATTATGCATATAAATTATACAACAAAAATTAAAAATATAATGGTATAATTTAGTAGGATAGTTTGATTTTTTTACTTTTAGTAATTGATGTAATTGATTAGTAATAGGACATGATATGCTTCTTTTGTGCACTTATAATTTCCACTATTGTGGTTCAATTAACAGAAAGTATACAATTGTTTCCTACCAATTAGTTAGCCTTTAAATAGATGCTTGTGTGTTATACTGTTATTGTTTTCATATATTCAGTTAAAGAATGTAACTTATTAGTGACTTATATTTATTTGTGAATTATCATTTATATATCAAATAATTTCCTTATATCCCTTTTAGTTAATTGTGACCAAGATCTACATGCTTGATGCTATTGAGATAATGTGGACATTGTGAACAACACCTGGAAGATGAGGTAAAGAAGGTGACTAAAGATTTCTACATGTACTATGACTGCCATTATCTCTTTTGGATTTCTATTGATCACAAGGAGCATTATATTGCCAACATGTAACAATAAGGAGTAAAGGTTTACATGTAATAATACCGTACATAATGTACTTATGTTTGAATTGAAGTTTTTATTAGAGAAAGTGACTAATTTCACAATGCTTTAATGTCATTATTAGGCATCATTTCATACTTAAGAGTAAAATATAATGAACACATTCTCCATGCCACAAAATTCAATAAGTAACTCTATACATTTTGAAATAGAACAAAATTTCAATTTAGTTGTTTTCCATTATAATCTAACAGGTAAAGGTAAACTATTGGTCTTTTTAACTATTCATATTTGGTGTGTTTTATAGTGGTCATTTTCTATTAATGATATTGTTTACATCATACTGAATATATTTATGAAACCTCAAATAGTGTTTCCTTCATTTGTCTTCTAAAAAGAGACAAAAATACATCTCGTTATGATAGTTTAACAGATCATGAAAATTCTATACAAAATTTGAGCAAATTCTTCATTATAAATAAGTTGAAAATTAATTTATCAATAAAACATGTGGTGTAGTTATTTCCAATACCGTACATAATGTACTTATGATCCCATTGGGGTTTTAATTAGAGAAAGTGACTAAGTTCACAATGCTTCAATGTCATTATTGGGAATCATAATTAGAGTAAAATACAATGAACACATTCTCGATGCCACAAAAGTCAATAATCAACTCTACTTACATTTTGAAAGTAGAGCAACATTTCAATTTCGTTGTTTTCCTTTATAATCTAACAAGTAATTGTAAAATATTGGTCTTTTTAACTATTCATATTTGGTGTGTTTTATAGTTGTAATGTTCTATTAGTAATATTGTTTACATCATACCGAATATATTTAAGAAAACTCAAATAGTGTTTCCTTCATTTGTCTTCTAAAGAAGGGGATAAAAATACATCTCATTATGATAGTTTAATAGATCATGAAAATTCTATATAAAATTTGAGAAAATTCTTCATTATAAATAAGTTGAAAATTAATTTATCAATAAAATCTATTGTGTAGTTATTTCCAATAGGTTTACCATGCTGGGCTCGCCTGGGTGGGTTCTCTCAGTAAAAAAAACATGTATTGATGTGTTTTAGTTAAACAAACTCGTGAATTGTTTTTTTTTCAAACAAATTGTTTTGTACATTTTTATTACAATCTTTGAACCGTATTTACTATATTTTAAATATGGATTTGTTTTGTCAAAATAAGGAACCATAATATTTTACGAGTTATCTACTCTATATATGTGTGTATTCCTAAATCATTCCTATCATGAACATACATGTTAAATAAGTAATGACATTAGAGAATAAACAAGGTTTGATATAATTTACTCAAATTTTAACATAATTGATAGTCTTAAACAATGATAAGTAAAGGTGTATTATTACATAACACATTATAAAATGTGTATTTGATATTGGATAAGTAAGAAAGAACACACTTATATTGTTAAAGAGGATATTTTTATCCACAAATCATAGTAATAAATTATATATGGGTGTTATCATACAACTTATGTTAACAGACATAATGAAACTACATATTGTTTTCCCAAATGTTAAACATCCTTGTTCATTATAAATTAATTAGCAGTGAATAATTTTGTACTCAAGGATAAATTATTTATGGATAAATATATTAGCATGGAAATTTGATAACTCAATATAAGTAATTGTTTTGTAAATATAATAATTTTCAACAAGAAAAATGATTCCTCCAAATTCCAAATAATCTTTCCTGACTATTGGCACGCTACCTTAGAATCAACATGGATGTCTCATTAGATAAAATATAGAATATGTAAATGCAATTTATTTGTCATGTCAGTATTCAAGAATCCATATGTTTCATTTAGTACTCCAATAAAAGTTCTGAACATTTTGGAGTAACTTTTCATCATAATTTAGAGATGAAATTGTAACAATATATTTCTATATTATTACAACTATTATAAAATAATATTTTAATTTCAAAATTTCAATTGTGTGTGTAGACGAAAACTATTTCTCAATTACTTTCATCCAAGAAACTATTCATGAACTTTATACTTTAATGGGGTAAATGAGATGAATACTTTGATGTGTATATTAGTGAATGAATTTCATGTTATAATACCTCATATTTTAATACAAAACATGCATATCCATATTATGAAAACATGACCACCATTTTTTGTTGTTGAATTGTTGTTGGTGTGTTAATAATAAAATCACCACATGACAATACACATTAACATTGTCTTATTTTTTTGCTAAAGGAGAGAATTTAAAATGATAGTTAATATTTTTTAAAAATCAATTAATAAGTTAACATTTTTTCTAGAAATTAACAAAATCATCGCATAGATAATAATTTATTTAATACTACCATATGTCACTATAAGAACCTATTAATATATATATGGAATGATTTTCTTCTCATGTTATTCACACATCAAATATGCATGCCACATTTTTTGTAGTACTAATTATAATTCACTACATTTTATAGAAAAACATGAAGTGACAAATATGTCTTAACCTTCATATAATTAGAAAACTATATTTCTTAAATTGAAAGTTTTATACTCATTTGTTAGATAAATATGTACTATTTGTATTTATTCCTTGAGATTTTGTATTCAGTTCATTATTTTTTAGAAAATTGTATTTTCAAGATGAATTTATCAAACTATAATTTAACTTTTAACCATACAATAATATTTTTATGTTTATAAGTATATATAAATATTTTACAAATAAATGATATTTTAGGCTTATCTTTTTAAGACACATTGAATTTTTTAAGTAAATTAGTCTATTCAGGGTCAAGAATTTTTATCTTATCTTATATTAGATTTCAAAATAAGAACAAAAAGAATTCAAACAAATATACCACATACATTAACATATAAAATTTCATAAAAAATTATGGTATATCTTTTCTTCATTAATAAAAATGCATGTTAAGGATGACATTTGTCTTTAAATGTTGAAATATATTTATAGTAATTTTAGATTTTGAACAAGCATATAAAAGGTGCATGTGAATTATTCTACGCCTTTCCATTATGATGATGATATAACGTCAATATAAATATGAACACACAATCTATTGTGGATATATATCTCGGTACATTGTAGGTATATATCACAAAAATAGAAAAGTATATGTATACATCAAGTTAGAGGTATAACATCACGGCAATAGTGGAGCCTCGTTGCAGTGGTTCTATAGCTGATGATATCATCAGAAGATTTGGCTATAATTCTTCTCATCGGGTGGAAGCTAATGGGTTTTCCGGGGGTATATGGATTGCCTGGAACTCACTTAACTGTTCTGTGGAGATTCTCCTAAACCACCGCCAGCTAGTACATTGTCGTGTTAATGGCGATTGGTTCCTAACCTTTGTGTATGGAAGTCCTAACTCTACCACACGGGAGTTTCTCTAGGAAAGGTTGGAGGAACTCTCGACGTCTGTGGCCCAGACTGCTTGGGCAGTAATGGGCGATTTCAACACCTTACTTAACCTTAATGAGAAGCGGGGCAGTACCTACTTTGACAGGCGTGCCAGCCGTCGCTTCCATGATGTTCTCGCAGCCACTGGCTTGGCGGAGCTGAAATCTCATGGTCCTCTCTTTACCTTCAAGCGCCAGCAGCTATATGAACTGCTCGATCGCGTTATTGCCAATTCTGAATGGATCCAAAGATTCAGGGAAGGCTCTGCTACTGTTCTTCCCCACCTTTACTCAGACCATCATCCCATTCTCCTGTCTTGCGGCACCAAGTCACGGAGGCGAGCTCGTTTCCAGACTAAGGAAAGCTGGAATCTCAACCCTGAGTTCAAGGCGAGGGTGCTATCTTTATGGTCCCCCGACTGTACCTTCCAGGATGCGCTCAGTAGCTTTGCACGTACAGCCTCCCACAGGGACTCAGATTCTTCTAATCGTCATCGCAAAGAGAAGCATCGCCTCCTGGATGCCACTGGCAGACATCAGGTGAATCTCCAAACCTTGTCTTCTGTTCCTCTAACGGACCCTTCTATCCACCTCAAGGAACGGCTGCACAATATCCTTCTTCAAGAAGAGGTAGACTGGAAGCAGAAGGCGCATAACGATTGGCTTCGGGCTGGTGACCTCAACACTAAGTTCTTTCAATCCTTCGTCCAAGCTCGAAGGCACTATAACAAAATCACCCGACTTCAGGAAGATGATGGGTGCTGGACATCCTCGACTGATGAAACAAAGTGCCTTGTTCGTAACTTCTTCGAGCATCTTCTGACTCAACAGGCCCCGACGCAAGCTTCACGGATCTTGGCTTACCAGGGTGTTTTTGCGGCTATTCCTGCTTCCTCTTTCACTGGGTTAAATGCTATTCCGGACAGCGATGAGATACGAAGAACGATCTTCGCCATGGCGCCGCTGAAAGCTGCGGGACCTGATGGTGTTCACTCGGGCTTCATTCAACATAACTGGGAGATTGTTGGGCCTAGTATTACCGCCACGGTACAAGAGGCCTTCTCCTCCGAACGCATCGATCCTGCGATAGCTGGTTCCTTCATGGTTCTCATTCCTAAGGTCTCGGCGCCCCAATGTTGCAGCGACTTAAGACCGATTTCCCTCAATAATTGCAGCTTTAAAATCATCTCCAAGGTGATTGTGGAGAGGCTTAAGCCGTTCATGAATGACTGGATCAACCCGTCTCAATCGAGCTTCATCCCGGGTCGTCGCATTAGCGACAACATCCTCCTCGTCCAGGAGGTTATACACACTATGAAGTCCAAATCCATCAAGAAGCCCATGATGTGTGTCAAGCTGGACCTTGCCAAGGCCTTCGATTGCATGAACTGGGACTTTATCCATCATACTCTGCAGCGTACTGGACTGCCTTCTAAACTCATTGCTGTCATCATGGAAATCATAACGAAGGGGGAGACTTCCATTCTCTGGGAAGGCGAGGCTCTTCCTCCCTTAAAGGCATCCCAGGGTGTTCGCCAAGGTGACCCGATTAGCCCGTATGTTTTCGTCCTGTGTATGGAGAGGTTGAGCCAAGCTATTTCACTTGCTGTGGATGCCGGCAGATGGAAGCCGTTAACTCTATCCAGGGGTGGGTTGCTGCTCTCGCATGTTTTATTTGCTGACGACATTCTTCTGATGGGTGAAGCCTCCATGGCCCAAGCCCGGACTATCTTTAGTATCCTCCAGGACTTCTCCATGGCTTCCGGTCAAATCATTTCTAAGCCTAAGTCCCGCTGTTACTTTAGCAAGCAGGTTTCCAACACCCTGAGGAACAGGGTATGTAGGAAGCTCGGTTTCAATTGGACAGAGGATCTTGGCAAATACTTGGGAGTTCCCTTGCTACATAATCGTGTCAACAAGGACACTCACAGTAACATCCTTAGTTCCATTCAGAGGAAAATGAATAGTTGGTCACACAAACACCTGTCCCTTGCTGGTCGTGTGACCTTGGCAAAATCCACTCTCCAGGCGATTCCTACCTATACTATGCAGACGGTCAAGCTCTCATCCAGCATATGCGATGACATAAACAGGCATATTAGACGTTTTGTGTGGTCTGGTGCTTCTTCCCAAAGGAAGTCCTCCCTTGTTGCATGGTCCAAGGTATCCTCTGGTAAAGATATTGGGGGCCTTGCCATCAGGGTCGCAGCTGATCAAAATGAAGCCTTGATGTTGAAGAATGTATGGACCTACCTCACTGACCCCTCTAAGCTATGGGTCAGAGTGATGAAGGATAAGTATACCATTAGTGGACGACTTAAATCGGTGCCAAGCTCCCCGGCTTGGAGCTTCATCAAGAAGAATATCAGTAGGATTTCCGACATCAGTCACCACGTCGTTAATAATGGACACAACACTAATGTGTGGAAGGATAATTGGATTGCAGGACATTCTATTCTGGAGTCTCATCCTGATTAGTATGTTCCTCAGGAGCTTGGCGATCTTTCTATTTCCTCTATGGTCTCCCCTACAGGAGGGTGGGACTGGGGTTTCATACATAGTTTCCTTCCTGAGTCCATATGGTTAGCTATCTTGACCTTTCCGCCACCCTGTCCCGACTCAGGAGCAGATGGTTGGTCATGGCCCTTTGAGGAGAGTGGTCTCTTCTCTTCCGGATCGGTCTATCGCTGGATTAGAAGAGATAAGGAAGTCCCTACTACTGGTAATTGGAGGTCTATCTGGCAAGCCAAGCTGCCGGAGCGCATTAAAATTCATCTCTGGCTCATGATGCATGGTGCTCTCATGACGAACATGGAGAAGCGGCGTCGACACATGGAGGTGTATGAGGACTGCCCCATCTGTAATAATGGCCAAGATACTCTGACTCATGCCCTGCGCGACTGCCCTCCCAGTAAGGCAGTGTGGGATATGTTGCTACCTGATGAAGATCACAACGCTCTCACTCCTGCGGAATGGCTTCAGCAGTGTTTCATGGCACCAGTTGAGACTGCTACACTGCGTGCTGTAGCCTGCTGGCACCTATGGTCTTGTCGGAATCTTCAACTTCATCAAAACAGTATCATCCCTGCTATTCAAAAGGCGGAGTTCATCCGACTCAGAACGGAATCCATCCTCAAGCTGCCCAAGGAGGTTCCGGTTCCTCGTCCTACTATGCATCTCATTCCCAGCGGGCTCAGGGCCAAGTCCATCTATGTTTTCCTGGATGCCTCCTACCGACCTGGGCAGGACACCACAGCTATTGGAATCCATGCAGTTCAGGCATGCAGCTCCCACATTCTGGGTGTATGTCAGTTGATTCAATCCACCTCCCCGCTCGTGAGCGAGATCGCAGCTATCCTGTTGGGAGCGCGGCTTTGCAAAGACATATCATGGGAGTCCTTCTGTATCTTCTCCGACTCCTTGGTGGCCATTAGGCACCTCACAGCTAAAGAACCCCCGCCCAAGTTCCGGGCCTACTGTCGAGAAGCCAGGTGCCTTCTTGGTAACTCACCGGCAGAGGTTATACATCATGTGCCTCGTGCACTTAATGGGCCTGCAGATACCTTAGCTAAGTTTGCTAGGACCTGTAACTCTTCTTTTAGTTTCACTTCTGCTGTACCTAATTGGTTCCCTAACCGGGGCCTTGTGGAGATTCACTCTATTTTGTCCGCAATAGAACGCGGAATGAATAACTAATAGCTCTATGTTTCCCAAAAAAAAAAGAGGTATAACAAACATGTAATATACAAACAAACAAGCATACATGTATGCAAATAGACACATATCATGAAGTAATTTGACATGATAGGAAATTGTTAGATATGATTTTGTGGATGGTTTATGTGAACCACAATGGTTAGGTCTTTGGTTTGTTACCAAGAGGTCATAGGTTTAAGCCCCAACGATGGCAAGAATAGAATTGACAATTTTAAAAAGAAAGAATATTAGTATAAAGTAAGATTCTTATAAAATAACACACTTGTTTATGGTTTACTTCAATGATTAGAGTACATTCTCCAAGAAAATAAGAAGCGAGAATTATAGCAAAATGGTACTGCTAAAATAAAATCTAAAGATGTTATGACTAATGCATCGGGACATGAAGAATAAATAAAAAAATGTCAAAAGCAAAAGTCAATCTAAATGTGCATAACAATAAAATGGGAAAAAAGCTGGACCTATGATAAATCCAATTATTAAGACATTAATGTAGAAAAGAAGTGACATTGAAAGATGTGGCCATGTTGATTATGATGAATGATATTTTCTCAACATCAAAGAAAGAAAGAAAAATGCAAAGTAATTGATAAGCTTAACCTACAAGTTCAACCTATAGATGGAATTATTTTATACCATGCCCACACACATGATTGTCTTTTATACTTGATCCAAGCAAAATATAGTTTTTAGTGTAGATGTTTTAGTATGTAATGCTCACTTCATATAGTTGTAGCTAGATGGTTCCTTATTTGTGACAACAATGCATAAAATCTTCAATGTCATTTAATTCAATATTCAATCATTTGCATTGTGGATATAAGAAATGATGAGAAGACATTTAACACATTTAGTATGACATGTTAGTATTTATACAGAGTTTGGAAAAGATATTACATTCATTCACAATTTTCCATCTCCTATTAGTCATCACAATAATTTCTCATGATGAGAAAAGAACAATTGTATAGTTTATCGACCACTGCGGATAAAGAAAATAATGTAAGATAAGTGCGATAACAATTGACCATTTTTTATTACTACTTGAACAATTGTCACTGCTTTGTCAAACAAAACATTACAAATAGTGTACTCAATAGTTGATTATAATGTCCATTATTGAGCAAATGAAAAATATGTAAGGATAGAAAGTATGATGTTCAACAAATGCCCTCAATTTACAAATTACATACTTGGGACATTTTTCACACGATCTTATAACTAAAGCTCATATATTCTGATAAGAAATAATGCATGTGGTCTTGTTCAGCTAGCCTTGATGCATGGTTTAATAATTGACACTAGCTCTAAGTGACTTCACAAAATTATTTACTTGTGTTGGGGGCAAATCAGTGGTGTGTTTCAAAATGGATCTGAGGTCGATGAACACTCTGGTCTCAAATATTTATACTTTATACTACAAAAAAGACCCCAAGTGACCAATTTTCACTTAAAAATACAAAATTTAATTATCAAAAAATATTAAATAGGATGTTATATTGTGACAACACATTATCACATTGAGACACTTTCAAGCGCTCATAGAAATTCCCATTTGAAAACATTTTTTTATTATTAAGGTAGCCACCTCCCTAGACAACCCTCTTAGTGACCCCCTATTGTAAATCCATTAGGCATACTTTTGTAACCCTTCATAGAATAAATCCTTTTTTAGGGTTGTATATGAGTCCCAACCCGGACTGTGTCAGATGAAACTAGACCTAGATAAGGAAAAAATTTAGACTAAGGACTTGACTGAATAAGAATGGGTCTGGGCCAGACCAGTTCGGAAAAATTATAGATCGGAGGGGGACCAAAATGAAACCAACTAAAATTCTATCTAGTTAAAAAAATGGAAGAATATTTTATTGTCATTATTAGTCATTTATTTTAACTACATTGTTGTGTTGATAAAAATAAAAGTATAACTAATGCATTTCTCTGGATGTTTTATGCCTTCAACTATATTATGTAATAATTGTCATTTTCTATTCACACATATTTGTTAACGAACACCTCAAATAAACTAATAATATTTTAATTAATATTTTAATATTAATACGATTAAGTGTAACTATTATCCATATATTTTTATCACTTCTTCTCATGTCAGAATCTAATAAATATATACTTTGAATTCTAGAGGTAATAATATTTCTAAAATTTACATATAATTTGTTATTTCTACAATTCACTATCATGCACTCCACTCCTAACAACTATTCATAAACATTGGTAATACTATAAATATCTATCATATTTAGCTCATAACACAACGAGATTATTTTATGTTAATCCGATACTCTAGACCGGCAGGATCGGTCCAAGAACCGGAATCTTGAAAAATAGATGATCAAGATCAGACCAAATTTGAGTCTAGGACCTGACCGGCCCAAATTGTCAGTCTAATCCAATCCGGTCCACCAATCTAGACCAATATATGTACAACCCTACAATTCTTGCCCAACAACTGGTTGAAGAGCAAATTTGATTAATCTACACGCGAGTATCATTTTTGCAAAGTAACTCTTGGTGGCCCATATAAATACTTGGATATGAAACTTAATAGCATTCAAGAATGTGCTAAATGCATGAATACAACTACGAGAAGCACACAACAATAACTAATAGAAGAAATAGTCAAACTATCCATAGAAAATGTAACAAGCTACTTCGATTGAATGATATACTTTAGTGTTTAGATTTCTGGGTGTAAACTCTGAGTAGTTTCTATATTTAATCATAAATAACATTTATTTAACCTGAGAAGATTAACGTATAAGAAGAAGTGTTCATCAGTCTTACACGGCTGCATATAGAAATGCCACCGATTAGTGCATACCCAGGCCGAGACTTGGCTTGATGACCTGATTGGAGTACTGGAATCCAAAGCAGCTCTTGCTCCGTGAACTTCCAAAGTAGCTCTTGCTCCGTTAAGTTCACAAGGAAATTAGACAATAGATGACAATAGACCAAGTTCACCAACACGATTCTCATAGCATGGACAAGCGTCCTTTCAGAGCACCAAGTCACAACCATCAATACGAAGAACAGACATTTCAAAGCACCAAGAAGTCATAACCATCCATATGAAGAACAACTATAATTGCCATATCCGTCTCTGTTAAATCCCTCTTTGACAAGGAAAGTAATATCAATTTTAGTGTGGCCTCTCCCGTTAAACACATATGCCCCCTTACACCGTGAATACCTCAAAGAATTGTCGGCCCTTCCATTCCAACAACCACGGTACAGAGCATCCTTATGTCCTTAACAGAACCCACCTCAATCCTTTCTGAAGTCACAGACCGCACCAGAACTAAATCAGATCAGACTGTGAATCACCATTGTAGCGCCGACAGGCCGGTGTGGAAATTTGCACACAAGAATAGAGAACCTTAACCTGCCGCCATCCCTAATCGATCGTCTTGTTGACCTCAGCAGGCTGCCAAAGCTGTAGGAACATATTTCTTATCGTCTAGGCTTTTTATAGATTGTATATTTGTTAGATAGTCACAAGGATCAGAAGGTAGAGCTAGAGTTTAACGGAAGGAGGGATGCGAAAAAATAAGAGATCGATCCTTTCACGTAATTGGGAGGACAGAGACGAGTTTCGTGTTTAGTATAGTAGATTGTATCAGGCTACAAACATTAACCCATGATACCTTCACGGCCTTGCATGCAAAAATACGGGCAATGCCATCTGCTTTGAAGAAGTTGTGGAGGGGATGGGATGCATAATTGTTTTTGTGTGATCTGGCTAAGTGCCATCGACGTACATGAAGCAGAGAGAACAAGTTGAAGTGGTTTTCTTGGCCTTGGGCAACCGCCTCTACCGCTACTATGCATCGTCATTGAAGTTCAAGAATCAGAAGGAAAGACGGAAATAAAAGTCATGACCTAATTGGCACGGCTGTAAACATTTATTGGTGGTATTGGCATGAATCTTGGAATAGAAGCAAGAGAATTAGGGTACCTCTGGCTGCCTGCTTCTTATATGCAAGATGAGGATACAGAGCACCGAACACAGGGGACATGCGGCCTTATACCAGAAGATGTATTAGCTGCGGCAATCAAACTGACGATGTAAAAAAGCCATGCTACCAGGTGATATTTCAGAACAACAGCTGCCGAGATTTATGGATCTGGAAAGACTGAATAAGAGTCCAAATAGTATACATGATTAGACGTAAGGAGATTGTTCATGTTTAGAAGAGAGAAATGACACTGATAGCTTTAGTTATAGTAAAAGAGTCCAAAAGGTTAATGTAATTAATAGGACGGAGACGAGTATTCATGTTTAGAAGAGTATATATATATATATATATATATATATATATATATATATATATATATATATATATATATATATATATATATATATATATATATATATATATATATATATATATATATATATATATATATTTCAACCGGATCTGTTACATTGACATCACTCTTTCTTAGGCAAGGGATTAGGCCAACTTGGTAAGCTATCATAACCCATATTGCATCATGACCTCTCTTGACCCATAGGAGACCATCCATAACGTCTATGGTAATTGTTACAACCCCAACTTTCGGGTTCATTGGTGAGAAATGTAATTTCTCATATTAAAGATATTAGAACGAATAATGATATAATTTGTTTTGAATAAATGGATTTCGTTTACAATAGCCTTGATGCTTGTGTTGTGAGCTTTATTGGCTATTGGGCCCAAATAACAAGAAAATTCAATTAATGAATGAATAATGAAATATTTGAGAAAAGAAAAATGTGGAAACCTCTAGAAGGCAAATCTAAAGAGGGATTTCGTGCCTCTTGGGTTCCAAGGAGTCCAAATTTGCATAAAGAGAGCAATAAGAAAAGAAAAGATCAATTAAGTATTTCTTTATTAAGAAAGAAATTGAAAATATTGATGAAATATAGAAAATAAGTGAAAAGAGGTATAATGGAGTAATCCTTGGTGGAATTTCGTGTCCCAAGGATTCATAATGATAAAAGAAATACCAATGAGGAAAATAAAAGAGAAATAAAGAGAAATCCTCAAGAAGAACTATTTTAATAAGAAATAAACAAGATAATGAGAAATAATGAAGAATAATGCATTTAGATGCATCTAGAAGGATAATGAGTATCCAATAAAAAGGATTTCGAAATAATAGAGTTTCTTGAGATCCAAGGAGTCCCAATAAAGAGGAAAGAAAGAGAAAGTACCAAAATTACAAAATAAAGAGACAATGAGAATACATAATTAATGAATTATGTGGTTTTGTTAAGAAGAAAGTATTTTCTACTTAAGGAAAATATAAGTGGCCAATGAATTAAAAAGGGCAAGTATAAAGAAAATAAAAGAGGAATTTTGAATTCCTAATATCCATATAATAAGGAATATCTAAAGGATAAAGAAGAGAGAGAAAGCTTGCTTTCTAAAGAAGGAATTGGATTCCTATTGGGACAAGATCTTGCATCTTGGTGGATGCACATCTTAGGGTGCGAAAACCCTCCCCTATATAAGGGGTAGAGCTCAGGGACGAGTTCTGAGGAGTTGCATGTATCCCCTCTCTTCTTCTTGTTCCTTTCCCTACTAAACCCTAACCATGAACACATAGAATCATCTTGGCGGCTAGCAGATGTAGAGGGATCTAAGTTGGGGCACGATGCTCCCAGGTCCCTGGAGAAGGAGCTTGGCCACCGTCCCTTAGCCCCAGCACCTGCACGACGCCGTAGGTTAGTTGCAGGACAATCGTGGTGGCAGACCCGCTGGGCTCGATCCCAGCCGACCAACTGTGTACCAAAAGCACCTCCAAGTGCGCAAGGGGGGCGGCGGAGCAAGGGGATCAAGTTCTGGTTGCCGTCGAGGTCCGGGGGAGGAGAGAAAGCTGCGCCAAGTCTGCAGATTGGCGGCTAGGGCTGCTTCTTTCGACCTGCTCAAGGTTGAAGAAAGGGAAAGCGGCGTTGGACGGATATGCCCTCCGCGGAATTAAAGAATCATCAACTTAACTAGGGGTAAGAATGCATTTTCGAAATGTTTTCAAAAGCAAACGTGTTGCATGTGTAGAGGCTACGTGGCGCCTCCCTATTGGCCCAAAATAAGATTAATTTGCAAAATTCATATCTCTTTAACTGTAGCTCGGATGAACATGCCTAATACATGAATTTTACTCAAAAAATGAGAGGAATCCATAAAAAATATAATTGAAGCCTGATTCCTTTTGCAATTCGAAAAGTAATGGAAGATATCAACTTTAATGTATTAATACTTAAAGAACCCTATTTTGATATGATTAATGTGATTAGTAGGGTTTAATTGATGATTAAAGTTGATATTCGCATGTTAATGATAAAAGGGAACATTAGGAACAAAGAGGATGAATTTTGCACGTAATTGATTTAACTTAGAGTTGCATGTGCATGAAAAAGCTTTAATGGGCCTTGAAACCCTAATATTAGTGAATGGAATTATTAATGGCTTTAATTGATTAATTTCATGATTAAAGTTGGAATATGTTGAATCTAAGCTGTTTCAAGCATTAAAGTTCCTAATTGTGGATAAATACTTTTAATGTAGTAATTAGGGTTTTCTGATGAATAAAAGATAGAATTAATGGTAAATCAAGTTCATATGCGAATTAGACTATAAGGAACTTTGAATTGATGATAAACGAGCATAATGACCTTGTCATGGGTTAAAGAGGATAAAAATGGTAGCTTTAATGAAAAGAGGCTTAATGGACTTATGTAATGGTTGATTATGCCTTAAATCCAAAACCGAGGATTAGATGTGGAAATAATTAGGGTTTAAAATGGTAAAAGATGCAGGGAAGCCCTAATTACAATAGAAACCCTAAAAGTGAATTAGAAACCCTAGGAAGCGAGCTAGGTTTAATGGATCTTGATGACATGAATAATAAAAAGGGAATTACGTGATTATTTCAGGATCTTGTTGAAAATGTTTGCTTGCTTGGATTCTTATTTGCATGGATATTTCGGTTCAAATCGTCAGATCAGGTATGTGGTTAATTATGAATAACCGCCTTAGTTTCTCAAGGATTTTCTGGATGGTTAATCGTATTGAATGCAAATTATCAGTTTGGATGTTCATACTTGCAAACTATAAAGTCACTATGATTATCACATTAATAATAGAAGTATGGATTCTCACACTTACATGCCACCCTGATGGATGATGCCAAAGGTCATGCCCAAATGGGTAGACTAATGGACACCTTGAGTGGTGACCCCAGACACCAAGCTCGGGAATGAGAAGGTGGCCTATGATATTGCATGACTAGTGGGCACCATGAGTGGTGACCCCCAGACACCAAACTCAGGATTGAAAAGATGGCCTTAAGTCATTGGAAAAGGAAACCTTAAGGTGGGTATGCCAGGGTTAGGGAAAAAGTGGTGGAGAATGTCATACTGAAAAGTGTAAATTGGCTTGTTAAATAATTTGATTGTGATTATTAAATTGTTAACCATATTTGCAAGATTTTGGTTGTTCCCACATACTAGTATATTTCGATATACTGACCGACATTTTGTTTGTCGGCGTTTTAGGAACAACAATTGAAAGAACAAACAGTAAAGTGACACATTGTGGAAATAAGAAATAAAGTGCAAGGAGGATTAGATAGAATAATTCAAGCTCTGGATAGATAGATTTCCAAAGTTTTCAAAGGTAAGTAAAGTTTTAATTTTATACCAAATTCCAGTTAGTTAGTAGAATTTCATATTTATTATTGATTATTTGTCGAACCGTTGATCCTGTTTATTGAATAATGGCTATGACCTTCGGGTCTCCTTAATTGGGGGTTACTGGGAGGTGGGGTCATTACAATTGGTATCATAGCGTAGGTTCCTCACTTAATCTCTAATAATTATTAAATTTTACAAATTTTGTAGAACCCAAGGGAGTTATTAGAGGATTATCCGAAAGATAGAGGTGTCTAGAAAAGGATCACGACCGGGGGCTGACAATATTTTCCTCCGCACCGCTAGTCAGAATATGAGGACTCCCAGATCCATGTGACTGCCTAGCCAAAGTCTTAGGGTATGATTCGAAATAAGATACCTTTAGGAACCTCTCATCTTGTTCATCCCTTCTCAACTCAAATTCTGTTAAGGACCTTAAGGATTAGGGTTTTCTCTCTTTTCCTCACCCTCTTGAGGTATGGGTAAGGTTGATAAGGATTAAGGAATCCTCCACCAAATTAATGAAAAACATGTAAATAAGATGTCATGGACATAAGCTTAATAGAGTAAGCATAAAGGAATAGATACCTGCTTAGGTCGTATGGCACGAGTTGTCATTGCCCTCGAGAGAGACCTGAGGATAGACCTCTTTGGCTGGAGGATGAGTAGAGAGAGTTAGTCTTGGAGGTAGAGACCTCCATTAAAAGTAGAGACCTAGCACATCCTCAGAGGATGATGTTAACCCTAACCCTAAGTGGAGGTTAGAAAGAGAGATGACATGGTAAGTTAGATGCCATGGTTGACTGGGTGTTTGGATGGACACACCTTGGGATGCCACACAAGCCATGAGAGGTTAGATGACCTAGTACCTTTGACGACCCAACCCTGGAAAGGGTCGGGCATGGTAGAGTGAAGGATAGCACCTTCATTGATGAGGTTAGTGAAGGACCTATAGAAACCCTATGGCTTATGCAAGTAGGGGATAGCATGCACCCAAAGTACGTCAGTGGTATGGTAGTATGTTGAAACCCTGGCTAGAAGGGCACGATGGATGGCTTATGAGATAAGCATAAAAAGATATGGATAATCTTGAGCCAAACATGAGTTGAGCATTAGCTTCACCCACATAGGGGTATGCTTGTGAGCATGAGCCTTCATGGAGAGAGGACCTCTAGTAGTATGGATGGATGTGGAGTTAGCTCTAGAGAGAGAAAGCAAGAACCTAGCAAGGAGGTTGGAAGCCTAAAACCCCGAGATATGAGGAACCGTGGGGAGTTGAGGATGATCTGAACTAAGTGGATGATAGTTGTTGCCTTATGCGTGACCCCTGGAGGCTGATGATATCTTAGTTATCTTTAAAGGAAACAAACCCTGGAGAGAGGATGATGCTTCTGGTACCTATGGTATAAGTAACTACCTGCTGGATGAGATAAAGAGTGCCTTAGTCCCTGAGGAGGTTTAAGTAACCAGTTGTGAGGTTTTATACCTAGTTGAATGTCCTTGAGGAGGACTCAACTCTGAGGTATTTCTCATATAAAAGGATCATGGGAGTACATGACATACCTTGGACATGCTTGGTTCGTGGTTAAGAGATTGAGCATGCAGTTGGATATCCAAAGGAGAACCTAGGGTTCCTAGGCCTAAGAGGGGAAGCAGTGTATCTGATGCTCATGATGAGATTTGAGTCTCTATAGTTTCGAGCATGGTACTCCTCATGTGTAGAGGTAAAGGAAACCCCTTAAGTTAAGGGTATGTTTGATGAACCCTTCACGAATAAGTTGATCTAATGTTGAGAAAAGAGAACAAGTATGACCTAGCATGGTTTAATAGGTGGTCTACTTGTGCCCTAGTAGCTGCTGGGTTAAGCATGCTCATGTGAATATAAACCCTAAGGATGTTTGTGACCTTGTTGTCAAGAGTTATAGTTTCCTCCCATCCTGGGAGAGGGACCCTTTGGTAAGGTGTGTACCAGTTTGTGGGTTTGTGGAAACCTAAAGAGGTCTCATAGGATCTTGAGAAGCTAAGTGAAAAGCACATGGTATGAGAATGAACCTGTAGACCCATAGATAACCATATCTACGTGCAAGTGGATGCGTTACCATGGAGGTAACTGGTATGGGGCCTGACCAAGGTAGGCAGGTTGCCATGACCCCTATGAAGGGATGAAAGTCACTCATGGGTGTAGAGAGAGATGATGAAGGCTTGGGTAAGGTTCTAAGTTGAACATGTACTACATTAGAATCCTAAGTCTATCCTAGGGTCAGGTGGGGATAAGACCGATGGAAGTAGGAGTTGCCTAATTTCCAAGTTGCACATGACCATAGGGTCGGGAGGTAACAACTATCATTGTCTAAGGGCCATGGGTTAGGAGATTGATCACCTTCATGAACTCATGGGACCCAAAGGGCAGATGAGTAGGGCACTCTCTGGATGCATAAGGGAAGAGGGATGACCCTAAAAGTGCCGGAACCCTATAGACCTAGAGGAGATGACCTAGGAATGTGTGTAAACCTCAATATGTTCGAGACTAGTTTTCCATCGAAGTAAGTGATATCGTGATGTTTGTAGAGACATATGCTGCATGTTCTAACTTGGATTTGAAGTTGTACTGGCAAGGTGGGATGTACCATCTCTATTCTTGGAATAGGAAGAACTCTATATTTGGACTGCATCCAAATGCTTATTTCCTCTTGTTACGAGAGTGAGAGATAGGACAATACTCATGCCATACACCAAGGATAAAGATGATGTGAGTTGGAACGTTGCTACGGGATATGAGGATAGAGATGATAACATACCCTTGTGGAGCGGATGATACATGGAGGGATTACCAACACTAAGAGTATTAAGGAAATCATCTTGTCAGGATGTTTTATCATGAACTATGTGGAATTTGCAAGTTATGCAAAGTTGAGTTGAATCACCATGAGGATGAGCTCAGAGTTTCTTGATGAAGATAGACTTAGAGTTTGAGATGAGATGATAAGCATAATACATGGTGGTGTATGTTACCTAACACCTAAGGATAAGAAGTGGTAATGAATGCTCTTGTTGAGATCTAGCTGCCTAGTTTAGCTAGAGGCTAGAAGAAGTTGAGGTTGTTTGGCTAACCCTAAGTTTGGAAAGAAGACATGTTTTGGCTAACACTCGAATGTAATAAGATATGTTGAACAAGTTAATGGTTGTCCTTGATGTAGTGAAAGGATGGTGATAGAACCTCAGATACACTTCTTTGTATAAGAAGGTAATAAAACCCTGATGAGAGTGGTTTAGGGTTTCCGAGGAATCGATCTTGAGGAATCGTGACATACATGAGATCATGGTTTTAAGATCACCATACACCGTGATACTACAAAGATAGTAAGTGACAGTAGCACTCTAGATTCTTAAAACAAAGTTGCATGTAGCATGTGGCCATGAAAGCCAGGAGGTGAAGGATGAACACCAGTAACCCAGTGTATCGATATAGAGGATAAAAGAGTCCCTAAGAGGGAATGGGAGTTCATCACTATGGATGTTGTGGTAAGTCTCCCTTTGACCTAGAAGGTCAAGATGCAATATGGGTTATGGTAGATCGCCTTACCTAGATAACATGAGAAAGAAAGGAGTATTGTCAAGAGATAGATTCTGTTGAACTACATAAGAGAGAGAGATGGTTCAACTACACCATGATACGAGTTCAAAAGTTCTTGAGTATGACCTAAAGGTTCACTTCCATAAGGTGGAAGTAGGTACATGAAGAACTCAGTGTCAGTACCGCCTATCACCCCTAAATAATGGACAATATGATCCAGACTAGAGGGTCTGATGAGAGCATGTGTGCTCATTCAGGGTGATACATAGAGACAGTTCTTAAGATGTGATGTTAACCACCATAGCCTTTATCGGGATGCAATAAGTCTTATAGAGAGGTTGTGTCGGTCACCACTTCATTAAGATGATGTTGGTGAAGGAGGCCTCACGAAGGTCAAAAAAGAACCATAGTGTGTGTAGATGAAGTCGCTTTGATCGTGCAATGGCCGAGAGAGAGCCCAGTGGTGACATGAGTCACGAGCTGATGCAAAGCAAACTGACATGCAGTTCACTGTGGGAGAATATGTGATGTGAAAATCCGACCCCTCTAAGCTACAACTGAGAAAGCTGAGTCCCCGATATATGGGTCCATTTGAGATGGATTGGTGGAGATGGTGGTGTTTAGCCTTGCCCCTCAAGATAACATGATGTGTAATGTGTTCCATGAGTCCGATCTAGAGCACTATGTGAGGTATCCAAGCCATGTGTTGAGCCCTGAACCTATTCAACTTTTGAGAGGCTGAAATGTCCTGAGTCACCTATGAGGGTATGATATACCAAGGTAAGAAAGAACTCAGATGGAAGAATATGAGATGATGAAGGTTCTTGGGAAGCACCATGGAAAGGGTGATGCCACATGGGAGCCCTGATGGACGTATGAAAGGCTTATCCTGAACTGTTTGTTTATTTAATGGAATTTTGAGGACAAAATTCATTAAAAGAGGGGAAGGATGTTACAACCCCAACTTTCGGGTTCATTGGTGAGAAATGTAATTTCTCATATTAAAGATATTGGAACGAATAATGATATAATTTGTTTTGAATAAATGGATTTCGTTTACAATAGCCTTGATGCTTGTGTTGTGGGCTTTATTGGCTATTGGGCCCAAATAACAAGAAAATTCAATTAGTGAATGAATAATTGAATATTTGAGAAAAGAAAAATGTGGAAACCTCTAGAAGGCAAATCCAAAGAGGGATTTCATGCCTATTGGGTTCCTTGGGTTCCAAGGAGTCCAAATTTGCATAAAGAGAGCAATAAGAAAAGAAAAGATCAATTAAGTATTTCTTTATTAATAAAGAAATTGAAAATATTGATGAAATGTGGAAAATAAGTGAAAAGAGGTATAATGGAGTAATCCTTGGTGGAATTTCATGTCCCAAGGATTCCTAATGATAAAAGAAATACCAATGAGGAAAATAAAAGAGAAATAAAGAGAAATCCTCAAGAAGAACTATTTTAATAAGAAATAAACAAGATAATGAGAAATAATGAAGAATAATGCATTTAGATGCATCTAGAAGGATAATGAGTATCCAATAAAAAAGATTTCGAAATAATAGAGTTTCTTGGGATCCAAGGAGTCCCAATAAAGAGGAAAGAAAGAGAAAATACCAAAATTGAAAAATAAAGAGATAATGGGAATACATAATTAATGAATTATGTGGTTTTGTTACGAAGAAAGTATTTTCTACTTAAGGAAAATATATTTTCATGGCCAATGAATTAAAAAGGGCAAGTATAAAGAAAATGAAAGAGGAATTTTGAATTCCTAATATCCATATAATAAGGAATATCCAAAGGATAAAGAAGAGAGAGAAAGCTTGCTTTCTAAAGAAGGAATTGAATTCCTATTGGGACAAGATCTTGCATCTTGGTGGATGCACATCTTAGGGTGTGAAAACCCTCCCCTATATAAGGGGTAGAGCTCAGGGACAAGTTCTGAGGAGTTGCACGTATCCCCTCTCTTCTTCTTCTTCCTTTCCCTACTAAACCCTAACCATGAACACATAGAATCATCTTGGTAGCTAGCAGTTGTAGAGGGATCTAACTTGGGGCACGATGCTCCCAGGTCCCTGGAGAAGGAGCTTGGCCACTGTCCCTTGGCCCCAACACCTGCACGGCACCGTAGGTTAGTTGCAGGACAGCCGTGGTGGCAGACCCACTGGGCTTGATCCTAGCCGACTAGACGTGTACCAAAAGCACCTCCCAGTGCACAAGGGGGCGGCGGAGCAAGGGGATCAAGTTCTGGTTGCCGTCGGGATCCGGGGGAGGAGAGAAAGCTGTACCAAGTCTGCAGATTGGCGGCTAGGGCTGCTGCTTTCGACCTGCTCAAGGTTGAAGAAAGGGAAAGAGGCGTTGGATAGATATGCCCTCCATGGGATTAAAGAATCATCAAATTAACTAGGGGTAAGAGCGTCTTTTCGAAATGTTTTCACAAGCAAACATGTTGCATGTGTAGAGGCTACATGGCGTCTCCCTATTGGCCCAAAATAAGATTAATTTGCAAAATTCATATCTCTTTAACCGTAGCTCGGATGAATATGCATAATACATGAATTTTGCTCAGAAAAATGAGAGGAATCCATTAAAAATATAATTGAAGCCTGATTCCTTTTGCAATTCGAAAAGTAATGGAAGATATCAACTTTAATGTATTAATACTTAAAGAACCCTATTTTGATATGATTAATGTGATTAGTCGGGTTTAATTGATGATTAAAGTTGATATTAGCCTGTTAATGATAAAAGGGAACATTAGGAACAAAAAGGATGAATTTTGCACGTAATTGATTTAACTTAGAGTTGCATGTGCATGAAAAAGCTTTAATGGGCCTTGAAACCCTAATATTAGTGAATGGAATTATTAATGGCTTTAATTGATTAATTTCATGATTAAAGTTGGAATATGCTGAATCTAAGCCGTTTCAAGCATTAAAGTTCCTAATTGTGGATAAATACTTTTAATGTAGTAATTAGGGTTTTCTAATGAATAAAAGATAGAATTAATGGTAAATCAAGTTCATATACGAATTAGACTACAAGGAACTTTGAATTGATGATAAACAAGCATAATGACCTTGTCATGGGTTAAAGAGGATAAAAATGGCAGCTTTAATGAAAAGAGGCTTAATGGACTTATATAATGGTTGATTATGCCTTAAATCCAAAACCAAGGATTAGATGTGGAAATAATTAGGGTTTAAAATTGTAAAAGATGCAGGGAAGCCCTAATTGTAATAGAAACCCTAAAAGTGAATTAGAAACCCTAGGAAGTGAGCTAGGTTTAATGGATCTTGATGACATGAATAATAAAAAGGGAATTACGTGATTATTTCAGGATCTTGTTGAAAATGCTTGCTTGGTTGGATTCTTATTTGCATGGATATTTCTGTTCAAATCGTCAGATCAGGTATGTGGTTAATTATGAATAACCACCTTAGTTTCTCGAGGATTTTTCGGATGGTTAATCACATTGAATGCAAATTATCAATATGGATGTTCATACTTGCAAACTATGAAGTCACTATGATTATCACATTAATAATAGAAGTATGGATTCTCGCACTTACATGCCACCCTGATGGATGATGCCAAAGGTCAGGCCTAAATGGGTAGACCAATGGACACCTTGAGTGGTGACCCCAGACACCAAGCTCAGGAATGAGAAGGTGGTCTATGATATTACATGACTAGTGGGCACCATGAGTGGTGACCCCCAGGCACCAAGCCCAGGATTGAGAAGGTGGCCTTAAGTCATTGGCAAGGGAAACCCTAAGGTGGGTATGCCAGGGTTAGGGCAAAAGCGGTGGAGAATTTCATACTGAAAAGTGTAAATTGGCTTGTTAAATAATTTGATTGTGATTATTAAATTGTTAGCCATATTTGCAAGATTTTGGTTGTTCCCACATACCAATATATTTCGATATACTGACCGACATTTTGTTTGTCGTCGTTTTAGGAACAACAATTGAAAGAACAAACAATAAAGTGACACATTGTGGAAATAAGAAATAAAGTGCAAGGAGGATTAGATAGAATAATTTAAGCTCTGGATAGATAGATTTCCAAAGTTTTCAAAGGTAAGTAAAGTTTTAATTTTATACCAAATTCCAGTTAGTTAGTAGAATTTCATAATTATTATTGATTATTTGTCAAACCTTTGATCCCGTTAATTGAATAACGGCTCTGAACTTCGGGGTCTCCCTTAATTGGGGATTATTGGGAGGCGGGGTCGTTATAGTAATCTACTCCCATTCCCTCTCAGGGACTCTTCATTGTCCATAGCAACTCACTGGGTTACTGGTGTTTGGCCTTCACCCACTAACATGCATGGTGACAAGCATCATGCAACTCTATCTACTTATTTATCACAGGTATCCAAAGCACTACTGCAAACTTTAATCACCTTAGCAGTACCACAATGCAGGGTGTACTTATCATCACAAGCTCCTGCATGTCATGATTCCTCAAGGTTGACTCCTCAGAAACCCTAGAACACTCTATTCATGGGTTGCATCACCTTCCTTTCCTGAGAGATGTATCTGAGGTTCTTCAACCATCCTTTTAATGCATCAAGCCCTAGGCTGGCTAACCAAGTGACCATCCCTTGGCCAACAAGTCTGGTTGTTAATCCTACATGTCTCACAAACTTAGGGTTCACCCAACCACCTCTTCTAGCCTTTCTAATGGCTAAACTAGACAACTGCATCTTGACAAAGAGCATCCATTACCACCTTACATCCTTATGTGCTAGGTAATGGTGAAGACATAAAACTTCATATACTCCACTTATCATCCTTATCTAGGATTTAGGTCTAATTAAGACAAGAAAACTTCAGACTCATCATCTTAGTTATCAACCTCAAACTTATATAACTCATGCATTCCATAATGCTCTTGATAAGAACATCCTCATGATGACTACCTTAGTTCTATTCGTGTTTGTAAACCATCTACTCCATATACTTTCCAAAAAGATATGACACTTTCTCTATTATAGTAATGTCTCAACTCTCAACATCCTTATCCTTAGTGTATGACATGCGTATTGTCCTATCTCTCACCCCCATAATGAGAGGAAATAAGCATTTGGCTGCAGTCCAAATACAGAGTTCGTCACGTTCCAAGAGTAGAGATGGTGCATCACACATCGCCAATACACTTTCCAATCTAAGTTGAAATGTGCATCACATGACTCCACATCATGAACATCTCAATTTTAGGTTTACTTCCATGGAAACTGTTCCCAAACACACTGGGGTCATCACACAATCCTTAATCATCTCCTCTAGGTCTGTAGGGTGCCAATACTTTTGGGGTCATCCCTCTTACCTTATGCATCCGGAGAGTGCCCACCTTGTTTGCCATTTGGGTCCCATGATCTCATGAAGGTGATCAATCTCCTAACCCATGATCCTCAGACAACGATAACTGTTACCTCCCGACCCTATGATCTTATGCAACTAGGGAATTAGGCAACTCCTACTCCCATCGGTCTTATCCCCACCTAACCTTAGTATAGACTTAGGATTCTATCATGGCACATCTCAAACCTGAACCCTTACTCAAAACTCCATCATTTCTATGGGCATACATGATCAAACTTACATCCTTTCATAGGAATCATGGCGACCTACCTTCCTTGGTATGGCCCCATACATGTTACCTCCATGGCAACCCATCCTCATGCCCCTTAGAGATGGTCACACCTGGATCTATAGGTTTGTCCTCATACTAAGTGCTCTCCACTTAGCTCCTCAAGCTCCTCAGAGAGACATCTTTTAGGTTACCTCGAACCTAAACATAAATTGATACTCACCCTACAGAAGGGTCTTTCCCCAAGATGGGACAAAACTATCTTTTTATAGCAACAATGGTCACAAAGGTCCCCACGTCTAGGGTTTACATCATCATGTGCGGGCTTAGCCCTATCACACTACTTAGGCACATAGATAGAAAGAAGACAACACACTAAGCCACTCGTGGTTCCTTGGTATATCACACTTGTTCCTATTCCTCCACATTGGACTAAAGTCATACATGCATATGTCACCAACCTATGCATGAGGGGTTCATCAAACATATACCTTAGTCAAGGGGTTTCTTTTCCCTCTAAACATGAGGGGGTGCCATGCTCAAATCCATAGGAACTCAAACATCTTCGTGAGCATCAGGTGGACCAGGTACTTCCCCTCTTAGGTCTAGGAACCCTAGGTTCACTCCTTATGCCTCAACTACCTAACTTCATGCTCATCGTTTCAACCATGACCCAATCATGTATAAGGGATAACATGCACTTCCTACTATTAGAGTCCTACACAAGGACAACCAACTTGGTGTGAGATCTCATAACTTGCTACTATACCTCTCCAGTGTCTAAGGAACTCTCCTTTCTACACCTATAAGGTAAGGTAGGCACCTGGAACTTCTGTACATTGGTTCAAGAAGACTCTTCCTCCTTCTAGGGTTTGGTTCCTCTAAGGCAACCACGATGCAACATGCCTCCAAGGATCATGGAAGAGGCAACCATTACCATCCACTTAGGTCATCCATTCTAGGTCATAACATACCCAACTTCCCATGGTTCTTCATGTCTTGTAGCCAAGGTCTCCAACCTTCTTCATCGGGTCTTGCTCTCTCTCTAGAGCTAACCCTACAATCGAACTTACCACTGGAGGTTCTCTCTCTAAGAAGGTGGATCAAGCTCTTAAGGATACACGTCTATCCCTACTTGGGTGAACGTACTATCCAAACTTATATCCAGCTAAGTCCATCGAAAGCTCTGCATGTCTAGCTCATACACTATCAGGCATGACTCTTCTGGCTTAGGACTAAAACCCATTGCCAGCTTTGTTTCTACTCACTTGTTATGTAGGTGCATGCCTCTTATCTCCTCATGTATGCCCATTAGGATTCCTATATGGTCTCTTCTAGCCTTCTCAATGAGGGATCTATCCCTCGCCCTAACAGGTACGACCCACCTAAGGTTGGGTCACCAAAAGGCACCAGGGTCAACAACCACTCATGGTTCACATTCCTCATAGGTACTCAAAACTTTTACATAAAGCATGTATGTCAAACCTACATGCATACACACATGGTTAAAAATGATATCCAACTCATCCCGTCATCTCTTCCTCAAAGTCCACCTAGGGTTAGGGTTAGCATCGTCCTCAGAGGATGCTCTAGGTCTCTACCTCTTCCTGGAGGCCTCTTCCTCCAAGGCTCTACTCATCCTCCTGACAAGAAGGTCTAACCTCAGTGCTCTCCTGAGGGCATGACAACTCACGCCATGCAACCTAAGCATGTAACTAATCTTTAGTTAATGCTTAAACTATTAAACTTATGTCCATGCCATCTTGTTTACACGCTTTTCATTGATTTGGTGGAGGATTCCTTAATCTTTATCTTACTTACCCTAACCTCAAGAGGGCGGGGAAGGGAGAGAAAAACCATAAATCCTAGAATCCTTAATTGAATTAGGGTTAAGAAGGGACAAAAATAGATGAGAGAGTCCTAAAGGTGTTTTATTTCGAGTCAAGACCTCAGACAATGGACAGGCAGTCACACCGCATCCTGCAGTCCTCGTGACCGACTAGAGGGGTAGAGGAAAATCTTGCCAGCCCCTGGAGTGTGATCCTTTTCTAGACACCTCCGTCTTTGGAAAATCCTCTAATAACTCCCCCGGTTCTACAGAGTTTGTAAAATTTAATAATTACTAAGGATTAAATGAGAAACCAACGCTCTGATGCCAAATGTAACGACCCTGCCTCCATGTAACTCCCAATCAAGGGAGACAAAAAGGTCAAAGATGTTATCCTAATATTTCAGGATCTATGGTTTGACATTTAATAAAAAATAATTATCAAATTCTACTATTACTAAACTGAAAAGCTGGAATAAAATAAATCTTGTTGCATACCTTGTAAAATTCGGATCTAGACTTCTATCCATAGTAAAAGTCTAAGCTAATTAATACTCCTTGCATAGGTTAATTGTATCTTCACAATGTTTGGATTTACTATTTGTCCATTTTCAGAATTTTACCTAAATTGCCGACAAACAAAACATCGATCAGTATATTTCTATACTGGTATGTGGGGGACAATCAAAATTTTCACAAATAGTTTCTAACCACCTAATTATCACAAATAAGTTATTAACAATCCAAATTACATTTTCAATGTGACATTCTCAACCGCTTTTGCCCTAAACCCTAGATTACCCTCTCTTAGGATTTTGTCTTTGCAAGGGACATAAGGCCACCTTCTCCATCCTGAGTTAGGTGCCCGGGGTCACCTCTCGAGGTGCCCAATGGTCTTCCCTCTGGGGCTTGACCAAATAGACCTTACCTCCGGAGCTTGGTCATGCAACATACATCAGGGTGGCATGTAGATTTGAGAATACACATATATACTTAATTGTGATAATCATAGGGACTTTATAGGATTGCAGAATTAAACATCCAACAGTTAAGGTTGCATCCAATTGATAAAACATTCAGGAAATGTCGTGAAACTAAATTGATTATTCATAAATAACCACATACATGATCCATAGTAACTTGATGCCCAAGCAAGAATAATCAAGAATAATCAATCAAGCAATCAATTAGTGATCCTAAAATTAATGCATAACACCCATGTGTCATTAAACATCCTCAAGATTGACTCGGGTCCCACATTAGGGTTTCTAGGCCACCTTTTAGGGTTTTAGCTTCCATCATCCAATTATCACTTTTAATGTAATTTTGGCCCACAAACCCTAATTTCAACATCATATGCATGATTGAATTCCAATTAAGTCAAATATAACTCTTTTATGCTAAACTACCCACCTTATCCTTTTAGGTCATATCAAGATCATTAAGGCCAATTATCATGTTCAAGCTCTTTTGAATTGACAACTCTGATTTCATCAATGATTATAGTCAAATTCACAAATGAACCCAAATTACCATTTTGCACATCTTCTAGGTTAGTAAACCCTAATTACACCAATTATGAACAATTATCTCTAATTAGATCTCTTTCATCATATTTATGAAATTAAGTCAGACTTTGATTACTAGCATCAACTAAGTCTATTAAATACATCCATAATCAAGATCTAGGGCTTTGATCTATTTAAAGCATTAGAGTTATCAACTTTGTGTACTTTTCAAGTTAGAAGCAGAAACAGAGTTTGATTATATTTTTACTGGATTCTACACATTTTTTTGATCAAAATTCATATATAGCATTACTTCATCCGAGCTACTGATTATTAGTTACGAATTTAATAAGATAAATCATTATTGGCCAATCGCAGATTGACACATCAGTGACAACCTTCCTTTATCTATTTACTTGCTTCGCCCTATTAAATAAATGAAAAGACACCACTGCCCCCATGTGCAGTGGCTTGGACTACCACGTGCCCAGGGGCAATTTAGTCCAAAGGCAATACGCCTTCTCCTTCCTCACGAAAGGGTTCACACGTAACCCTAGAAGGCCGATCAAGACTCCACTCCCCTTCCCCAGGTCAACGCAGGACCAAGGGAGTGTCCAGTCACCCCCGCCCATCCCCAGAGCACCCAAAGGTGGGTCTGGACTCACCGGAGGATGTAGGGATGAGAGGGAACGACAACGATTTGTCTGTAAGGCAGGTAGGCCGAAAAACAAAGAAGGAGTGCTCATATTACCTGATCGTTACAACCATGATGGATGAGAAGTCATGGCCTTCCTCAAAGGTCTTCCACTTCCTCCAGAGTTCTTATCTTAGCATTGCTTACCAAGGTTAGGACATAGCGGGGTGGCTGCCAAATCCGTTCAACTCGCCGCTCAGGAATGAAAGGAAGGAAGTCAGATGTTTATAGGGATTCAAGAGTTATGGGAATACAAGTACTTCCTCCCATCATACGTATGAGGTCCTGAGCCCTTTTATAGGCACTAGGGGGAGAGAACGTACAACTACAGGTTTGTTTCCAAATTGGATCGTATGAAGAAGACATGTCAACAATACCTATTATTTCCTTCTCCTTTCTCAATTAAACGTAGTTACATTCAATATAGGCCCAAAAGAGCACACATAGAAAATCCCCACTTCCTCGTTAAAACTTAGATTTGGTAAAATCCTTGATGAAAAAGGAAAATTGATCAACCTCTTTCTCAATTCTTTGATATGAGTTGGTTCTTTATTCCTACATTATTGAGAAGTAATTAAACATATTCTTACTTTTCTTTTATATGAAAACTCCTTGGATTTTATCCTCTTATGTGCCAAGTTTGGAGCCATTATACGAAAGTGAAAGTGACTTTTCTTCATATGCAAGTTATCTCTTAATAAGGCATATTTATGCATATTTTCTCGTCCTATTCTTTTATTTTCCTTTATTTGGATTCTTTTTACCATTAGAAACAATGTGGACTTGAAATCTCATCCATGATGATTTCATTATCCTTATTTCCACATATTTCTTATCGTTTTCTCATTATCTCAAATTTCCTTCTTAATAAAGCAATATTTAATTTTCTTCTTTTTCTTTTAATCATATTGGACTCATTAACATATTATGATCCATGAAATCACATTCAAAAAAAGAATTATTGCAAAGGGAATCCATTCAATACATATGATTCATACCATCCCATAATCATACATTTATTGGGGAAATTGCATCTCCAACCATATGAACCCAAAAATTGGGGTTGTAACAACAATTGCAAAATTATTATATCCAGTAGTGTAGTGTACCTTCTTAGCAGCAAATCTTGTAATTGCACACTCACTCCCAAATTTAGGTACCTGCCCATACAACTACACATGGTTTACATGTTACACAAAACAAACCGTATCTACACACACTATGTTGTACCCACTCATCATATTAAGTCCCAATCATCATATCAATAAGTTACTTCTACAAATCCACAAATAATACAATTGTAGCTTCTTAGAATTTGACCTAGTAACAACTCAATGGATTGTCGCATCACCAACTTTGTCCTACACCAAACACTTGCGTTAAGCATTTCATTTATTGGCCACAACATACTTGACTGTATATAATCTTTTAAGAAATAAATAAGAGGTATCAATAATAGGTTTCAGAAGAATAACTATGCATTGTTATACACTTATACAACTTGCTGATGTTTTCCCTTCAACTATTACAATAGTTGTTTTCAGGAGGGGTGATTCACACTTTGACTGTAATGGAACAAATAAAAAGTCATCACATTACTAAATGAAAATCCAACACAATAACCATTTTTCAAACCTTCCCTTTATCATTCCCCACAGATGTACTGCCTTTAGGGAGGCCGCCCTAGGTACTTTTCAACAATCTATATGTTGGAACCGTGCTGCTATCCTCCACAGTCTTTATGTAGCTCACCTGCAGGTACAAGCCATACATGTGGAAATATTTAAACACTATCAATCTCCAGTTTAGTCACATTTTATTGAACAGTAACTAATCAATATAACAATGCACCGTGCGATCTTCCACACATTCAGTGGCTGAAATTCCTCCCACGGGGATGTCCATTAGAACCTGATGTCATACAAATTCACACGTCTTCTTAACAAACACCGCCAAAATACTGTAAAACTACAATTGTAACCTATACTACAATACCCGCTCAATAGTATTTCTGTCTGTCTTGTTGTTAATACCCAGATTAGCATCTCCACCTTTAAGCTCTTTGGATACACATCAAAAATGCTATGACTCTATTAACTAATTGCAACAACTGATAATCTACTTTCCAATAGTATGTCCATCTCATATTCTATACACATGCCCACTTACTATGCGGTATTCAATACCATTGTCATTCCTAACTATTATGCCTAACAAATACTTCAACCCCACATCATCAAAATGGAAGCATCCAAACATAGGCATCTACTGTATGTGTGTGATAATTAGATTATAATTACTCACCATTTTAGGTGTGCTGCGTAGACACATTATTTTAGAATTGGGGCTTTTATTTAATCCAACAACATCATGTTCTCCAGAAACACGTTCTTGACCATCCCCTGCACCACCCTATTTTCATGCACGTTGTTTATTACCTATTTTACATTCTAAAACACTTACTCTTTTCAACAATGTCTCCAACACTCACTATGTTATGCTTGACCGAGTTGCAGTTCACGCCCTCCGCATCATCTGTTCCATAACTCTTACATTTACCCACCATCTTTTCCTTGCAATCCTCTTTTGCAAACACCTAAACAATAAAATAGATATTTACCTATAACATTCACATTATTAGTGTCTAAAATTATGCATGTTACATTTTTACTCACTTCGATTCCCTCAAGAACAAAACTAGGTTCCTTCATTACATGTGACTTATGTGGCACCACAACTTTTCCCCTTCCAACACCCATGGAAGTGTTGGTTACCGTACCAATATCCGGCCTCAATTGTGTTCTCCGAACCTGGATGCCATTTTGCAAGCACATTAATAACATAACAAGAAAAACTTATACTTTTTCATTTCCACAAAGTCAGAAATGACAATTACACAACATTACCATAACATGTGTGAATAGATCAATAACAGGAACAATCTCACTGCTTCCAATATCCTACACATGAACAATTGCCTCTACGTTACTGGTTCATGTCAGAAAAAGAATGTTTAAACCAATAATCGATTTGCAAACTGTACCCTAGTGGGCGTCATTCCACACTAGCTCAATTTTCTGGCACCAAATGAAGAAAATCCTTTCAACTGAAACAATAAAATTCAGTACCACCTTAATGCTGTTATATACATTCCCATAATAACTATAAAAATTTATTTACATTTAAACTGCTTCCTACTCCCATGTTGGTAGGGTGGTCTCTATTTTCTTCTGCATCACTAGTCCCTAACTGTTGTCATCATTGTTAGAATACACAAGCTTGTAATTTCAAACGTGTTACAGATATACCAACATTAAAAAACAAAGCCTGCATCTATAACTTAGCAACGTAGTGCATGAATCGTAATACCTCCCCCATGTTTTTGGTCCCTAATCTTTCAATGTCTTGTTCACTTTCTACGCCTTGCTATTTAATTCATTCACATTATTTGCAATCATTATTGATCAAAATTACTGTATTTGCACAATGCAATTTTCATATCGTAATAGCGATATACCTTATCATCACGATCTGCCAATAATGTTCCAGTAGACCTCCGATTTAAACTGCTAGGACAGACTGTTGGATCTATAATCTCTCAAGTTTGAAGCTCCAATCTAAACTGTTCAATCTCGTATTACTTGACTTCATACTGTGCTTTAACTGCCTCCATATCAGCTGTAGCAACCTTCAGTTTCTTCTCGAGTAAAGTCACCTTCTCCTGCATATATGCGGAAATCATTACCTTGCTTTGCCCTACTTTCATCTGTTCTCTTTTGTAATTTTAGTTTATTCTGCTTTAGGTTTTCCAGCTCCAGCTGGGAAAAGTGTAAGGAACAAAGATGAAGTTTTATAGTTCAACAAGGGTCAGGTCAATTACATCATAACAAATAACCTTTGTACAATACCTCTCCGTCTGGGCCAGATGTATCAGCCGTGTTTTTTGCATCTTGCACCTGGTTTAATTTAGTAGGACCACCTTTGAGAAACTCATCTCTAATGTATCTTTCAGGCATGGTTTTAACTGACAAACTCTTCCCGACCATCCACACACTGATCCTAATGCCGTATTCCCAACAATTTACAATAGGTGAAGCATGCTCTCTGACTCTACGATTCGTTCATGTAACATGACAGAACCACACTAACAGTAGAAAACAACAACCTTCAAATAACCCCTATTGCTTTTGCTTATCTCACACATACCACCATGAAGAAACATATATACAGATTTTGACCAGTTAAACTTACACATATGAGATAAATCGTCAACATAAAACTAGATTCATTTTTTAATACCAAAACCAGTAGTGGGGTAGAAAAAAGTAGACATCATCACAACAAGCCAAATCTTAACAAAATCCTCTACTGATTTCGGATCAGTTTTAACAAATAGTTCTTTTAACACTTCATAAGCCGTTACTACCTTTGGTTCTCCTGTGAAGTACTCATTAGTGATGTATGAGTCTACTTTATTACCTTACCAATCACCTAACAACACTTTCTCAACTTCAAAATAAACATATTACAATAAAAAATCACTTTCAAGTTAATCACATCATGTAGCCATTTTGCTGTATCTTAGTCGCAACTCACCTGTAACAAGAAGCCCTAGAAACAACCCAACCTGTTTAGCGTCAAATGACACATAATGGTTGCCAAGTTTGAAACACCTACATTTTTTTTCATAAGTATCTACAATCACCTTTACAAGTACAAGATCTAACACATTTGGACATTTCAACGAAATAAAATGACCAAAAACGGTAGTCTTCAACAACTGCTTATGTGCATCCTTGGCAAAATCTAACATAGAGAGTAATTTATGAAATGAACACCGCGAGCTAAATCCTTTCCCGACTCATCTTCTGCATTCTTCATCGTCATCATAAACATGGTCACTCATCCTACATTGAGTGTTATACCAACTGTCACATAATATTTTCCAACTTTTGTAATATTACCATCTACTACGTAAACTTGTTTGACATTGTAACGGCCAGCCCTACCAATTAACAAATACACACCATCATCAGCCATAATATGCTATAGGTTACTCCATTAACCATAATAGATTTCTAACAAGTTACCTGAACCACATTCATTCATTACCAATCATTACACAATTACTGTATTCAACTTTTGTTTATTTAACAATGAAATTTAACAAATGCGGTAGATCAATTCGGGCGGCTCTCTCTCTATGGCTTCGCTACTCTCCCTTCTCTCTACCCTCCCAGTGGCTATTTCTGGGGGGAGGGAGCATCTCTGACACTTTCCTCCCCCTGGCCTATCAACTGTCAAGGCGAGGCCCTAGCGAGTTGTCGGAGTGAACATCTGGAGGAAGGAGCAAGCCGTTGTTGCTAGAGTCACCTCAGATGCTCGGGGTGGAAGGGTGATGCGATGCATGTGAGGTTCAGATCTGGGCTGGGTTTCGGCTACCTCGACTCAATCGACTCCAATCTGCTCAAGCGTGGCAGATGGAGAGAAGCTGCTCTGCTCCAGATCCATAGCTCATTTGCTGCTCCATCACGCCACTAACAGAAGAGTTTCTTTCTCCTTACCTCACTGGCATCCTCTCATCCTTTCTCTGAGTGATTCTGGTGCTTCCTTGGCAATGGCAGGTCTCGTCTCAATTCCTTTCTTTGGCAATCCCGGCGGTGACGACTTCCTCGATGGGCGTATGGAATTCTTCTAGTCTGCTCGGAGATGCGGCCGTCCTTCTACTTTGGCCTATAGTGCTAGCCCCTCTATAGGCGTCTATGGGAACATAGGGCATTAGGGTTTCCCCTGTTGCCCCTACTGCTGTGTGAGGGAATGCCCACAGGGTGTTTGATGATTCATCTGGTGTTGGCCTCTGGCCACATGTAGGTTCCATGTGGGGTTGGGTTTAAGGGGGGCATATCCTTCTTCTTCTCTCCTTAGCCCTCCTTCTACTACGTGAAGGAACATCTTCTAGGTGTTCAATGGAATGCTGCTATGCAAACAATGGCTATTTGAGAAGCTGTCAGATATTCTGAGTTCCTTTGGGCTTGGTCCTCTGAGCTTTGACCAGTTGATGATAATATGATCATTGCTGGACTACAGACAAAGTCACATGTAGGAATGGAATCTCGAAGGATTTCCCTAATCCTGGCTCATCACCACACTTTGTGGGTATTCTGATTGATGGAGGGTGCTATGCTTTATATGATGGGTTGACTTCGTATTGTATTCTTGCTGCTATCTTCTACAGTTTGCTTTGATTATGCTATTATTCGACTTGTCCAGCTTCTATGTTGATTAGTTGTCATGGGGTTTCGTGGGGTGTCTTCCCGTATGGAACTTGGAGTTTGAAACCTAGAAAAGTCTGAAGTTTTGAATATTTACCTTCAAGCAGGACAATGGGTGGTTGCTCTTGTACAAGTAACTCTTACCATTTATGGGTGTACAGATGTATGTAATTGTTGCTTGTAAAAGGCCTCATCTATTTGGAATGCTTGGATTTAGATTGATAAGCTAGATAGACTTTTTTAGCTTTTGGTTTAGTCCCTGGTGATCTAGGTCTCCTCCTGCGTGGGAATAGATCCTTAGATGATTTTTTCTATTTTTTATCAGTCATGTAATGGGTTATTTATGCCCAAAGTTTTGGTATCATAGAAACTCGTATTTTTGACCGACCAAAAAAACAACGAAATTTATCAATATCTCTATGTCACTCGTGTACATATTTTTGTTTTAGCCGCATTTTCCTGTCTTACCTTTTCATACTTCCTTTTCATAGTTTCCTGAATTACAATCATACTAATTTTTGGTCAAGGTTACGGTTATGTTTCCACTCTACAAGATTACCACAATTGCGTTTTCTAAATCCATCATTCGTTCACATAACAATATCATACTAGAATATATACTTACCTAATGCCTCAACACATCACTTAAACACGTCTCTCATAGTAAAATACACACCTAATTTGTACCATAATAGTACAAAATCAAAACAAATCTAACAAAGTTAGTAAGTGGCCATGCCCTTCGATAGGTCAAAGAAAATTACTACGAATACAGTCATATATGTTACATGACACTATAGTCCATTAGTACAGTATAATAGACATCCCTGCAAAAACAACTATGATAATTTTCAAATAATGCTATAACTACAAACTTGTAACCTACACGCATAACATGCCCTTAATCCCATGGTTGTTACTACGCTTATCTATGTATGTTGGGTAATTGAATTAGCAAGTTACACATATATTGTCTACATTGTATCACAAACTAACTCATTTTTTACCAATCACCTTAAACATCTCTTCATACTCAATTTAATTATATAATATGTTACCATAACTCGTCTCAAAATTGGTTTGATTACTGGATATCAATCACATGGACTTTTTCTTACTCAATTAAATAACATCCATAACTGCTGCTAAGTTATTGTATAACATCATCTACTGTTTCCGTTATGTTACAATTTTTTTTGTAACATAGCATTCCCGTTACATTATACACTACATGCATTTTTCATGTTCTAAAATTTACACTTACTGGTTATGACTTTTATCAGGATCTAACTCAAACCATTTGCAATCTGGTTGTTAGTTATTGCCTAACATTTGTGGGATCTTATGCAAAACCAATCATAGCAGGTACTTAGTTATTCCCTAACATTTTACAAAGTTTACTATAGGTTTCCCCATAACTCGTGTCAAAATTTGTTTGATTACTGGTTATCAATCACATGCTCTTCTGCTTACTCAATTAAATAACATCCCTAACTGGTAATAAGTTATTGACTAACATCTTCCACAGTCGCCTCTAGGTTACATTTTCTTAGTAACATATCATTCCTGATACATTATACGTTACATGCCTTTTTCAAGTTTTACAAGTTACACATATTGGATATGACTTTTTTCCATGATATAACTCAAAACATTTGTTATATGGTTGTTAGTTATTGACTTACATTTTAGGGAGCTTATGCAAAAAAGAATCATACCAGGTACTTAACTATTGCCTAACATTTTATAGAGTTTATGATAGGTTGTCCAAACACAGCTATACCCAGCTCTTGAGCTAGCACTTACGTTATGTTACACACTACATGTTTTGTCACTGTCTTACAAGTGACATTTTCTTTTGTTTGCATGTTACCACATATAGCCTCAATAACATTGTTACCTCATGCATCCTTCATTTTATACTTCACCTTACTTGTGTCAAAATTTACATCTACGTGTGTAAGTTGCCCAAATAACATTATAACACTTTAACATTGTAATATGACTTGCAAACAATTTTCCCTAGTCCCAAATCGTATTGTAACCATCAATTACCTCCTAATGGTTGTTACATAACAGCATAAAACTTCCTAATTGTTTCTTACCCCACTCCCAGCTGCTCCTGCCATACACCAACTATTTCCTACCCCATCACCCACTGACCCCTCCAGCTGCACCCCTACCAGCATAACCCTCCTAACATTGTCACTTGATGCACTAACAGCTGCACCTATCAGTTACCATACACCTATTTTTACCTACCCCTTCGTCCCCCCCCCCCCCAACACTCATTAGACCTTAACCTAACATAGACAAAACATGTCACATCTTTTGTTTTGGGACTTTGCTAAACCTAACGACAAACAACTAGTAGCTTTGGTTATCACAATGCGATATCTTCTCCAACAAATACTACCCTACGCCCACATTCAGTGAAAGGAGATATCAGGACCAAAAAACCGCGGCAATAGGGATGGAGATTGTTACATGTTAACAACATAGAGGTGGGGACTCTGCTTTGTTGGCATTTGACCGGTGATCACACCGCACCAACGAAGAAGATGGGGGAAGAGACACTCACCTTCCTCCGTTACATAAGTCCTGATTCAAAAAGGGGCCTTTTCTAGAAAACCCTAGAGTTTGGCCGAAACTATAATAGCCCTAAATGAACGCGCTGCATCTCTACTCGTGCAGCACCATGGAAAAGTAGTGTCGGAGGGCGGTTCTGGGGAGTAGCTAGCTGACGCAGGGGAGGAGGTCACGACGAGCGTGAGAGCATGACTACTAAAGGGGTCAAGAGGCAAATGTCAGAGCTCTGGAATGGGAAGCCAAAGAGGGGGAAAGCTGAGCGGGAATGAGGGAGAGAGAAGAGTTGGAAACCCTATCCAGTTTCTAGCGACGGAGGTGGGGGTGAAGGAAACAAGAGGGGCGGGGTTGGGTGCAGAAGATGGCAGGGGTCAGGTCAGCGTTGACATGACTTATTGTGTCGTGTAATATGTGGTCATCTGACTTAGGGTCCATGATCGACTGTATATAGCAAACCTATGAGGTGGAGAAGTGGCTGGGGTGCATTGGAAGTGGTGTGCATGGGAAGATTGGGGGCGAGAGACACGCGTCATTTTGGGAATTTCTTTTGGCATCCCAATATTAGACTGTCAGGGGGAAATGCCGAATAGAATTAGTTTTGTTGTAGTGAACCCTCGCCGTGATATATGTTGGGAGGGGGGTGACTAGGTGGGAGAGACAAAGGAGTGGAACATAGAATGGTGGTGGGTAGAGTAAGGGCAGTGGGGTTGAGGAGGCGGAAGAGGATGAGTCATCTTCCACGGGTTCATCTGGAATCACGCCTCCATGGAGAGCGGCGTCCAAAGCGGCCGCCATGGTTTTTAAACCTATCACCTTCGTGTTACGAGATCTACTGGCCTCCTCCTAGAGGCATTAGGGGCGAGGATATCAGGGAGAGGTAGTGAGGAAGAGTCTGGAAGCTTGCAAGGAGGTTAGAGAGCCACTGGATGCAGTACAATGGAGAGCGGTAACAAAGTCGTCAGGGAAGACCAGGATGGCGCCAAGGGAGGTGATGGGGCGGTGGTGCTAGGCGAAGCGACATGGGGAGTCAGGAGGAGAGAGGCAAAGAGAGGAGTCAGGAGGAGAGAGGCAAAGAGGGGAGTCAGTTTATCAGGAGAGGAGTCGGGTCACCAGGAGGAGAGAACAACATTTATAGATTGGAAATCTAAATGCTGCTCATGACTGATTTATTCCAATTTTTGGTCTTACGGAATAAAAAACAGAGGTCATTATCTCATTGTCAACCAAACACCAAACCAACTCAACCGAGACTAGATTAAATAGACATGGCACAAAAAGACAATACTAAATCCCAATTCAATCCCGAACCAAACAGGGGCCAACTGTCAGAAAAATCCCACCTTGCAATTTTTCACCAAGCTTCTGTCACGCCTAAATAGAAGATATGAAATAGGAATATACATATTCTCATCAGCATTGATGTGAAGACGAGCTTCATAAAAAATGCAACAATTCTTAGATTGTAGAGATGTATTAGATAAGTAATGCCAAATGTATTGGCTAAAGGTTGATGATGAATTTTTCTTCTTCTATAATGTCTAACTAAGGAAGCGTCTAATGCAAGTCCATCTAGCTCAAGCTCAAATAAATTCGCCAACCTTGCGGGAATGGAGGAGGAGGAAAAGGAAGACAGAAGCCGGGCAGAGGCAGGCCTGGAAGACCATACGGCCACCAAACAAGATGGAGAAGTGAGAGCAGACAAAGTCTGGAAAAAGAAGAAACTAAACACTACAGATGATAAAAGAGAGGTGTTGAAGGACATTACAAAAACAGCCCAGACGAAGTCGAAGGAGAAAGCAGCACAGACAACGGTGAACCCTGACGTCGATGAAGTGATTGAGGAGGTCATCAATGTGGAGGAGGATGAAACCACTGAAGCACCAAGTAGCAAAAGGACTGCCAATACTGAAACCCCTCCTGTCACTGAAACCAGCAAGGAACCGCCGGACGGAGGAGAAACAATCAAGATAAACGATACTACAACAGCTTCAGGAGAGGAAAATTCTGAGATGGTTGAGGATAATGATCAACCGAAAACCACACCTACTATTATTGTAGGATGTCGCATGCCACCTGGAAAGAAGGTTAAAGGAAATACACCAAAACTTAAGAATGCAAGGCTCAAACCTCCTTACGAGAATAGAAGGAAAAGCCCTAGGCTCAACCAGGAGCAAGAGGCTGTTATGGAAGAGGTCGGCGAAGAGAAGGAGAACCATACCCCTGCTGATCCCCAGTAAGGTAACCGTGCCACTCCTTTCTATCAAATTCGTTTTTTATGCTAGACATACTTTGCTGGAATGTTCGAGGAATCGGCAACAAAGACACTTGACGTGTCCTCCGAGATATGATCTCACACAAACGTCCCAAAGTGGTGGCAATTCTCGAACCCAGGATTAGTGGTTCGGCTGCTACTCAAACTATACAGAAACTTGGGTTCTCCAATTCCCATAGAGTTGAAGCTCGTGGATTCGCGGGAGGAATCTGGATTTGCTGGAACTCTACAAAGTGTGATATAAAGATCATTAATAGTCACCGACAGTTCTGTACATGCCTCATCAACAACATTACCCTCACAACCTTCATCTATGCGAACCCGCACATCTCTATTCAAAAGTTTCTGTGGAAGCACCTTGTTCATATGAGCAAGTCTTTTGATAGACCTTGGATTGCAGTCGGAGACTTCAACACCACCTTAAGCCCCAATGAAAAACAAGGTGGCAAGAGGTATGATTTTCAAGAAGCAACGATCTTCATAAACACTCTTCTGGAGGCAGGTCTTACTGACCTGGGATTCATGGGCCCTAAGTTTACCTACAGACACGGGACCCTCCATGAGAGGTTAGACCGTGCTGTTGCCAACTCGGCATTCTTGTTGAAGTATCCTCAGTTCATTGTCGAACATTTGCCAAGAGTCAGATCAGATCATAATCCTATCTCGGTTAGATCATCTGCTAGCAAAGCTTCCAATCCCCGGTTCCTCATGAAATGTTCCTGGTCGAAGAACAATGAGTTCCAGAATATGCTGCGTGCGTCTAGGCAACCACACTTAGATTTCAGAGATGCTCTAGAGATGGCGAAACCTGACATTATGAAGTGGACTGCTCACAATAGCAAGAAAGTGGCGAAAGATAAAATGAGAATCCTTAGAAATCTCAGTATGCTACAGAAAAGCTTGGAGGATAACTTCGACAATACAACAACTAATATGATCTCGAACCTGCAAGTAGAGTACATAGATATACTCCGAGCAGAGGAGGAAGATTGGAAACAAAAAAGCCACATCCAGTGGCTTGCTGATGGTGATATCAACACAACGTTTTATAACGCTTATGTTAAACAAAGGAGGCGCAACAACATAACCATGTTGAGGAGACCAGACGGGGATTGGACGAGTGATGATAATGAAATCCAAAGTATGCTTGTCAATCATTTAAAGTCTATTCTGACTGAAGATCGTTGGACGGATGCTCATGAGATACACAAGTATTATGGCTGTTTTACTCCACTTACTGAAGAACAATGTAAGATGGTTTCAGCACCCCCGACACTAGCAGAAGTTTATAATATCCAGCGATCCTTGAACCCTTACAAAGCCAGTGGTCCGGATGGCATTGATGGCTCTTTTCTGATGGTTAATTGGCACACAATCAAGCAGTCTGTCCTTTCTACTATATCCAAAGCCCTTGCTGGAGAAGCACTTCATGCTGAGCTATGTGTAGCAACTATTGTTCTCATTCCAAAGGTCTCCAAACCTGAATCATGTGAACAATTTAGACCCATATCTTTGAACAATATTAATCTCAAATTAGCATCTAAAGTTGTTGTCGAAAGAATCAAATCTTTCCTGGAGGGGTGGGTGTCCCCGACACAGAGTGCTTTTTTTCCTGGGCGCAAGATCACAGATAACATTATTATTGTGCAAGGGATTCTTCACAACATGCGTAGGAAGTCAGCTAAACAGATGATGGAAATTAAAGTTGATCTTTCTAAAGCGTATGATCGGATGAACTGGAATTTTGTGGAAGACACGTTGAAGAAGACTGGTCTGCCTGAGTCTATCATTCATTATATTATGGGATCCGTGACTGAAGGAAAAGCATCCATAGCATGGAAGGGCAATTTGACGGATAGCTTCAAAGCCAGCAGGGGTCTCAGACAAGGAGACCCATTGTCTCCTTACATATTTGTGTTATGTCTTAAAAGATTAAGTCAACATATTGATAGTAGAGTGAGAACCAAGGATTGGACCCCGATTAAGTTATCTACTAATGTTCCAAAGATCTCTCATCTGTGTTTTGCAGATGACATGATCCTTTTCGCAAATGCAGATTTGAAACAACTTAAAACGATCCTACAGTGCTTCGAGGAATTTGGTGCTGTTTCTGGACAGGCCATTTCTATTAAGAAATCGAACATCCACTTTGCGAGAAGTGTACCTGGTGCTACAAGAAGGCTGCTCTGCAGGACGAGCGGCTTTAAAGAAGCTACATACCTCGGAAAATATCTCGGAGTTCCACTCATTCATAAGAAGGTCTCAACCAGTACATATGGTGAAATCATTGAGAAGGTGACAAATAGTATTAATTCGTGGTCTGCACGGAGCCTCTCTCTTGCTGGTAGGGTCTGTATGGCAAAATCCACCCTTAGCACCATTCCTACTTACACGATGCAGTCGGTAGTCATTCCCATGAAGGTTTGTGATAGAATTGACGCGAATGTGCAGTCCTTCATATGGGGAGGGGGGCACAAGTCCAACCCCTTATCTTTGGTCGCTTGGAACAAGGTGATGAACAACAAAGACAATGGTGGCCTTGGCATTAAATCAATGCGTGAATGGAACCAGACGATGATTAGCAGACATGCTTGGGAGATAGAGACTGGGAGGAAATCAATTTGGTGCCAGGGAATGAAGGATAAATATACCAAACATGCCAATAGAACTACTGGAAACTCATCCAGGATGGGTCGTGCAGTCCTGAATTGTAAAGAGTTTATTGACGAGAATTCCATTTGGAATCCCATAAGTGGCAAAAGCATCAATGTGTGGTACGATAAATGGTGGAACCATAACATACAGTTGTATGATCGGACTAAGAAGCCAATACCAACTGAATTGAAGGATTTACAGGTGGCTAGCCTTGCTAATCTCAACAATGAATGGGACACCGAGTTCCTGAAGGAATGGATCGCGGAAGAGGATATCAAGCAAATCTTAAAAATTCCTGTCCCTTTGGATTCACAACTGAATGACATACGGGTATGGATTCACACAGATAACGGGCAGTTCTCCACCAAGACTGCCTATAGAACTCTCAGATCCCAGAAAGAAGTCCAATGCCAGGGAAAATGGAACCTTATCTGGAAGCTCAAGATCTCTGCGAAAGTAAAGTTCTTTCTGTGGCTCGTGGGTCACAGAGCTATACTTACAAACAGTAGGCGGTTTAGAAGACAAATGACCAATCTTGCAGACTGCCCTAGATGCGGAAGATATGAAGAAACAGTGCTTCATGCATTACGTGACTGTCCTAAAGCCAAGGACATATGGAGCAAAGTGTTGAGTCCCCAGGAACTGGTGGTGCTTAACGATGCGAATGACATATGGCTATGGTTAAGTACGAATCTTTTAGGGGAGAGGAAGCATGCGGTTCTGTTCTCTATTACTTGCTAGATGATTTGGAAGGACAGACACGAAGAAATCTTTGAGAAGAAAATGACTACTGCTCGCTATCTTGTTAGTAGAATAACTAAAGAAGTGAAGGTGACAGAAGTAGCATGGTAGAAAGAAGAGAAGTCAGACAAGCTGGACCGCGATGAAGGTTGGCAACAACCAAAGTACCCCACCTATAAACTTAACACATATGCAACCTTTAAGAACAAGCATGCAAGTGCTGTGGCGATTTGTAGAGACCATCTCGGAGGTTGGCATGGAGGTTTAGCACAGAACTGTAAGGCTGAGAACTCCCTTGAGGCTGAGCTTCAGGCTATTGTCTTGGCTATGGACCTTGCACATGACCTGGCGATTGAACATGCAATTATAGAAACTGATTCCAGGCTTGCTTGTGAGGCAGTGGAATTAGATCATGAGGAGAACCCGAAGCTGGCAAGATGGATTCTTCAAATCAAGAAGAAAAAGAAGGTCAGTTGGTCCATTTGCTATGTCCACAGGGAAGCAAACAATGCTGCAGATACTCTGGCTAAGTTCCACCTAAAATCTGGGAATGGATTCTGTTTTTACAGAATACCGCCTAAAACAGTTGAAGGAATTATCCATAAAGAACGTTGTAATGGTAGTAGTACTACCAAATTTCATTCCTGCATTTCAAATAATGTAATCACTGTTGCTAAAAATTTAGCTTGCACGAGGAGGGTAAGATGAATAAGATAGCCTCCTGACTTCACCCAAAAAAAAAGGCATGTTCTATTATGAAGTACATCAACAATATGCATAAGGAGGATGATGTGTGGGTGATTGGAACCAAAGAGGTAATTGGCTTTGCATTTGAACATTTTTTTATTCTCTTCATTACCCATAATTTGTTCCTAGAGGAGATTCCATTAAATAACACCTCAAATTAATAAACAAACATCAAGGCCAATCCCTTTGATTGATGATGCTTGGGAATCAGACAATGACTTAGGGAAGATGATACCCTTTGCATGAGGTTGTTCAGCAAGAGGTCTTTGCGAATTTGTTTGGGACACTTAAAGGAAAATTGTTTGGTATAAGCTATATTTCGAATAGGGAGATCAATTCATTGTAGGATCCATTGTGCCAATCAAAACTTGATATGAATCTAACATGCAATCAAGCATTTCCAATAATGTTTCTTCAATGTCTATGTGGATAAGTTGCCCTTCTTTACCATAATATATGGGTAAAGGTATTGCCTTCCTCAACACATGTAATCCTCAACACATGTAATGTGACACCCCAAGTAGAATGTAACACCAAAAAGAGATTACTCCGAACAAAATGCCTAACGATGCTAATCATCATCATTAATTAAAAATGTGAGAAATGCATAAGATAAAATTCCAACTACAACACACAAATATGCACATAAATGGCCTTTATATTCATTCATCAATAGGTAATTGTACCTTTTAGTTATTAATGACCATTGTCACAACCTTTGTATAAAAAAGTATGCCTTCCAACATTTATAACAAGAACATGTATACACAACATACAAGTGAAAACTGTGCGGTAGACACATTATGACATATAATACCTTGTTTGGACCCAAGTGCACATGGATGACTCTAGGCATCTCCAAAAGAACTAAATACCAACCTTTGTATCCTACTGACTGTCCAAGGGAGGCTCCTCATTGCTAAAGCCTTGGGTTTGGGGATGAACACCAAAGAAGATGTGGAGAACTATGAGAGTGTGGCCCATGTCCCAACAATATGATATAGCAAGTGAAAGACATTCTAAGCCTATAAGTCTACTATTATCAACATAATAAAGGTGGAGTTATCAATAAGAAAAAATTTCTACATGATGTTATCCACAATAAATGTGATATAATGATTAGGCAAGTAATAATTGCAAGGTATATAAGGTTTCCAAAGCAACACAATGTGAATTGCCAAGGCACTTAATAGATATAACTAGACGACCACTTATATGCATTATTTAATTATTGCATAGTTTGACGTGCACCATTATAATAACCAACTAGTGAGTTTAAAGTCCCCTAGCTCATCTCTTATGATCTTAGGATTATTGATCTCTATAAGGTCTCTTCATGCCTCAGTCAGTGTGAATATAACAATTAGAAGCTCATTGACCAAAAATCTTCATAACCAATCATGTTCATGTTGGGATCAATGATGGTTTCTAGAGGGAGGGTGAATAGATCTAAAATCACTTAAAAATTCATTAGATCTTCAACATATTTCTAAGATAATATGAAAAATATGAAATTTGAGTGCAACTAAACATACATAGCAAGGATGAGAGTGATTGAATAAGATCAAGAACAAGCTATGCATAGTATTTTCAAACTCCTAACTAAGAGAGTGTACATCCACTACCTAGAGAGCTCAACCTCCATGCCTTTTCAATCATGTCTCACTCCTTAGATTCCATTATAAGAGTTACAATATATGACCTTCCTTTTTCTGGGACAAGGATACCCAACCTCCCAGTTGAGGACAAGGGAGCCGATAACCTTACAAAGGACTTACCCATCCAAGACCAAGAGCCTTCAACCTCACCAAGGACTTACTCACTTTTGTAACGAGTCTTCGCTGTCACCAAGTACTTACCCACTCTTGTAACTAGTTTTCCACCTTGATGGAATTATCCACTCTTCTTGGATCTTCCCCATTTGACTTCATCTTTGCCAAGGAGAAGCTTTCACCAAGTGACTCTTTCCCTTCTTCTTCTTCACCTCTCTTATCCAAGAGAGAGAACCTTCATCTTCATGGTAGAAAGAGAGTTTGGGAGGTGGAGGAAGTGAGAGCCTCACAAGATATACATGTAGGACTAGCTCTCTTACAAATATCCTACTCACTCTAATGGATGTAGAAAGTGATTAAGATTATGAGAGTGGAAGGGGGCAAATCTCTCTCAACTATAGTATATGGACCTTCATGGTGTTTGGCAAACAATGGGATGAAGCCCAAGGGGTCTCCATTTATAGTTGAGGATGCCCACTAGCCAATAGGAACAGTTAAGGATGAATTCTAGCCATTTGGGGTGTTGTAATAGATATAGTTTTGAGTTCTGCAACACTCCAACAGTTATAAATGCTTCTTTTATTCATTCCATACAATGTGGTCATTTGAGTTTACTTTTGGAAAGCTCGACCAATGGCACTATCCGACCAATTAATTTTGAGTTGTTGTTCGAGTTTATCCTAGATGAAACTCATTTGACGGTTCAAAATTTATTTTCATGTGCAGGGGTGTCGATTGACTTTGACCTGGAGAAACTCGGTCAACCCTGGCAGTTCCCAAAATCCATCAAGGGTGTTAGTCGAGTTTATCAGAGATGAAACTCAGTCGACAACACTCCCTGTAATGAATTTTGGAAATTTCCATTTGTGTGCTTAAATATTTGTTTTAAATGCTCTTGATTTTTTCTAAGCTTAATTACAAGTCATACAATCATTACAAGAGATTTAGAACATTATTCTAATGGGTTTGAGGTATTTTCTACAAAAGTGCACTTGCATTCATCTTGACTTGTCTTTCTCCAAGTTAGGATGCACAAGTTTGATCATTTGAAGTGTGTCTATACCTAATATGAAATCACTCAAGTACATGCATTAAACACAAATAAGTGGAATGGTTAGTCATCATCAAAACAAGGGTTTAGTCAATTAGACATTTTGAGAGTCAAGACTTTGAGTCAACTATTCATCCTAGTTTCTCATGCCACACCATTTATAATATGAGCATAAAGACACATATATGATGTCATACATCTCATTCACATTTTCAAACATAACTAGAGATGCAACCTTGACCACACTCATATACATACCCATTATTGAGTCAATGAGGAAACTGATCCCCATTTACCCACATATACTCTACAATATACTACTCTGAGTACATTCAAATGATCTAATATTACTACAAGGTTACATGTTTCACTATCCCAAATTTTGAACACTGGGATGGTTCTATGGTCACATGATGCTACATGATTTAGGTTTGACTTGATAAATTCAATAATTATTTATCTTTCATGAAGCAACAGGGGTACAAGAAGTAAATATTGTTATGCTACAAAATTAATTAAGATAATAAATCTTAGAAGCTTTAGAAAGCCATTCTTCATGTAGCAAAGAATCACCACTCTTTTGTCCATAACAAGTCCAAGCCCTCATAAAGATTTGATATTTACCTCAGAATCTATGGTCCTCTTTACATTTGAGCAATAAACAACCATACCAAATTTTATTTATAAGTTCCATACAAGGGAGATATAACTAGAGAATCAAATGTGTAAAATTACACCTTTAAGCATGAATGATATTTCTCACAACATTTCAAATTATATCAACAAAACTTAGTATTTTCATCATAGATTGACATGCAAACAACATGAAAGGTAGACATTTGAATTTCTCCCAACCTGTCCCCCAAAACATTATCTTTTGAGAGGAAGAACATGCATATTTTTATTTTCAACATTATGACACCAAGAAATCTTGATGTTTCCACCTTAAACCATCATACAACAAAAAAGAGGGTAAGGAAACCCAAATTTACCCATTACACTATTCAGACATCCCAATAAAGTCACATTTGTTTTACTTAATCTGAAGGGTTCCATTCATTTGGCCTCCCCCAACAAAATTCAAGCATTCAATATGTCATACTATATAACGGACAACCCCTATGCGTCAACCTATATAGACACTTGAGCCTCATCTAAATTTTTCTCAAAAGAAACATACATAAAAAATCCCCAAAAGAACACCCCCAAAAAACCTCAACTATCAACCACCTCAGACTGCTCTATATCGACCCAATATCTGTCCAAAAAATTCTAATGTAAGGTGTTCCTGATGCTTCAAGGTGGATCAAGCCCCTTATGCACTGAGAGAGGGCATATGGATATCTATACACCACCATATTCTCACTCGATATTACTAAGTCTTCCTATCTCTATATCTAACTTGTGAGCACACTGCAGTAAACATGCCCAATTCTCTACAACACCCTGTATCACTCTAACATGAGGGGTAACCTTCCACTAATAAAATCACACATTTAGCCTTTAATCATGCATTTAGCATTATATGAGTTTGCATGTAGATTAGGTAAGCAAAGAAAAAAAAATGCTATATCACTTGTCTTTCATGAAGATCACAAACTCCAATAAGGATTAACAACATCCAAGCTCCAAATGCCACCAAATCGCCCACCAATGGTTCACCCTTGCCCTTCTAGCAAGATATGGATTCAACAAGGCCGAAGAGGGTAAAAAGGAGTGAGCTTCATACTAAAGAAGATTGTTACAACCCCAATTTTGGGTTCTTTTGCTGAGAAATATAATTTCTCATATTAAAGATTTTTGAATGAATAAATGATATAATCTATTTTGAATAAATGGATTTCATTTACAATAGCCTTGTTGTTTGATTTGAGGGCTTTATTGGCTATTGGGCCCAATAACAAGGATATTCAATTAATTAATGAATAACTGAGAATTTGAGATAAGAAAGGTGTGGAAACCTCTGGAAGGCAAATCCAAAAAGAATTTCGTGCCTCTTAGATTCCTTGGGTTCCAAGGAGTCCAAAGTTGCAAAGAAAAGGCAGTAAGAAAAGAAAATATCAATTAAGTATTTCCTTGTTAATAAAGAAATTGAAAACATTGATGAAATATGGAAAACATGTGAAAAGAGGTATAATTGGGTAATCCTTGGTGGGATTTCGTATCCCAAGGATTCCTGATGATAAAAGGAATACTAATGAGGAAAATAAAAGAGAAATAAGAGAGAGATCTTCAAAAAGGAATTATTTTAAAAAGAAATAAGCAAAATAATGAGAATAATGCATATTGATGCATTTAAGGATAATGAGTATTCCTTTAAAAGGAATTTCGAATTCTTAAGGTTTCTTGGGTGCCAAGGATCCCCAATAAGGGAGTAGAAAGAGAAAATACGTAATTACAAAATAAAGAAATAATGGGAATACACGATCCATCAATTACGTAATTTTGATAAAAGGGAGTATTTTCCTAAAGGAGATATACATATATATTTGTGGCCAATAGTTTAAAAGGCAAGTTTAAATAGAATTAGAAAATGGATTTTCGTATTTCTAATATCCATATAATTGAGGATATCCAAAGAGAGAGAGAGAGGGCTACTTCTTAATGAAGGTTTTGGTTTCCTAATAAGAAAGGGACTTGTTCCCTCTTTGATGGGTCTCTTAGGGCGAGATCCCCCCCCCTATAAAAGGGGTAGACCCCCTGGTCGAGTTCAAAGCAGGAAAACCCACATCTTCCTCTCGCTTCCCTATCTTCTTCTTCTCTTTCCGTTCTAACCCTAACCAAGCAAACATAGGGCTGTTTTGGGGGCACTGGGCGGCTAGGATGGATCGTGTTGAAGGCACGATGCGACTCCAGAAGTCTCGGATAGCCATCTACCTCCCCCTTGCTTCCATCTTTGTACAAGACGGCCAACGGACCTGCAGGTGTTGCTGCAGTCGGCGCATCTTCCAGACCTAACTCCGGCCACCTTGGCCATGGTATGAAGGTGGCCTGTGTACGTATGAGAAGGGCGGAGCTAGGGAAGCAAATCCCGGTGAGGTTTGTGGCCCTAGGAGAGGGTGAGAGCCAGCGTTGGGTTGAAGATCGGCGCCTAGGGCGGCCGCGTCGCACTCCCTGAAGGTGGAAGACGACCAAGGTCAGCTTGGACGGATATACCCCTCCGCGGGATAAAGGATCGCTGACTTATGCAGGGGCAGTTCAGTAATTTGATTATGTTTCCCAAAACAACAATCAACATTGCATGGAAAGGACTGCGTGGCAGCCTCTCATTGGTCGGGGTAAGTAGATTTTGTAAAATTCATAGCTAATTAACCATAGCTCGGATAGACACGCATTATACATGAAACTTGCTCATAAAATCGAGAGAAATCTAAATAAAATATAATTGGAGCCTGATTCCTTATGCAATTCGAAAAGTATATATAGGTACTATCTTTAATAGTTTAATCAATGAAAAACCCTAACCTTTGATGATTAATGAGTTAGAAAAGGTTAAATGAGTATATTAAGTTGATATTAGCCTGTTAATGATAAAAAGGATCATTAAGATTGGAAAAGGATGAATTTTCATGTAATTAGTTTAATTTTGAGTCTAATGTGCATGAAAAATACATTAATGAGCCATGAAACCCTAATGTTGGTAAATTCGACTCTTAATGGCTTTAATTGACTAATTTCATGATTAAGGTTGGAATATGCTATTTTGAGCATTAAAGTCACTAATTTGTGGAAAGATAACCTTAATATAGAAATTAGGGTTTTTGATTGAATCAAGGTAGAGTTAATACTAAATAGAGTTCATATGGGATTTAGACCATCATGAATTATGAGTTGATAATCTGAAAGAAACTAAAGGTGATAATTGAGTCTAATAACCTTGAAATAGATTAAAAGGATAAAGAAGGTAGTTTTGGTATAAAAGAGAAATAATCAACTTTAATTGGGCTTATGGTGTTGAAATTAGGGTTTATGAACTAAGAGAGCATTTAATATGATAAAAGCGTTATGGAGGCAAAAACCCTAATAAAACCCTAATGTGGTTTAGAAAACCTAAGATGGAATCCAAGTCTAGCTTTAGAATGTTCTGGATAAATTATAACACTTGGATGTCATGCATTAATTTCAGGATACTTGTTGATTGCTTGTTGCTTGTTCTTTATCATTATTGCTTGGACAACAAGTTGCTCTGGATCAGGTATGTGGTTACGCTTATGAATAACCGCATTAGTTTCCCGCGTGGTTGCCGGATGATTGATCGCATTGACTGCAAATTATCAATTTGGATGTTCATATTTGCAAATTATAAAGTCACTATGATTATCACATTAATAATAGAAGTATGGATTCTCGCACCTACATGCCACCCTGATGGATGATGCCAAAGGTCAGGCCCGGATGGGTAGACCAATGGACACCTTGAGTGGTGACCCCAGGCACCAAGAAGGTGGCCTATGATATTGCATGACTAGTGGGCACCATGAGTGGTGACCCCTAGGCACCAAGCTCGAGATTGAGAAGGTGGCCTTAAGTCATTGGCAAAGGGCACCCTAAGGTGGGTATGCCAGGGTTAGGGAAAAAGTGGTGGAGAATGTCATACTGAAAAGTGTAAATTGGCTTGTTAAATAATTTGATTGTGTTATTTAAATTGTTATCCATATGTGCAAACTTTTGGTTGTCCCCACATACCAGTATATTTCGATATACTGACCGACATTTTGTTTGTCGGTGTTTTAGGTACAAATGAAAAGAACAAACAGTAAAGTGGCATATGTGGAATTAAATGAGAACTAACGTGCACAGGAGGATTAGTTAGAGTAGCATTTTCATGGATAGAAGTTTAGAAATCCCATCTTTTAAAAAGGTAAACAAAGTTTTATTTTATACCAGTTTTTAGTTTAGTTGGTAAAGTTTCTTAATTGTTATTGATTATTTGTCGAACCTTTGATCCTGTTTATTGAATAACAGCTCTGACCTTCGGGTCTCCCTTAATTGGGGGTTACCGGGAGGTGGGGTCGTTACAATTGGTATCAGAGCATAGGTTCCTCATCTAATCTTTAATAATTATTAAATTTTACAAATTCTGTAGAACCCAAGGGAGTTATTAGAAAATTATCCGAAAGACAGAGGTGTCTAGAAAAGGATCACGACCGGGGGCTGGCAATATTTTCCTCCGCACCACTAGTCGGAATACGAGGACTCCCGGATCCGTGTGACTGCCTGGCCAAAGTCTTAGGGTATGATTCGAAATAAGATACCTTTAGGACTCTCTCATCTTGATCATCCCTTCTCAACTCAAATTCTATTAAGGACCTTAAGGATTAGGGTTTTCTCTCTTTCCCTCACCCTCTTGAGGTATGGGTAAGGTTGATAAGGATTAAGGAATCCTCCAGCAAATTAATAAAAAGCATGTAAATAAGATGTCATGGACATAAGCATAATAGAGTAAGCGTAAAGGAATAGATACATGCTTAGGTCGCATGACATGAGTTTTCATTGCCCTCAGGAGAGACCTGAGGATGGACCTCCTTGGTAGGAGGATGAGTAGAGAGAGTTAGTCATGGAGGTAGAGACCTCCACTCATGGTAGAAACCTAGAACATCCTTTGAGGATGATGGTAACCCTAACCCTAAGTATAGGTTAGAGAGAAAGATGACACGATGAGTTAGATATCATGGTTGGTCGAGTGTTGGTTGGACACGCCTTTGGGATGCCATAAGAGGCTGAATGATCAAGTACCTATGGCAACCCAACCCTGGAAAGGGTCATGCATGTTAGAGTGAAGGATAGCTCCTTCCTCGATGAGGTTAGAGGAGAACCTATAGTTACTCTATAGGCATAGGCAGGTAGGGTATAGCTTGATGAAACCCTAGTCAGGGATCATGATGAGATAAGCATAAGGGGTTATGGATGACCTTGAATAAACATAAGTTCGAGTATAGGCTTTACTCAGGTAGGGGCATGCATATGAGCTTGATCCTTCATAAATACAGGACCTCTTATAGAGAGGTTGGTTGTAGGATTAGCTCTAGAAAGAGGGAGCAGACCTCGACCAAGAAAGTTGGAAGTCTAAAACCCCGAAACTTGAGGAACAGTAGGGAGTCGAGAATGATGTGACCTAAGTGGATGATAATGGTTGCCTCGTGCATGACCCCTGGAGGTTGATGATGTCTTGGTTAAGCTTGAGAGTAACCAAACCCTAGAGGGAGGATGGTGCTTCTGGTACCTAAGGTATAAGTGATTACCTACTAGATGTGATAGAGAGTGCTTTAGACCCTGAGGAGGTTAAGGCACCAGTTGTGAGGCTTTATACCTAGTAGTGGTCCAGGAAGAGGAATCAACTCTGAAGTGTTGCTTGAGTAGAAAGATCATGGGAGTACATGACATATCTTGGACATGCTGGATTCCTGGTTAAGAGAATGAGCATGCAGTTGGACACCCGGAGGCGAACCTAGGGTTCCTAGGCCTAAGAGGGGAAGCGGTGTACCCAATGCTCATGTTGAGATTTGAGTCTCTATAGTTTCGAGCATGGTACTCTTAATGTGTAGAGGTAAAGGAAAACCCCTTCAGGTAATGGTATGTTTGATGAACCCCACACGAATAAGTTGATCTGATGATGAGGAAAGAGAACGAGTGTGACCTAGCATGGTTTTGTGGGTGCGCTTGTGCCTTAGTAGTTGTTGGTTTAAGCATGCTCATACGGATGTAAATCCTAAGGATGGTTGTGACCTTGCTATCACAGGTTGTAGTTTCCTCCCATCCTGGGAGAGGACCCTTTGGTAGGGTGTGTACCAGTTCTGTAGGTTTTGAGGTGACCTAAATAGGTCTCATAGGATCTTGAGAGGCTAAGTGAAGAGTACATGGTATGAAAATGAACCTATAGGCCCATAGATAACCATCTCTAAGTGCATGGACGTGTTACCATGGGAGTAACCGGTATGGGGCCTGACCAAGGTAGGCAGGTTGCCATGACCCCTATAAAGGGATGAAAGTCAGTCATGAATGTAGGAAGAGATGATGAAGGCTTGGGTAAGGTTCTGAGTCAGACATGTACTAAAAGAGAATCCCAAGTCTATCCTAGGGTCAGGTAGGGATAAGACTGATGAAAGACGGAGTTGCCTAATTCCCTAGTTGCACATGACCATAGGGTCAGGAGGTAACAACTATCATTGTCCGAGGTCCATGGGTTAGGAGATTAATCACCTTCATGAGCTCATGGGACCCAAAGGGCAGATGAGTAGGGCACTCTCTGGATGCATAAAGGAAGAGGGATGACCCCAAAAGTGTCGGCACCCTATAGATCTAGAGGAGATGACTAAGGATTATGCTTGGACCAAGTGGGTTTTGGATCAGTTTTCTATGGATGTAATTCTGATATCAAGAGGATATGTGGCACGTTTCAACTTAGATTTGAAGGTGTACTAGCAAGGTGGGTTGTACCATCTCTACTCTTGGAACAGGAAGAACTCTGTATTTGGACTGCATCCAAATGCTTATTTCCTCTTGTTATGGGAGTGAGAGATAGGACAGTACGCATGCCATACACCAAGGATAAAAGATGTTGCGAGTTGAAAACATTGCTACAAGTTATGAGGACAGAGATGATAACATACCCTTGTGAAGTTAATGGTACATGGATGGTTTACTAACACTAAGAGTATAAGGAGATCATCTTGTAAGGATGTTTTATCATGAGCTATGTGGAAATTGCAAGTTCTGCAAAGTTGAGTTGAATCACCATGAGGATGAGCTCAGAGTTTCTTGATGAATACCAACTTAGAGTTTGATATGAGATGATAAGTATAATACATGGAGGTGTATATAGTCACATTACCTGACACCTAAGGGGGAGAAGTGGTAATAAATACTCTGGTTGAAGTATAGCTGCCTAGTTTAGCGGGAAACTAGAAGAAGTGGAGGTTGTTTGGCTAACCCTAAGTTTGGAAAGAAGATGTGTTTTGGCTAACACTCAAATGTAATGAGATAGGTTGAACAAGTTAATGATTGTTGGGTTAGCTGGTCTAGTCCTTGACGTAATGAAAGGATGGGTTAGAGCCTTAGATGCTCTTCCATGGAAGAGAACGTAATGAAACCCTGATGAAAGTAGTTTGGGGTTTCTGAGGTATCGATCTCGAGGAATCATGACTTACAGAAGATCATGGTTTTAAGATCATGATACATCTTGATACTACAAAGATAATAAGTGATGGTAGTATTCTGGATGCTTAAAACAAAGTTGCATGTAGCATGTGGCCATGCAAGCCAGGAGGTGAAGGACAAACACCATTAACCCAGTGCATGGATGTAAAGTATAAAGAGTTTCCGAGAAGGAATGAGAGTTCATCATTATGGATGTTGTGAGTCTCTCCTAGACCAAGAAGGTCAAAATACAATATGGGTTATGGTAGATCGCCTTACCTAGATGACATGAGAAAGGAAGAGTTCTGTCAAGGGACAGATCTGGTTGAACTACATATGAAAAGAAATGGTTCAACTACACCATGATGCGAATTCAAAAGTTTTTGATGTGACCCCAGAGTTCACTTCCATGAGGTGGAAGTAGATACATGAAGAGCTCAGTGTTTGTACAGTTTATCACCCCATACTAATGGACAGTATGATCCAGACTAGAGGGTCTGATGAGAGCGAGTGTGCTCATTTAGGGTGATACATAGAGACAGTTCTTAAGATGTAATGTTAACCACCATAGCCTTTATCGGGATGCAAGAAGTTTTATCGGGAGGTTGTGTCGGTCACCACTTCATTATGATGATTGGTGAAGGAGGCCTCACGAAGGTCAGAAAAGAACCCCAGGTGTGTGCAGATGAAGTCGCTTTGATCGTGCAATGGCTGAGAGAGAGCCCAGTGGTGACATGAGTCACGAGCTGATGCAAAGCAGACTGACATGCAGTTCACTGTGGAGGAATATAATGTGAAAATCCGACCCCTCTAAGCTACAGCTGAGAGAGCGGAATCCCCGATATATGGGTCCATTTGAGATGGATTGGTGGGTATGATTGTGTTTAGCCTTGCCCCACAGGATAACATGATGTGTAATATGTTACATGAATCCGATCTAGAAGCACTATGTGAGGTACCCAAGCCATGTGTTAAGCCCTGAACCTATTCAGCTTTTGAGAGGCTGAAATGTCCTGAGTCACCTATGAGGGTACAATATACCAAGGTAAGAAAGAACTCAGATGGAAGAATATGAGATAATGAAGGTTCTTGGAAAGCACCATGGATAGGGTAAAGCCACATGGTAGCCCTGATGGACATAAGAATGGATTATCCTGTTTGTTTGCTTACTTGATGGAATTTTGAGGACAAAATTCTTATAAGAGGGGAAGGATGTTACAACCCCAATTTTGGGTTCTTTTGCTAAGAAATATAATTTCTCATATTAAAGATTTTTGAACGAATAAATGATATAATCTATTTTGAATAAATGGATTTCATTTACAATAGCCTTGTTGTGTGATTTGAGGGCTTTATTGGCGATTGGGCCCAATAACAAGGATATTCAATTAATTAATGAATAACTGAGAATTTGAGATAAGAAAGGTGTGGAAACCTCTGGAAGGCAAATCCAAAAAGAATTTCGTGCCTCTTAGATTCCTTGGGTTCCAAGGAGTCCAAAGTTGCAAAGAAAAGGCAGTAAGAAAAGAAAATATCAATTAAGTATTTCCTTGTTAATAAAGAAATTGAAAACATTGATGAAATATGGAAAACATGTGAAAAGAGGTATAATTGGGTAATCCTTGGTGGGATTTCGTATCCCAAGGATTCCTGATGATAAAAGGAATACTAATGAGGAAAATAAAAGAGAAATAAGAGAGAGATCTTCAAAAAGGAATTATTTTAAAAAGAAATAAGCAAAATAATGAGAATAATGCATATTGATGCATTTAAGGATAATGAGTATTCCTTTAAAAGGAATTTCGAATTCTTAAGGTTTCTTGGGTGCCAAGGATCCCCAATAAGGGAGTAGAAAGAGAAAATACGTAATTACAAAATAAAGAAATAATGGGAATACACGATCCATCAATTACGTAATTTTGATAAAAGGGAGTATTTTCCTAAAGGAGATATACATATATATTTGTGGCCAATAGTTTAAAAGGAAAGTTTAAATAGAATTAGAAAATGGATTTTCGTATTTCTAATATCCATATAATTGAGGATATCCAAAGAGAGAGAGAGAGAGAGGGCTACTTCTTAATGAAGGTTTTGGTTTCCTAATAAGAAAGGGACTTGTTCCCTCTTTGATGGGTCTCTTAGGGTGAGATTTCCCCCCCCCCCCCCCCCCCCCCCATAAAAGGGGTAGACCCCCTGGTCGAGTTCAAAGCAGGAAAACCCACATCTTCCTCTCGCTTCCCTATCTTCTTCTTCTCTTTCCGTTCTAACCCTAACCAAGCAAACATAGGGCTGTTTTGGGGGCACTGGGCGGCTAGGATGGATCGTGTTGAAGGCACGATGCGACTCCAGAAGTCTCGGATAGCCATCTACCTCCCCCTTGCTTCCATCTTTGTACAAGACGGCCAACGGACCTGCAGGTGTTGCTGCAGTCGGCGCATCTTCCAGACCTAACTCCGGCCACCTTGGCCATGGTATGAGGGTGGCCTGTGTACGTATGAGAAGGGCGGAGCTAGGGAAGCAAATCCCGGTGAGGTTTGTGGCCCTAGGAGAGGGTGAGAGCCAGCGTTGGGTTGAAGATCAGCGCCTAGGGCGGCCGCGTCGCACTCCCTGAAGGTGGAAGACGACCAAGGTCAGCTTGGACGGATATACCCCTCCGCGGGATAAAGGATCGCTGACTTATGCAGGGGCAGTTCAGTAATTTGATTATGTTTCCCAAAACAACAATCAACGTTGCATGGAAAGGACTGCGTGGCAGCCTCTCATTGGTCGGGGTAAGTAGATTTTGTAAAATTCATAGCTAATTAACCGTAGCTCGGATAGACACGCATTATACATGAAACTTGCTCAGAAAATCGAGAGGAATCTAAATAAAATATAATTGGAGCCTGATTCCTTATGAAATTCGAAAAGTATATATAGGTACTATCTTTAATAGTTTAATCAATGAAAAACCCTAACCTTTGATGATTAATGAGTTAGAAAAGGTTAAATGAGTATATTAAGTTGATATTAGCCTGTTAATGATAAAAAGGATCATTAAGATTGGAAAAGGATGAATTTGCATGTAATTAGTTTAATTTTGAGTCTAATGTGCATGAAAAATACATTAATGAGCCATGAAACCCTAATGTTGGTAAATTCGACTCTTAATGGCTTTAATTGACTAATTTCATGATTAAGGTTGGAATATGCTATTTTGAGCATTAAAGTCACTAATTTGTGGAAAGATAACCTTAATATAGAAATTAGGGTTTTCGATTGAATCAAGGTAGAGTTAATACTAAATAGAGTTCATATGGGATTTAGACCATCATGAATTATGAGTTGATAATCCGAAAGAAACTAAAGGTGATAATTGAGTCTAATAACCTTGAAATAGATTAAAAGGATAAAGAAGGTAGTTTTGGTATAAAAGAGAAATAATCAACTTTAATTGGGCTTATGGTGTTGAAATTAGGGTTTATGAACTAAGAGAGCATTTAATATGATAAAAGCGTTATGGAGGCAAAAACCCTAATAAAACCCTAATGTGGTTTAGAAAACCTAAGATGGAATCCAAGTCTAGCTTTAGAATGTTCTGGATAAATTATAACACTTGGATGTCATGCATTAATTTTAGGATACTTGTTGATTGCTTGTTGCTTGTTCTTTATCATTATTGCTTGGACAACAAGTTGCTCTGGATCAGGTATGTGGTTACGCTTATGAATAACCGCATTAGTTTCCCACGTGGTTGCCGGATGATTGATCGCATTGACTGCAAATTATCAGTTTGGATGTTCATATTTGCAAATTATAAAGTCACTATGATTATCACATTAATAATAGAAGTATGGATTCTCGCACCTACATGCCACCCTGATGGATGATGCCAAAGGTCAGGCCCGGATGGGTAGACCAATGGACACCTTGAGTGGTGACCCCAGGCACCAAGAAGGTGGCCTATGATATTGCATGACTAGTGGGCACCATGAGTGGTGACCCCCAGGCACCAAGCTCGGTATTGAGAAGGTGGACTTAAGTCATTGGCAAAGGGCACCCTAAGGTGGGTATGCCAGGGTTAGGGCAAAAGCGGTGGAGAATGTCATACTGAAAAGTGTAAATTGGCTTGTTAAATAATTTTATTGTGTTATTTAAATTGTTATCCATATATGCAAACTTTTGGTTGTCCCCACATACCAGTATATTTCGATATACTGACCGACGTTTTGTTTGTCGGTGTTTTAGGTACAAATGAAAAGAACAAATAGTAAAGTGGCATATGTGGAATTAAATGAGAACTAACGTGCACAGGAGGATTAGTTAGAGTAGCATTTTCATGGATAGAAGTTTAGAAATCCCATCTTTTAAAAAGGTAAACAAAGTTTTATTTTATACCAGTTTTTAGTTTAGTTGGTAAAGTTTCTTAATTGTTATTGATTATTTGTCGAACCTTTGATCCTGTTTATTGAATAACAGCTCTGACCTTCGTGTCTCCCTTAATTGGGGGTTACCGGGAGGCGGGGTCATTACAATTGGTATCAGAGCATAGGTTCCTCATCTAATCTTTAATAATTATTAAATTTTACAAAGTCTGTAGAACCCAAGGGAGTTATTAGAAGATTATCCGAAAGACAGAGGTGTCTAGAAAAGGATCACGACTGGGGGCTGGCAATATTTTCCTCCGCACCGCTAGTCGAAATACGAGGACTCCCGGTTCCGTGTGACTGCCTGGCCAAAGTCTTAGGGTATGATTCAAAATAAGATACCTTTAGGACTCTCTCATCTTGATCATCCCTTCTCAACTCAAATTCTATTAAGGACCTTAAGGATTAGGGTTTTCTCTCTTTCCCTCACCCTCTTGAGGTATGTGTAAGGTTGATAAGGATTAAGGAATCCTCCAGCAAATTAATAAAAATCATGTAAATAAGATGTCATGGGCATAAGCTTAATAGAGTAAGCGTAAAGGAATAGATACATGCTTAGGTCGCATGACATGAGTTGTCATTGCCCTCAGGAGAGACCTGAGGATGGACCTCCTTGGTAGGAGGATGAGTAGAGAGAGTTAGTCGTGGAGGTAGAGACCTCCACTCATGGTAGAAACCTAGAACATCCTTTGAGGATGATGGTAACCCTAACCCTAAGTATAGGTTAGAGAGAAAGATGACACGATGAGTTAGATATCATGGTTGGTCGAGTGTTGGTTGGACACGCCTTTGGGATGCCATAAGAGGCTGAATGATCAAGTACCTATGGCAACCCAACCCTGGAAAGGGTCATGCATGTTAGAGTGAAGGATAGATCCTTCCTCGATGAGGTTAGAGGAGAACCTATAGTTACTCTATAGGCATAGGCAGGTAGGGTATAGCTTGATGAAACCCTAGTCAGGGATCATGATGAGATAAGCATAAGGGGTTATGGATGACCTTGAATAAACATAAGTTCGAGTATAGGCTTCACTTAGGTAGGGGCATGCTTATGAGCTTGATCCTTCATAAAGACAGGACCTTTATAGAGAGGTTGGTTGTAGGATTAGCTCTAGAAAGAGGGAGCAGACCTCGACCAAGAAAGTTGGAAGTCTAAAACCCCGAAACTTGAGGAATAGTGGGGAGTCGAGAATGATGCGACCTAAGTGGATGATAATGGTTTCCTCGTGCATGACCCCTGGATGTTGATGATGTCTTGGTTAAGCTTGAGAGTAACCAAACCCTAGAGGGAGGATGGTGCTTCTGGTTCCTAAGGTATAAGTGATTACCTACTAGATGTGATAGAGAGTGCTTTAGACCCTGAGGAGGTTAAGGCACCAGTTGTGAGGCTTTATACCTAGTAGTGGTCCAGGAAGAGGAATCAACTCTGAAGTGTTGCTTGAGTAGAAAGATCATGGGAGTACATGACATATCTTGGACATGCTGGATTCCTGGTTAAGAGAATGAGCATGCAGTTGGACACCCGGAGGCGAACCTAGGGTTCCTAGGCCTAAGAGGGGAAGCGGTGTACCCAATGCTCATGTTGAGATTTGAGTCTCTATAGTTTCGAGCATGGTACTCTTAATGTGTAGAGGTAAAGGAAAACCCCTTCAGGTAAGGGTATGTTTGATGAACCCCACACGAATAAGTTGATCTGATGATGAGGAAAGAGAACGAGTGTGACCTAGCATGGTTTTGTGGGTGCGCTTGTGCCTTAGTAGTTGTTGGTTTAAGCATGCTCATACGGATGTAAATCCTAAGGATGGTTGCGACCTTGCTATCACAGGTTGTAGTTTCCTCCCATCCTGGGAGAGGACCCTTTGGTAGGGTGTGTACCAGTTCTGTCGGTTTTGAGGTGACCTAAAGAGGTCTCATAGGATCTTGAGAGGCTAAGTGAAGAGTACATGGTATGAAAATGAACATATAGGCCCATAGATAACCATCTCTAAGTGCATGGACGTGTTACCATGGGAGTAACCGGTATGGGGCCTGACCAAGGTAGGCAGGTTGCCATGACCCCTGTAAAGGGATGAAAGTCAGTCATGAATGCAGGAAGAGATGATGAAGGCTTGGGTAAGGTTCTGAGTCAGACATGTACTATAAGAGAATCCCAAGTCTATCCTAGGGTCAGGTAGGGATAAGACTGATGAAAGATGGAGTTGCCTAATTCCCTAGTTGCACATGACCATAGGGTCAGGAGGTAACAACTATCATTGTCCGAGGTCCATGGGTTAGGAGATTAATGACCTTCATGAGCTCATGGGACCCAAAGGGCAGATGAGTAGGGCACTCTCTGGATGCATAAAGGAAGAGGGATGACCCCAAAAGTGTCGGCACCCTATAGATCTAGAGGAGATGACTAAGGATTATGCTTGGACCAAGTAGGTTTTGGATCAGTTTTCTATGGATGTAATTCTGATATCAAGAGGATATGTGGCACGTTTCAACTTAGATTTGAAGGTGTACTAGCAAGGTGGGTTGTACCATCTCTACTCTTGGAACAGGAAGAACTCTGTATTTGGACTGCAGCCAAATGCATATTTCCTCTTGTTATGGGAGTGAGAGATAGGACAGTACGCATGCCATACACCAAGGATAAAAGATGTTGCGAGTTGAAAACATTGCTACAAGTTATGAGGACAGAGATGATAACATACCCTTGTGAAGTTAATGGTACATGGATGGTTTACTAACACTAAGAGTATAAGGAGATCATCTTGTAAGGATGTTTTATCATGAGCTATGTGGAAATTGCAAGTTATGCAAAGTTGAGTTGAATCACCATGAGGATGAGCTCAGAGTTTCTTGATGAAGACCAACTTAGAGTTTTATATGAGATGATAAGTATAATACATGGAGGTGTATATAGTCACATTACCTGACACCTAAGGGGGAGAAGTGGTAATGAATACTCTGGTTGAAGTATAGCTGCCTAGTTTAGCGGGAAACTAGAAGAAGTGGAGGTTGTTTGGCTAACCCTAAGTTTGGAAAGAAGATGTGTTTTGGCTAACATTCAGATGTAATGAGATAGGTTGAACAAGTTAATGATTGTTGGGTTAGCTGGCCTAGTCCTTGACGTAATGAAAGGATGGGTTAGAGCCTCAGATGCTCTTCCCTGGAAGAGAATGTAATGAAACCCTGATGAAAGTAGTTTGGGGTTTCTGAGGTATCGATCTCGAGGAATCATGACTTACAGAAGATCATGGTTTTAAGATCATGATACATCTTGATACTACAAAGATAATAAGTGATGGTAGTATTCTGGATGCTTGAAACAAAGTTGCATGTAGCATGTGGCCATGCAAGCCAGGAGGTGAAGGACAAACACCATTAACCCAGTGCATGGATGTAAAGTATAAAGAGTTTCCGAGAAGGAATGAGAGTTCATCATTATGGATGTTGTGAGTCTCTCCTAGACCAAGAAGGTCAAAATACAATATGGGTTATGGTAGATCGCCTTACCTAGATGACATGAGAAAGGAAGAGTTCTGTCAAGGGACAAATCTGGTTGAACTACATATGAAAAGAAATGGTTCAACTACACCATGATGCGAATTCAAAAGTTTTTGATGTGACCCCAGAGTTCACTTCCATGAGGTGGAAGTAGATACATGAAGAGCTCAGTGTTTGTACAGTTTATCACCCCATACTAATGGACAGTATGATCTGGACTAGAGGGTCTGATGAGAGCGAGTGTGCTCATTTAGGGTGATACATAGAGACAGTTCTTAAGATGTAATGTTAACCACCATAGCCTTTATCGGGATGCAAGAAGTTTTATAGGGAGGTTGTGTCGGTCACCACTTCATTATGATGATTGGTGAAGGAGGCCTCACGAAGGTCAGAAAAGAACCCCAGGTGTGTGCAGATGAAGTCTCTTTGATCGTGCAATGGCTGAGAGAGAGCCCAGTGGTGACATGAGTCACGAGCTGATGCAAAGAAGACTGACATGCAGTTCACTGTGGAGGAATATAATGTGAAAATCCGACCCCTCTAAGCTACAGCTGAGAGAGCGGAATCCCCGATATATGGGTCCATTTGAGATGGATTGGTGGGTATGATTGCGTTTAGCCTTGCCCCACATGATAACGTGATGTGTAATATGTTACATGAGTCCAATCTAGAAGCACTATGTGAGGTACCCAAGCCATGTGTTAAGCCCTGAACCTATTCAGCTTTTGAGAGGCTGAAATGTCCTGAGTCACCTATGAGGGTACAATATACCAAGGTAAGAAAGAACTCAGATGGAAGAATATGAGATAATGAAGGTTCTTGGAAAGCACCATGGATAGGGTAAAGCCACATGGTAGCCCTGATGGACATAAGAATGGATTATCCTGTTTGTTTGCTTGCTTGATGGAATTTTGAGGACAAAATTCTTATAAGAGGGGAAGGATGTTACAACCCCAATTTTGGGTTCTTTTGCTGAGAAATATAATTTCTCATATTAAAGATTTTTGAACGAATAAATGATATAATCTATTTTGAATAAATGGATTTCATTTACAATAGCCTTGTTGTTTAATTTGAGGGCTTTATTGGCTATTGGGCCCAATAACAAGGATATTCAATTAATTAATGAATAACTGAGAATTTGAGATAAGAAAGGTGTGGAAACCTCTGGAAGGCAAATCCAAAAAGAATTTCGTGCCTCTTAGATTTGTTGGGTTCCAAGGAGTCCAAAGTTGCAAAGAAAAGGCAGTAAGAAAAGAAAATATCAATTAAGTATTTCCTTGTTAATAAAGAAATTGAAAACATTGATGAAATATGGAAAACATGTGAAAAGAGGTATAACTGGGTAATCCTTGGTGGGATTTCGTATCCCAAGGATTCCTGATGATAAAAGGAATACTAATGAGGAAAATAAAAGAGAAATAAGAGAGAGATCTTCAAAAAGGAATTATTTTAAAAAGAAATAAGCAAAATAATGAGAATAATGCATATTGATGCATTTAAGGATAATGAGTATTCCTTTAAAAGGAATTTCGAATTCTTAAGGTTTCTTGGGTGCCAAGGATCCCCAATAAGGGAGTAGAAAGAGAAAATACGTAATTACAAAATAAAGAAATAATGGGAATACACGATCCATCAATTACGTAATTTTGATAAAAGGGAGTATTTTCCTAAAGGAGATATACGTATATATTTGTGGCCAATAGTTTAAAAGGCAAGTTTAAATAGAATTAGAAAATGGATTTTCGTATTTCTAATATCCATATAATTGAGGATATCCAAAGAGAGAGAGAGAGAGGGCTACTTCTTAATGAAGGTTTTGGTTTCCTAATAAGAAAGGGACTTGTTCCCTCTTTGATGGGTCTCTTAGGGCGAGATTTCCCACCCCCCCCCCCCCTTATAAAAGGGGTAGACCCCCTGGTCGAGTTCAAAGCAGGAAAACCCACATCTTCCTCTCGCTTCCCTATCTTCTTCTTCTCTTTCTGTTCTAACCCTAACCAAGAAAACATAGGGCTGTTTTGGGGGCACTGGGCGGCTAGGATGGATCGTGTTGAAGGCACGATGTGACTCCAGAAGTCTCGGATAGCCATCTACCTCCCCCTTGCTTCCATCTTTGTACAAGACGGCCAACGGACCTGCAGGTGTTGCTGCAGTCGGCGCATCTTCCAGACCTAACTCCGGCCACCTTGGCCATGGTATGAGGGTGGCCTATGTACGTATGAGAAGGGCGGAGCTAGGGAAGCAAATCCCGGTGAGGTTCGTGGCCCTAGGAGAGGGTGAGAGCCAGCGCTGGGTTGAAGATCGGCGCCTAGGGAGGCCGCGTCGCACTCCCTGAAGGTGGAAGACGACCAAGGTCATCTTGGACGGATATACCCCTCTGTGGGATAAAGGATCGCTGACTTATGTAGGGGCAGTTCAGTAATTTGATTATGTTTCCCAAAACAACAATCAACGTTGCATGGAAAGGACTGCGTGGCAGCCTCTCATTGGTCGGGGTAAGTAGATTTTGTAAAATTCATAGCTAATTAACCGTAGCTCGGATAGACACGCATTATACATGAAACTTGCTTAGAAAATCGAGAGGAATCTAAATAAAATATAATTGGAGCTTGATTCCTTAAGAAATTCGAAAAGTATATAGAGGTACTATCTTTAATAGTTTAATCAATGAAAAACCCTAACCTTTGATGATTAATGAGTTAGAAAAGGTTAAATGAGTATATTAAGTTGATATTAGCCTGTTAATGATAAAAAGGATCATTAAGATTGGAAAAGGATGAATTTGCATGTAATTAGTTTAATTTTGAGTCTAATGTGCATGAAAAATACATTAATGAGCCATGAAACCCTAATGTTGGTAAATTCGACTCTTAATGGCTTTAATTGACTAATTTCATGATTAAGGTTGGAATATTCTATTTTGAGCATTAAAGTCACTAATTTGTGGAAAGATAACCTTAATATAGAAATTAGGGTTTTCGATTGAATCAAGGTAGAGTTAATACTAAATAGAGTTCATATGGGATTTAGACCATCATGAATTATGAGTTGATAATCCGAAAGAAACTAAAGGTGATAATTGAGTCTAATAACCTTGAAATAGATTAAAAGGATAAAGAAGGTAGTTTTGGTATAAAAGAGAAATAATCAACTTTAATTGGGCTTATGGTGTTGAAATTAGGGTTTATGAACTAAGAGAGCATTTAATATGATAAAAGCGTTATGGAGGCAAAAACCCTAATGTGGTTTAGAAAACCTAAGATGGAATCCAAGTCTAGCTTTAGAATATTCTGGATAAATTATAACACTTGGATGTCATGCATTAATTTCAGGATACTTGTTGATTGCTTGTTGCTTGTTCTTTATCATTATTGCTTGGACAGCAAGTTGCTATGGATCAGGTATGTGGTTATGCTTATGAATAACCGCATTAGTTTCCCGCGTGGTTGCCGGATGATTGATCGCATTGACTGCAAATTATCAGTTTGGATGTTCATATTTGCAAATTATAAAGTCACTATGATTATCACATTAATAATAGAAGTATGGATTCTCGCACCTACATGCCACCCTGATGGATGATGCCAAAGGTCAGGCCCGGATGGGTAGACCAATGGACACCTTGAGTGGTGACCCCAGGCACCAAGAAGGTGGCCTATGATATTACATGACTAGTGGGCACCATGAGTGGTGACCCCCAGGCTCCAAGCTCGGGATTGAGAAGGTGGCCTTAAGTCATTGGCAAAGGGCACCCTAAGGTGGGTATGCCAGGGTTAGGGCAAAAGCGGTGGAGAATGTCATACTGAAAAGTGTAAATTGGCTTGTTAAATAATTTGATTGTGTTATTTAAATTGTTATCCATATGTGCAAACTTTTGGTTGTCCCCACATACCAGTATATTTCGATATACTGACCGACGTTTTGTTTGTCGGTGTTTTAGGTACAAATGAAAAGAACAAACAGTAAAGTGGCATATGTGGAATTAAATGAGAACTAACGTTTACAGGAGGATTAGTTAGAGTAGCATTTTCATGGATAGAAGTTTAGAAATCCCATCTTTTAAAAAGGTAAACAAAGTTTTATTTTATACCAGTTTTTAGTTTAGTTGGTAAAGTTTCTTAATTGTTATTGATTATTTGTCGAACCTTTGATCCTGTTTATTGAATAACGGCTCTGACCTTCGGGTCTCCCTTAATTGGGGGTTACCGGGAGGCGGGGTCGTTACAAAGATATTTCCACCATGGTCAACCAAGAACCACAACCAAAAAAGGTGACATAAGGAGAAACAACAATAAAAGATGAAAAGAGGTGATATTTTACACGTTCTAGGGTGAAAAGATTGATCCTAGGACTTGGATCCCCCATAGCAAGTTATATTTCCACCAATCAAGCTCAAGCATCACCATTAGATTTGTCATTGACATCTCCTTGCTCCTATAATGTTCCAACAACTTTGGTGATTGCAGCTGAACCCTAGGATTGACGAGTATGGATACTTATAGGTTGGGAAAGGTGAAAATGTCAAACCATACCATGATAGTGAAAACCCATCGCCATAAAATCCATCAACGCTCTCAAACAAGCCATGGACCTCCTTTCTAGAAATCCCATACACCCTCTTAGAAAAGCCATAGATCTCCTTAGCAGAAAAACCATCGACCCTGTAAGTAGAAATCTGTGAAGCCCTCTATCTAAAGGCCATCGAGTCCCCCCAAATAAGAAGGCCATCACCCCACTAAACTACCATACCTTTTCATCAATTGATGTAAGACACCAAGGGTGAACAATATGGAAGCATATACTTATGTACATCATTTTCTCACCATAAAAAATGCACATGTGATAAAGCATGGTCTTAAATTTTCAAAGAACTAAATAAATCTAAATTAATGCAATAAATCATGCAAATAAAGAAAACAAAGGTTGATTAGAGGCAAGTTAGGGTTAATCTAGGTTAGGGTTTTACAACCTTTCCCTCATAACCGGATATTGGTCACCCCCCAGAACCCCTAAAATAATGACAGAAACTTTCTACGCATCTTGTCCTCTAGTTCTCATGTGGTTTACTTAACATCACAATGATGCCACAAAACCTTCACTAGAACAATATCTTTCTCTTCCTCAACATCTTCTCATGTCTATTGAAGATCAAAACCCATCCATCAAATCTTAATAAAGCTATACTTCTAATGGATTAATCATCAACTCAATAATAAGGTGACACTTCCATAGCATTGAAACATGAAAAAAATTGTGAGATCTACTCAACTCTGGCGATAACTCCAACTATAGGCCACTTTATTAGCTTGATCAACAATAGAATAAGTCCCCCTAAACCTAAGAGCCAACTTACCCATCTTTGCACATCTCAAAACACCCTTACAAGGTGATACTTCAAGATACATAAGGTATCCCCATCTAGATCTAGCATCCTTGTCTGGTTTCCTGTGTAAGATTTCTTCTTGTCCTACACTACCTTCCGGCACTACTTGATGGACTTTATACTTTTTACTACCTACTACACCAACTGAAGGCCTAAAAGATTATACTTATATGCCTTGTACCAACATAGATTCAATGCGTAATGCCTTCCCTATAAAGCCTTGTATAATGCCATGTATATGCTCTTCTGATAGTTTGTATTGTAGGGGAACCCTATTAAAATTCAAGTGAATATCCCGAATACCAATGAACTGAAGCACACATGCTAAAAAAAGATGTTCTTATGTCTAAATAGTTTTATCTAACTAACCACAAGTCTCTGGTGTAAAGTCATGTTGAACTTCAAATGAGTCCCCAAAGTTCTATGCAAATGAGCCCAAAGCCTACCTATAAACTAAGCCCCTTAGTCTGAAAGTATGGTTGCTGGTACACTATGCAGTTGAACTATCTCATATATCTAGGTATGAACCAACTTCTCAATTGTGGATTTAGTTTTGACTGCTTCGAAGTGATCTTACTTAGTTAAGCGATTACCAACTACCCATATGGAATGATACCCTCTGGTTATCATAGGAAGAACAACCATGAAGTTGCCAGTGACATGATCCCATTTCCACTTGGAAATTGACAATGATTGCAAAAACTCTACAAGAATAAGATGTGTTGCCTTGACGAACTAACAAACTAGGCACTTTTCCACAAACTATACCACATCACAATGTATCCCTACCCACCATTATAAATCCTTTAATTTATGGTACATCTTGGCACTGCTAGGATGCCTTGCAAACATCAAGGAATGTACTTCTTTGAACAACACATTCCTCAAGCCTCATGCATCATGATCAGCCATAGTGTTCTCAAAGAAAGCTGCCCCATAATATGAATCATGAAAACCATCATTCTTCTTATTTCTTAAATTTGAATGGATATTCTATATTATATTGTTGTCTTCTATGCATCCTTGATTTGTTGTACTCACTCAACATTATCTACAACTATTCCAACAAACCTCCCAACATAGTAACCTCAATATGTATATTTTGTTAGTTTATATCCCTATAAGACAATCATTAGATGATGGCTAGTAGGGACATCTGCACATTTGATTTCATTAATAGAGCCAATTGAAAATTTTAGCACACATTTAATCACCGTGATATTAAGTACATAATAAATGCCTTAAGAATGATTGTTTACAATCCATTGAACTTCAAGTGTATGACTTGAGCATGTGATCCTAATAGATTCTAAGAAAAATATTCTTAAATGTCCCTAGTCAAGTATTATTCAGGATAAGGAACAATAATACATGTGAGACGAGTATATGCGGTGACTGGAAATCATGTCTCATGGGTCATATGGATTGGATACCAAGGTTGACACATTGGTGTTTGTTAGAGAACAAGTGTACTGGATAGGCTTGCCTTGAGAGTGATTCATGGACCATTATATGATAGTCATAATTGACTCTCAAATGCAAAAATGGTGGTGTAGTCCTTTGACTTAAAGTCACTACAATGATGACATGATGATCATCATGCTCTGACGCTACCCAATGTGATCTTGAAGAAGGTCTCCAGAAAGGTAGTGATTGGGTGTGATTAGAATCGTGCTATGCCCTCTGAGTGATGTAGAAGGAATTTTCCCTTCCATATAACAAGGGTGGTATTTGAGGACTCTTGATAAGTGTGACTAGAGAAATGCATGACCGTGCTTATGTGAACTAGTATATGATGTTGGGCTTATATGTATCTAACTAGTCTACTTGGAGATCAATGAACTTAGATTGAATGTAATGAGAATGACATGTCCATGCCTCTAGTTCAATATGGATATCTGATTGGATGTAATGAGGATTATATGTCCATGCCTCTAGTGCAATATGGATATCTATGACAAAAGGATTATATAACATGGTAACAATGATCATTGATGGGTTAGTCTTGTCCACCAAATCCAACTACTTGAGTAGCTATGATAACATGGAATTTCTCTCTCCACTTTTGTAAGCCTTCCTTCTCCTTTTGCAACTCAACTAACTCGATTTGATCTCCATTACATGATTTAGGTGTTTTGATGTATAATTGAGGCCACATTGTCTCTGTGGTTCAAGATGTAACACTATCTTGCATGTTTTACCTAAATTTCATACTTTGATGTGTCACACGTTGCCATTTATTTTGATCTTAATTGGTGAACTCTTTTTATCCCCAAGGTACTCCATGTTCTAGAGTTTCTGATTATGAATCCACCAACCCAAAAATTGCATTAATTAGATGTATAAAACTCTAATTTTGACATTATGAAGATGAGCATGTTTGATCCATTTTTTCTCTTTTCTCTTCCTTGGGCCAGACTACGTGGGCCAAAACACAAAATTGTGTCTCAACCATTGGCCCCTCTTCTACTTATTCTTTGGGAAAATATTCCATGTATGGAGGGTCATCCCCCTTCTCCAGCCAGATTGGGAAATGGTGAAATCCAACCTTATGATGACTTGAAGAAAACCCTAAAGCATGTTTCTTTGTACCTTAGAATCCCCTCCTTACAACCCTTGGTTCTTTCTGTTCTCTTTCCTCTTCCTTATCTCTTCCACCTCTTGTGTCCGATGTGCACCCACACCCTCAGTGGCTTCTGTCTCTATCACCTGAGCTGGCACTACCAAAAAAACACCATGCCCACACCCCAGAGGCAAGCATGAGGGAATTGTTGATGGACAGTCCATATGCCCTCACTGCCAAAAGATGCTGAGCTCCAGGCCTCAACAATGCAGTCAATGCTTTGACGAAAAAGAGTGGAGGACCAGGATCCCCTATTCTTCCCCTATTCTAGAGATAGAGCAGGGGAATCACAAAAGTGGGGCACAAAGAGACCAAGGGGTACGACCATCTGAAGTACGTGCAAAGGTCAAGATAGGGCCACGTACAAATCAACTGGCACCACATTTGGAGCAACAGTCAATGATGATGGACCACACCTGGGTGCATGGGTGAGGAGCTAAACATGGCCTCCTGATCTGGCATTAAGGGTGCATATCAACCCTGAAATGATGCTATGTAAGTCACCCTCATCCCTATAGTTTTTGTACAAACTTTAAAAATGCATAACTTCATCATCCCTTTTCCAAATCATGCAATAGTATTTATCAAATTGATCATCTCGAAAAGATCTACAATTTCGACCCATTCACATACCCTAATTCAATTACTTGTTCCCAATTTTTTTCAAAGATGCTATATTTATTTATATTAAACACATTAAATGTAACTTTAGGATAAGGCTTGAGTCTTTGATGATTGTCTATCCCCCTAATTATGAAATCCATAACTTTTATGCATCTTTGATCTATATGAGGGTCATATTTCTAATGAATGACTCTTATGTACATATGTTCCTAGTTTGAGACTTTATTGATGTACCTATGCCCTAATTGCTATGTTTTGCATCTAAATGACATGTAGCCTCACCCTAACTTGGAAATCGATAGATTTATGCTACCATATGATAAATATATCCACCATTGTCCTCCTTTTGTTTGATCCATATGGCCTTAAATGCATATATGTACACCGCATATGTGAATGTTTGATTATACATTGAAGCAAAGGATGTGCTTAACTTAATTTGTGCAACAAATTACTTTTTCATCTCTGAAATCAGTTGTATAATGATGTGATATGAAATAAAGGCCCAAGGCCATCCCTCATTGTTCTATTCATGATGTACCTTTAGCCAAGCATGTTGACCCCCTATATTATCTATATGGCTTGTTTGTTTAGCTTGTTCCCTAATAGTTACATGGATCTTAATCTTATGTCTTGCCATCTCAAATCAGATATGATCTATCCCTTATGATCCCCTCGGTATGGATGTCCCATATAGTCCATATGTTGTGACATTATGACCTAGCCTTTTGTGTTGGTTTTTAGGAATGCATGTTGATAATGTGGAATCATATTATGCCTAGACTTGGGAACATCCAACTAATATTGTATGTGATTATTGTGTCCATTTCTTACTGATATGAACCACCTATAAGGATTGATCCTCGTGTATTGATGAATCTTTGTCTTGTTTGTCCTGTTATGAGTCCTTTGACCTTGAAATGTATTCAAATAACCTAAACCTTGTAATGACCATCTAAAATGATTGGTACCTCAAAATGACATGAAACTTAAACAAACCTTCATGATGACCTATAAATTACTAAAAGACAATCAAATGCAATAATACACAAGTTTGAACCTAAGTTGGCCATAAACCCTAACATGGAACTAGTTAGGGTTGATGATGAGAATCTAATGCGTGTATGCAATCTTATGCTTAATGAGGTGTTTCTTGTGGCTTGATGGTTAAAGATAAATTAAGTCAAGAATTTTTGAACATGAACGTGCTTTAATCATTATATGACTATGACTTTCTTATTTGAGCTATGATACATATGTATGCTTGTTTACTTGCTCAAATATTGCTATGTTGTATTTTAGTATTGTACTCAATGTTTGTCTCATTGTAGATTTTTTCTAACTTGGAAATATAAGTTATGAACTCCATTATACAATGTTAGACCGAGTTTTTGCTCAATGACTTTGGTCATTGTGGTCCCTCATGAAGAAACATGGTTACCTCATGGTGATAGTCTCGAGGTCCCTCACAGATAAAAGGATTAACTCTTAGCGATGGCCTTGAAATACCTTAATAATAGGGTTAGATTTACCCTCATAGACTCTTCTAACAGGAAGTTGGTCAAAAAGGCCTTTTGAATACATGATATTGATGAATACATGATATGATGGTATAATTGGAGTAAAATGACATGAAACATAGGCTCTCGTTTGCTAAATACTGAAGTTATTTATTCTACTATTTTTTTTATTCTTGAAATGTTTTCAAATTATGCAAATTATATATATATACATACATATATATATATGTAAATAAATAAATAAATAAATATATATATATATATATATATATATATATAAATAAATAAATAAATAAATAAATAAATAAATATATATATATATATAAATATATATATATATATATATATATATATATATATATATATATATATATATATATATATATATATATATATATATATATATATATATATATATATATATATATATATATATATATATATATATATATATATATATATATATATATATATATATTCGCCCTGTACTCAACACCTCGTGTGTTAATTAACTTTGTTTCAAGTATTTTATAGGTCCAAAGATGGATATAAGTTCATGGGCTTGGTGAGATATCTCCGGTGTACTTATTGTAAGATCCCTACTATACATGGGCAGACTTGCACAATGTGACTCTTGAATATGTAATTGAAATCTTATAATAAAACAATTTTGTTTAATATATCTTGTCAAGTGTTGAGATCCTGATTGGTGCCTTTATCTTGTTACTTGTTCATGTATGCTAAGATTTACACTTCCACATTCACTCTTTGTTAATACCATTCTAGGGACGGAGCCTAGGTCCTATCTCCATTGACTTATTATTCATTTGGAGTTAGGATTGTTGGATAATAGGACTCATGTAGATAGTGGAAACAAAAATTTTACATACATATTTCCCATAAACCATCATATCACATCAAGAACTATGCAATGGGAAGGATGGTTTCACAAAGATATACCTGGTCCTGGAGCAAGTCCAGTGACAATCCTTGTAGATGTAGATGCACACTCTGTCTTGGATGGTGTCTGTGCAACTCCTAGTTGCACTGGGACTCATATGACTGCTCCTCCTAGGACAACAAACTCAGACAACTGTTGCAACGACTTCTCTGATCTCTCCATGGAATGTGAGTTGATGTTGCCATCCTAGCACCAACCAAAGGACTCATTCCTCTAGACTAGTCCACATGGACGAACTAGAACTTCCGTCGTCCTGCTAGAATGAGTAGGAAGGAGTTGTCCCTCCTATTGGCATACTCCTCACCAACCTACTCTCCCTCAATAATGATCCTCAGTTGTTTCTCTCCCATAGCTATCCCTCCCTAGTCGGGTAGGACTTGCTTGGGCTCTCTTTGTTACCACAACTAGAGAGGACAACATTTTTCAGAGAAGTCGATTCTCAATTTTTTGTGTTGTGTTATGTGAAGCCCCCAATACCCCTTCCCAGTCGATTCAGGAGTGGAAGGGACCAGAATATCTTTAATTTTCACAACAATTCTAGAAATCTTGCAACCTGCAACAACCTAGACGGTCGTCTGGCATGCTAGACGATCATTTGGCACACTCAAGACAACTATTTGGATGTTTCCCAATTGTACACAAAATTGGCAACTCAGTTCCCATCAATGTTGGACATTTATTTCCTTGCACAATAAGTAATGTATAAGAGAAACAAATAGGGAAATGTATAGAACCTTCCTTCGACTGAACTGGACCATCTCACCCATGCGAGCTGGCCGTCTTGGTCACCCAGATAATAGTCTGGTGACCTGAGTCAAGCCAGCCGGTTGGGTCAGTTTGCTTCTTAGCCAGTTTCAACTGAAAACAATCCCGACTCTCCAGATGAGACGACCGTTTGGCACTCTTCAGACACCCACCTCAACTATTGAGACAGACATTTGGCAGTGATGTCAGGCTGATTGTTGTGTGAATCGATTATCTAAACATTTTAGCAATTAATTCAATTGTCATTCAAATATCAACTCCTCTTGTTGATGAGTTCCTATGTGTGTGACTCTTTAGGTCCCATATTAAGTTGGCAGTGAATGTCCCTAACACCTTATGACATCACAAGCAATGAGTGGTCCCTAGTCACACATCATTGCTACCCAAGTAAATAGAAAGTTGGAGAACAACTTCAACCTAGAATCTACATATGGTGTTATAGTGTTTGTATAGTTCCTTTGTCACTGATATCCTGATTGAACTAGATTCATGGAGTAGTCACACTCATTATTATTCAATCTTGTTCCTTGAACCAAAGCAAACTATATGAGATATATGTAAGCTCAATATCACATATTGACTCACATGTGCATGAATGCTTTTATTAGTCTCACTAATCAAGAGGCCTAGAATATCATACTCCGTTAGGAGGGACTAATCCTATATATATCACTCACACTCAATCCCCATGTTTCACATTCACCCAATCATCACCTCTATAACAACCCATGTTTCAGGATTATGTTTGATGATGTCAAAGCATAGTGAATGACATGTGATGAGTGTAGTAAATTTAGGTCTAAGAACCACAACCACCACCATCACTATGAGAGATGACTATGAATTCCATTACGATGGATTCCATGTGTCTATCTCACGATGGGTCTGTCTGATACACTGTTCCCTAACATGTATTTATGTGCTTGGTTTGATATCGCCATATCATGACTAATGAGACTCTGTCATCAACCTACTCACACTTTGATCTTATGTGTTATTGCTATTTATGTACCTTCCACAACAACAACCGATCAGGGACATAATGAGAATGTACATACTCTTAACATCCGTATGATCTCATTCTTCCAAGTCACATACTTGAAGACATATTCCATTGAGTAATACCATTCTATAGAAATTTATTATGTTGTTTCATTATCTCATAACTGAACAAATAGAACAAATTGGAAGCTTGTATTTTATTAATTATCAAATCATTTACATTTTTGCTATTACAATCATCACTTGATTGTCTCTCTGGGCATATACACCAACAGACTCCCACTTGCACTTAGAGACAATCACCCATGTATCGTATACCGAGTGACCTAACATGACCATCATTCTTCTGCCGTGAAAGTGCCTTTTGTAAGGGATCAACAATATTAGTCTCAGTTGGTAGTCTACAAATCTTTACATCCCCTCGATGTGCGATCTCTCATATGAGATAAAACTGCCTTTGTATATGCTTGGAACGCTGATGCGATCTAGGTTCCTTAGCTTGTACAATAACTTCATTGTTGTCTCAATATAGCTCGATTGCGGTGCTGATGCTCGAAATGACCCCAAGTTCATAAATGAACTTCTTGATCCATACAACTTCCTTTGCTACATTTGGTGAAACAATATACTCGGTCTCTATTGTAGAATCAACAACTATCTCTTTCTTGGAACTCTTCCAACTTACATCTTTGTTGTTTAGGCAAAACACAAAACTCGATTGTGATTTGTAATAATCTTTGTCAGTCTGGAAGCTTGCATTGATGTAACCTTTTACCACCGACTCTTCCTCTCCACCGTAGACCAAGAACTTATCCTTAGTCCTTCTCAAGTACTTCAGGATGTTTTTCATGGTTGTCCAATGAGCATCTCCTAGATCTGACTGATATTTGCTCGTCATGCTCAAAACGTAAGAGACATCTGGACGCATGCACACCATCATATACATGATTGATCCAATTGCTGATGCATGTGGAATCTCACTCATGCGCTCCCTTTCTTCACAAGAACATTGAGATTGACTCTTAGAGATTGTCACTCCATGCAACATATGCAAGTTTCCTCTCTTACAGTTCTCCATGCTGAACCACTTCAACACTTTGTCAATCTATGTGTTCTGAATGAGTCCAAGAAGCTTTCTTGATCTATCTATATAGATCTTTATCCCAAGGATGTAATGTGGTGCCTCATGTCACAGTGAAATGATATTACTCAAAACTTAAATGCAGAAGAGAGATTAACACACTTATTAGTAGAAAACACAAAAAATTGAAACCTTTTTGCATAAAACCGCCATATAGCAAGAACTTTTACACGTGAGTACTTTCATGCCTCAAAGCATTCACAAGGATTTCTTATCAACCTATAATGAAAGCATTGTTCTAGAACGTATATTATAGATTCCATCACATATAATATATAAAAGCATATAATAATAACACGTCTGCAAAATGCCTATAAAACTCTCCCAAAGACCCGAGTGTACATGGACGACTCTAGGACTCTATCAACAAAGACAACCAACATCACTTCCAACCTTATTAGTTACTGCTTCTCTGGCTGCTGCTCAACCTCTACTGCATGATTTCTACCTCATCGTGCTCACCCACCTAAAAAGGTTGTTAACCAACGGGGTGAGACACACAGTCCCAGCAAGAGATATAACTCTCCGCCAACTTTATTATTATCATAGATAAGATACACTGAGTAGAAGAATGAACATAACTAAGATGAAGCAGATAATGATTATTAACAGAAAGAGCAATTACTCTTGAATTATTAAACATCTTAATTATTAAAAAGGAATATGAATAACATGTATATTTTCTATCAACAACATTATATAAAGATCAAGCAAGGCCTCAACCAATGTTTCGTACTTGATCCTATACAATCATACTATGTGGCTGATTACATATTCATTATGCCCCGAGGATTTGAATCATACCATCCAAATCCAACCGACCACTATACATATATAGTCGAAGTCAGTGCCACACAAGGTCTAATGGAAGAGTCGAAATCCATGACCTCACCACACCTCTTGGTCAGCATAAGAGAAAATACCGTAGAGCCATATCAATCAACTGCAAAATTGGAATATAGCCAAGATCAGGGATTGGCTCACGCATGGCCATCCACACATATAGTCATAACTAGCCCACCTTGGTACAGGTATGACGCTATAAAAATAGGCTCATGCATGGCTGTTATAACAAAAGAAGTGGCTCACGCATGGCCATCCATATCACATTGAGATCGGCTCACGCATGGTCATATCATACATCATGTATTAAGGATACAAGGAACTACTCAACTTGTACCCCGCATATTCAAAAATATGCACTCTGAGTTAAACTCGTTTCACAATCCAACAATAAAGATGACACTAGAATGGATCTATGGCACATGGAAACTACTCTAATAGATTTCACTTGATTAATTAGATCAATTTAACATCTTTAAGCATCAATCAAGTTACAACGTAATACCTGTAAACAAGATTTACATAAATAGGGCATGAATCATTACCAAAACATATTGGATCACATTCAGTGTAATCTCATCACATCATGTCTCTTTATGCTTATTGTTCACCATATGTCCATTACAAGGACCAAATGTCCATCAAAAGGACCAAATGTTCATCACAAGGACCAAATGTCCATCACAAGGACCAAATGTTCATCACATCATCACCACCATACCTAGCTATGTACATCAATAAGTATCACCTACATGGTTAGAAGTTGATAACAAGGAAGGCAAAGCACCATCATCTCATAGAACTCATGCTATACATTTACATCATACATTTCACATCATAACAATAAGGGTTTCACTTTACCCGATTAGGGTTTACAAAGTTGCATCACTGAGCATCCTTAGGTTATTATTTCCTTATCATTACGAGATATATTATGGGACATACAAGCATGTTTCTCGTTATCATTATAAAACATGTTAAGAGGTATAGCTTTCAACATCATATACATGATTACACCATAGGGCATCACACCGCACTATGTAACCCTAGCATCAACAAGATGCATCACATAGGGTATTGGCCACCACACTAAAGTAGTGTATCAATTTAACGCCTCTTGTATCAGTTTATTATCACTTGTATCGGGCTCAACACCTTAGTGAGAGTGTGTTGGCCCAGGCACAACAAATGATATCGATCTAGAGGTGCAAGAGAAGGTGTATCAATTATCCCACCTAATAAGATATCAACCTTACCATCCTTTAGGGCATCAACCTCACCCATGATCTAGGGTATTAGCCTACCCACCCAACTAGGGTATCATCCTACCCGCTCAACTAGGGTATCGACCTACCCACTCAACTAGGATATTGGCTTACCCACTCAACTAGGGTATCGACCTACCCACTCAACTAGGGTATCAACCATTAGGGTTAGGTTTTATTGGTTGAACCACAAGGTAGGTGTTCCTCACCTCTAAACAAGGTGTGTCGGGATAAAGGGTATATCAGATTGCAAGGTGTGTTGGATTACACATGTATCGGATTAGGTTTAACGATGTCGGATTCCACACTCAATTAAAAGCATGGAGACTGAACACTCTTCCTCCCAAGGCATCACTAGATCATAACAAGCCACATCATAAGAGGCATATCAGGTTGCATGCATGTCGTGTTGCACATCATATAAGTTAGCATACCATAACTCATATCGATTTAGTCATCTTCTACCTCAAGATGACAATACTACCAAGGCAAAGAAAGGTGCATCTCATGGCAACAACTTAACATAGTTCTATTCTCAAAATAGGATGTAAAGCTACCAAGAAAAGCTACTATCATGCAAGCAAAGATAATCTAAGAGCAACTTGCAAGATAACAAGTAGAAAGGTGATAATAACAAAGTAGGTATAGAGTTATATAACCATCCTCAAGAACAACCACCAAGCTTTAAGCTCTAAGGTCGAGCTCCAAGCTTCCCAAGATCAAGGTAGAAGAAGGTTCTCCTAGCTTGACCTCCACCACACCTCCAAGAAGGAAGATAGAACCATGGTTAAGGGAGAGCAAAAGAGAAGAAAAGAAGGTACCAAGGTCCATGGCCGATAAGAAGAAAGAAGGAGAGAAGGAAAACTAGAAAACCATGACTTACTGAGGAAGAAGATGAAGGAGAACATCACAGGCTCTTGGCTCGCCCACCAAGCTCCAAGGGAGAGTGCTCTTCAAGCTCAAGGTCGGCCACCAAGGAGAGCAAGCAGGGATTGCTAAAAGGGTTCTCTTGAATGAGAAGGAAGATATATATATATATATATATATATATATATACATAGCCAGAGAGAGAGAGAGGGTAAGGGGAAGGTTTCACCACGTTAGGGCCTTAGAAGTCACTTGTCCAAGAAGAAGTGACACATGCCACACCATGTAATAAGGTGGTAGGACCTAAGTCTCGCCAACTTGGTCACCCTCCTAGGTTAAGGTCGACACGCTCATCCAGACCGATAGGGAGGAAACCCTAGGTCATAAACTGATATGACACTCCTCTAGAGTCACCATAACCCAAATATGGTGACCCTCAAGGTGCCACAAACTGATAGGATGTCCCTCAAGACACCCTCAATAGTTTCCAAGCCACCTCAAGGCAACCACAAACTGATACAAGGCCTCACCAAGGCTCTCAAGCCGGAGACAACACTCTCATGAGAAAAGCATACCTCAAACATGTGCCCAAAACATCACCAAAGATGTCACCACTCAACCAAGGCCAAAACAAGGTGCCCAATACTTTCTCTCTCCTCTAGATGATGCCAAGAGAGAGAAGAATCAATCTAGAGGTGGCAAACTTGCATATCAACCCCTACTCTGGATAAATTGCAAGTTGCACTAAAACATCACCACAAAGTACAACATCAAGCAACAAGGCTCAAACAAGGAGCACAAACCTCCAACATGCCCTATTTACATCTTATATGATTATAGTAGGGAGCTAAGCAAAATGCTTAAGAAAAACGAATAGGATTAGCCAAAAAATGGGTCAGGGTCCTTACATGTAATATGCTTCTCCCAAGTCTTTCATAGAGAATGTATTTCCAATCTATGTCTTTACCTTTTGTAAAGTAGGGATATCATTCCCCATCAATTGTATATCATCCACATACAATATGAGGAATATAACCATGCTCCATGTCACAAAACCGAAATTTCAGTCCCATGAACCAAATGAATACCGAAGACAACATGCGAAAGTGTGAAAAGCTTAGAGTACATGAACATATAACAAAATAGAAGCACCAATCATGATCTCAACATTCAACAAGTATATTAAGCAACATTGTTTTATTACAAGATTCAATTACATATTGAAGAATACCAATTATACAAGTCTGCTCATGAACACTAGGGATCTTACAACAACTACACCTAACATAGCTCTGTAATCCCATCAACTTCTAGCCATCTCTGAACCTATAAAATATGCGAAACAAGGCGGGTCAAGCACACGAGGTGCTGAGTACATGTCTAAAAGATACATATACATAAGCTTTGCATAATTTGAAAAGATATTTGCATAAGTAAATGAGAAAGAATGACCAAGTTAAGTGCTTAGAAAAATGAGAGCCCATATTTTATGTCAATTTACTCCAATTATACCATCAATTTCATGTATCATAAGGCCTTTGATCAACTTCCCATTGGAAGGATCCATAAGGATTCTCAAGATTAGCTAACCCTTTTATACGTGAGGGACATCAATAACCAACGTCATTGAGAAAAGCCATGTTTCAAAATTTGAACAATGGAGTTCTATATTATGTGTGCAAGTCATAAAACAAAGAGACGAGACAACCATCGAGTACATACTAGAATACTACATGGAAATATATGAGCAAGTAAACAAGAATACATACATATCAGTTTACAAGAAAGAAAGCCATAGTTATATAACTATTTGAAGCCTGTACCTAGTTTATAGGTTCTTAACTTAACTTATCTTTCGTCATCTAGCCACATGCCATACCTGATTAGCAACAAGATTACATGCATGTATTAGATTCTCATCATTAACCGTAACTAGCTTTATTGTAGGGTTTTTGGCCAAGTTAGGTTCCAAGTTTGGTTACTATTATGTTTTATGATCTTTCACTAATCTAGAGGTCATCAAGTAGGTGGGGTTCAAGTTTCATGTCATTCTAATGTTTCGTTCAAATTATATGATCATTTCAGGATTTGAGTCACTAATGCATCTTATAGGGCCAAAGACTCTCAACAAGGCATGCAAGGTCATGATCAAATATGTTGACCATTAGTATGATGGAAACTTTTATATAATCATACCATCTAGGACGTGTAGGGTGCCCTAGGGCTAGCGCTGCCTCAGCGATAGACGAACGATCCCGAGGTAAGCTCCTCCCATCCCCCCGGAGGGGGGTCTCCCTCCTCTCTCTCTGGCCCCATGGCTGCGGCAGTGTCTCCTGGTGATGAGGCACCTGCTGCAACCGAGCGCCCCACCCTCAGATGGGCCTGGAACTAGGTCCTGGCCGACGGTGGCCTCGACAGTGAGAAGCACTCATTCAACCCACCTGAGAAGATCGATGGCAAGCAATTCGTGACAATAGATGAGCCGACTTACGATGCCATGGAGAAGTGCTGGGAATACACATCGATCCTATACGTGATGGGCAAGAGACCATATTACCATCATCTTCTTGCTTGGATTTGTAGGGTTTGGAAACCTAAGGGAGGTTTTGACCTGTTCTCCAAACCGAACAAGTTCTTCCTTCTCCGTTTCAACTCGGCTGAGGACAGGAAGAGCATCATCAACGGAGGACCTCGATGGTTCAACAGCCGTTTGGTGGTCGTCAAGGACTACAAGACGGGGGATGACTTGCAGAAGGACTTCTTCAACACCTTACTGGTCTGGATCAACATACCTAGTATGGGGCGCAACTGATCCCCTAGGGCTATTGGGATCATGGCCAGTGGAGTAGGGAAGCTACTCAGAATCGACTTCAAGTCATTAGGCCAGGAATCGCTGGGAGAGGCACGTGTGCTAGTGGAAATCGACGCTGATGAAGAGCCTCCTCAGGAAACATGGGTCAACATGCCTAGGCGCAACCCTATGCCGATGAAGATCTAGTATGAGCACCTCCTGAAGAGATTCTTCGAGTGAAGGGTGTTTGGCCATGATGGGTCTGACTGCCCTATCAATCCGATCGTTGATGTGTTACTTCCTGCTCCAACAACACAAGTCTGGAAGATCGTCAGGAAGAAAGGCAAGGTTGTGGCTGCTGCTAATGCAATGGCAGATGAACAATGTGCTGATCAGGTCATGGTTGTAAGCTCGAGCAGTGGACATGATGATGGCACTTCTTCCTCGGGTTCTGTTGGCATTAGAATGGCGGTGGTTCCAGCGTGAGGGTCTTGGGCGCTGCTGATGTTAGAGTAGCAGATCGCGGGCTTGACTCTGGAATACAGGCTGATGGTGGAACGCCCCACTCAGGCAGAGGAAATACTGTTATGGCTGATGGAAGGGTCGGCTCATCGACGGGTCAAGGTGGCGGCAATGCTGTTGTAGGTGCTACGTCTCCGGTAACTGTGGCAACATCTCCGGTTGCTGCTAGGGCAGATGGTGGGGCGACGCTACGTCGCAGAGCAGACGTGGGTGATGGTTCGGGCGTTGCTGTCAATGGTGGGTCGGGCACTACACTTGACTCAATGGTGGGTGCTTACATTGTTGGTTCAGGGGAGACTGATGATTCAATAATCAGATGATCAACTGGTGCTTCCTCTGCTTCATCATCCAAGGCTTCAAGGGTGTCCAAAGGTGATGGGTCTCGTAAGACCCGCTCGGCCGCCAGAGGTGATTAATGACCTTTCTCATGACTAATGTTCATGGCTCTGGGAAGCCACGTAAGAAGAAATAAGTGAGGAGAACCATCCTTGATAATAAAGTGACAATGTCCATTCTTGTTGAATCTAAAATCAAGTCTCACATGATCCATACATCTGACCGTATGTTCCCTAAAGGCTAGTTATGGGTTTCTAATCATCTGCATGACCATAATGGTCGTATCTATGTTGGGTGGAATCCTAATTGCTGGACTACTACTATGATTGAGATGGATGATCAATAGGTCACTATGAAATGCATTAATAAAGGTGGTCTCACTATCTACACTACTGCTATCTATGCTAGGAACTCTGTGTCTGAGCGGTCTATTCTGTGGAATACCTTGGAGAGGATTGCTACTAGCATAGATGAAGCTTGACTTATCACTGGTGATTTCAATAATATTAGGAAGCAAGAGGAGAAAGTGGGGGGTTGTGAGGTGCCCTCTATTATCCTTAGTTCTTTTAATGCTGCTCTTGATAATGCTGGTCTAATCGAACTACCTATCATTGGTAAGGAGGTTTATACTTGGCATAACAAATAAGGTGTTGCTAAAAGGGTGGCGTGCAAACTTGATAGAGCCTTTGTCAATGATTCTTGGCTGTCTAAATTTCCTAGTTCCAAAAAGAAGTTCATCACATGTAATTACTCAGATCACTGTGCTCTAAACATCAATATGAAACCTATCTCTTTCAAGAAGAAGCCTTTTCATTTTCTCAATTTCTGGCTGGATTGGGAAGGTTTTCAGGACATTATTAAATAGGCTTGGGCTACTGAAATCAATGGCAACCCACTCTTTCAGTTCTGTCATAAACTCAAGAATGTCAAAGAGAAGTTGAAGACTTGGTCCAAACAGTATGTCAACCTCAAGAACCTTATTTCTAGAGAAAGAATGGAGCTTGATGACATCTCAGCTGTGGTCTGTAGATGCCCTCTAGATCCAGATCTCATTCATGCTGAAAAACAAACCCTTGAAAGATTGGACATACTTCTTAAGGCAGAAGAGGTTTATTTCTGGCAGCGCAGTAGAATGGAGTGGCTCTCCAATGGATATAGGAACACTACACTCTACCATACCATTGTCAAGATACGGGATGCTATAAACTCTATAACTGAACTTTTTGACTCACATGGTGATCTTTTGCAGGATAATGATGCTATTGCTGATGACACTATACAATATTTTGAACAACTATATAACCACCCTCATGTTGCTTCAAGCTTTTGTATTCCAGATTGGTCACCTCTTGTCTCTAAAATTGATAATGCCATGCTATGCTCTACTCCGAGTTTGAACGAGGTTCATGATGCTGTGTGGAGCATAGGACCTCACAAAAGCCTGGACTGGATGGCTTCAATGGTTACTTCTATAGGGGTAATTGGAACATCATTTGTGATGATCTTCTTTAGGCTGTCCAATGGATTTTCGAAGGAGGAATCATGGTTAGACAAGTCAACCATGTTTTTCTTGCTCTTATTCCCAAGAAGGACATTGTTTCGTCCCCTGTTGATTTCAGGCCTATCTCTTGCTGCTCGATTCTTTATAAAATCATCTCTAAAGTCATATCATGGAGACTAGCTACTCTTCTGCCAAATATTATCTCTCCTTACCAAGGTGCTTTTGTCAAAGGTAGGAGTATTGAGGATTGTTCTCTTCTTTTGACTGAGTTCACTCTTAGATTCAATCAGAAATCCAGTCCTCCCACTGCTTGCATCAAGTTGGATATTACCAAGGCTTTCGATTCTGTTCATTGGTCCTACCTTTGGGATTGTCTCAATGGACTTGGGTTCAATGAGAAGTTTATCTCCATTCTTAAACAATGTGTGGAGACTCCATCCTTTTCTCTCTTACTAAATGGTTCTTCAGTTGGCTTCTTCAAAAGCTCCAACGGTCTTAGGCAAGACGATCCCTTATCTCCTCTACTTTTTTCTATTTCTATGGAAGGCTTCAGTAGATGTCTTGAGGAGGCGTATGATAATAGACTCATCAGAAGCTATTCCATCAACAGGACCAAGGCTCTTAGCCATCTTATTTTTGCAGATGATGTCCTTATTTTCTCTGAGGGTCGACTACGCAGCCTTGCCAAACTCAAACAGGTTTTGCTTGAATTCGGTTCTGTATCTGGTATGAAGTGCAATCCGAACAAAACACATATTTTCTTGTCATCTTCTTGCCGCAACAAGGATGCCTTGATCAATTGCTTGGGTATTCAGCTAGGTACATGGCCCACAAAGTATCTTGGATTTCCTATGGCTGGTGGCAATCACAGGAGGTGCCACTTTCATGAATGCTTAGATAAGCTCAGAGATATGATACAAAGATGACCTGGTTGTAAAAATTCTATGGCTGGTCGTCTTGTGCTTATTAAGCATTGTGCCATGGGTCTGATTAGCTATTGGCTGCGTATGGGTGACATTCCTCCTGCTGTCTTACGTAGGATGGAGCTGCTGCTTTCTAACTTCCTTTGAGGTAGCTCAGTGCATCCCTCTAGTTGGTCGCGACTAGCTTATCCGCTTGGTGAAGGTGATTTGGGGCTAAAGAGACTTGATGAACTTGTGGATTACCATATGTTACGTCACATTAAAAGGTTCACCCAAGCTCAATGTATATGGAGCTCATGGTTTTCTTGTAGGTATGGTGATACCTTGTCTACTGTTTCTAGGAATGGCTCTACTTGCCATAGACGTATGGTGGCTCTATGGCCTTCCTTATCAGCTTGGGAGGGAAAGGATCTTTGGGGAAATGCAAGACAAAAGTGTCCATCTGATAAGGCTTATGGAAATCTTTGGCTCTCCAAGCACTATCCTAGATGGAGTCTTACTACCTTTAGAGCACTCACAAATGTCCTACCTACTATGGAAAAGATTAGTTCCTAGTCGAGGGCACCTGTTCCTACATGCTTATTGTGTGGCCAACACAATGACTCCATAGCTCATCTATTTGAGGGTTGCAAATATTGGAAATATATTTGGGGTCGTGCTCAACTTAAACTCAACATCAGAGCCTCATATTCTCTATATGAATGCCTTATGGACCTTGGTAAAAGATCAAAACAATCCAGAATCATTGAACTTTGGGCCATCACTGGTGTTGTCCACTTCATTTGGGAGGAGTGTAATAAAAGGCTGCATAATGGTGGCGCTTCTGATTTTGTCGTCATCTTCAACCGTCTTGCACTTGAGATCAAGAGAATGTATTTTACTTTTAAATATTGTCTTGATTTTTCTCCTATAATAGCTAGGAATTGGGATCTGCTGTAACCAATTCTTAGGAGTGTGTAGCCACATGTTCGGGTGTGGCTTGTAACTTTGTCCCCCCTTCCAGGGGTTTTTTGGAATATACTTACCCAATTTTCCAAAAAAAAAGGTCATGATCAAATCAAGACAATGGATCCAAGAAGTCAAACATGATTTAGACCAGAAAAGTATGGACATAAGAATCAAATTCCAACACAGGTGGATGTCCCTTAGGGTTTAGGAATCATATTCCCAACCTTGGGTATCAAAAATCTCACATACATGCATACCTCAACATAGTTCATAAGCCATCAAAGTTGAACATGAGTATAAGGTGGGACATCCATATCTTAGATATCCTAAAGGATATAGAACATCCTGATTTAAGAGGGGAGGATGAGAGGAATTGATTCACATAAGCATTAAGGCACAAGAATCACCATTTGAGTTATATAGGTCACATACATAAATAAGGTCACAACCACCATCGAACCCATGCATGGAGTGAGACATATACATTAAAATCTCTAATCATCATGGTGTTACACATGTCATAACATGCATTTTTATATGTATACCTATATGAGTCACATTCATGCATTTGGTGCAACATAGACCATAAAGGTTCATAATATTGATTGTGAATAGATATAGGTGTCATGGAGTGTTAAAATGTACTTATTACAAGGTTCATTAAGGATTTGTCATCATTAGGAAGCAATACTAGCATTACTAGGTCAAGGTACATCATTAAGGTCCAAACAATTCACATATTGGAAAAATTGATCATTGATTTAACCAATTTGGAGCATCATCTTATTCCATCTATGGAATTGTCATCAAATTGAGCAAGATGGCGCTTGTTGATAGAGAAAGGGTACGATAGGGGAGAGAGAAAAGTCAGGTCGTCACATCATATCCTCCTTACAGGAGATTTCATCCTTAAAGTTATTCTAAGATCATAGTTAAGAGTCAAAGTCAATGTCCATCCGGTCTAGGTATTCAACCAGGGTTACCAAGGCATTCCCCACAATGGGATCCACACTTAAATTATCATCATCAAGGCTGTACTCATATCAATTATATATACATTACTTTGTGTTCCATCATATTATGACATCATCATGGCATTAGGGGTTTCCATCCCTTAGTATCACTACATAAGGGTTTTTGTTCATATCTCCATATGACACCAAGGTGTATTATTAAAATATAGGTTATCAATTCACAAACAAACATGTCCTCAATCATGACTTCCAAATGATATCACCATTGAACATGGATATTTCATCATTATACTAGATTTCATGCATGTTTTAGTTTTTCCCCCAAAATGCTACCAACTATCCCCAAATATGTTCATCATTTCTCATTTTAGATATGAAATTAAGCAATCTATTCATCAT